>VDFB02379711.1:221394663-221523830 GCA_007258455.2 Sequoia sempervirens
ATATGCCCCAGAACTGTCTACGTGACAACTTACAACAAAAGGGGGTGGAGTAACGCAGCCAAGGCACGGCAACGGAACATGGAGGTTATGTATATGCCTCACCGCAAATGGAGAGTGCGGTCCTTACCACGCAAATGCAAGGAATTTCTTTAGAACAAGAATCTAATATTGCTCCTAATCATGCGCTCTTCTCCTGGATGGAGGAAGAAGAAACGGTGTTTGCTAATGACGCATTCATATCCAAAATACTGCAAGTGTAGTCTGATTATAACACACGCTCAAAGAGGAGATTCACCGGTGAGTCAGTTGTTTCTCATCCGGACAGCCTGCAACTCAAAGGCATTTACAATCATATTCCCAGTACTTCAACCAGCCTTTCACCTTCTCAACCACGAAAGGAAATTATTATAGTAAGAACCAAGGAGCAGAAACCTCCGAGTTTGTCACCTTTTAATGTGGTAAAGCAATTGAAGAAATCATCCACTAATGTGTCTCTATGGGACATTCTAGCTATCCCAGAACAAAAAACGCTATTACAAAAGGTGCTTCAAGAAGAGGTCAACCCGGCACCAACAGAGCCGTTTGCCAGTGTAGAGGTTATTTATCAAATACCGCCAACTAAAGTCATCACAAACAATACAAGGGAATCCCCTACCGAGGACAGGAATAAGTTGAAACCTCAGCCCTTCTTCTTGACTCTCATTATAGGAAAGAAGTTATTGCACAACGCTATGATTGATTCTGGTGCTAGTACCACGGTTATGCCTAAACAGATAGTCGAAGCTTTGGGACTCAGCTACGAATCTATGAAAAGAGGGGTAATGCAGCTTGATGGGAATAAAGTTGAGACCGTAGGTGTCATCAAAGCGCTTCCTTTAACTCTATTTTCCTATCCTAGTATCACGGTCCCACAGGACATAGTGATCATAGATGTTCCTCCTATGTTTGGTCTCTGTCTATATCGAGAATTTACTTCAAAGGTGGGCAAATACCTGTCCTTGGATTGGTCACATCTGATACTTATGACCAAACACGGCGCAAAAATGAAGATAGAATCGGAGACTTGACATTCTGAACATGTAGCGGATGAAGCCTTGATCAATTTTGAAGCCACGCATACCTCTATCACCAAGCAAGAGATGTATTGCATTGAATTGCTAGAGGAAGAGAAGGTGAGCAGAGATTGGAATGATAAAGAAGATGCTCTGTTGACTAAACACATAGACAATGATCCTTTTGGTAATTACCATGCTATAGGATTGGGCTCATGTAATTTATGATGAAGACCAAGTGCTTCTGAAGGTCGCCAAAGAATCTGAAGGTAGCCAAGCAAATGAGCTATGGATACTATACTTTGATGGAGCAAGAAGAAAAGTGGGTGCTGGAGCAGGGATATATCTAATATCCCCACAAAATAAAAAATTATTGAGGTCTTTTTGCTTTCATTTCACCTATTCAAACAATGAGGCTGAATATGAGGGATTGGTTCAAGGTTTAAGCCTTGCAGAACGAATGGGCATTACACAATTAGTTGTGTTCAGCGATTATGAACTAGTAGTTAACCAGGTCCGAGGAGTTTTTGCGGCAAAGAATGTCTGCATGAGATCCTATCGGCACCGAGTCTGAGACCTGATTGATGGTTTTGAAGCTTTCAACATCAAGACTATTCCCAGAGGACAGAATAGCAACATAGATCACATGGTCGTGATTGGTGCTCAGTTCTTATCTCTGACCTTCTTCATAACGAACATTCAGTACGAGTACTAGTCCGACTAGCGATCCCCGACAATGATCAGAGTTGGAAATTTTTTGAAAGCGATGAACACATCACCTCGTTTATCTAGCACTCAGGAGAGTTCGCTGATCAGCTTCAATCAAAGATTGTCGAAGCTTATGAAGGAAAAATTATGCACCTCAAACCCTTAGTGGCGGACGAAAGTGATTACATGGACCTTCAGGTCTCCAATGGTAGGAATCTCTGAGTCAGGAAAAATGTCCCGCACCATGATAAAGAAAGACTCATCAGTTTCAATAAAAAATATGGAGTAGTGGTCTGGTCTTATGATGATCTGGAGGGATATGATCCTGAAATCATTCAACACACTATTGAGCTAATAGAAGGTGCAAAACTAGTCCGACAGAAGCAGAGGCCAATCAACCATAAAATTGAAGCCCTAATGGCGCAGGAGCTAATTAAGCTCATTGAGTCATGCATTGTCTTCCCAATCAAGCATAGTACTTGGGTATCAAATCTAGTCTCGGTCTGAAAAAAGAATGGAGATATATGTTTATGTGTGGACTTCCAAAACCTAAATAGAGCATCCCTAAAGGACCACTATCCGCTGCCTTCGATGAAGTCAATCCTACAAACGGTTGCAAGATCAAAAAAAATTTCTCTGCTAGATGGTTTCTTCAGCTACAATCAGATCCGAGTTAAAGAAGAAGATCAACACAAAACTATGTTCACCACAAAGTGGGGAACATTTGCATATGCTAAAATACCTTTTGGTTTATCCAGTGCAGGGGCAACAATCCAGTGGGTGATGGAATTTGACTTCAGCGAACTAATCAATAGGTTTATTCTAATCTATTTGGATGATCTTACTGTGTTCTCTAAATCTAAGGATGATCATTTTGATCATTTAGAATTAGTTTTTAAAAAATTCCAAGAGTTTGGAGTTTCCCTAAATCCTAAGAAATGTGTATTTGGAGTACCGCAGGGTAAGCTGTTGGGGCATGTTGTGTCTAAGGAAGGGGTTTCAATTGACCCCGAACGAGTAAAGGCTATCAAAGAACTTCCCCTTCTGATAAATAAGAAGGGTGTTCAGTCTTTCCTGGGCAAAGTAAATTTTGTCAGCAAGTTTATTTCCGATTTAGCGAGAATAATTAGTCCAATCACCCTGATGCTGAAAAAAGATCAGACATTCAAGTGGACAACCGAAACTCAGGAAGCTTTTGAAAAGGTCAAGGAAGCTATTTCCGTAGCTTCGGTGCTGGTTAATCCAGATCAATCCAAGGATTTTATAATGTATGCTTTCAATAGCAAGTCCAGTATTGCTATTGTCCTAACCCAAAAGGATGACGAAGGAAGAGGAGAACATCCAGTGGCGTTCTACTCCCAGAACCTAAAGGCATATGAGGTGAATTATAATTTCGTCGAAAGGCAAGCCTTTGCAATAGTAAAGGGACTTAAAAATTTCTGCCATTTAATTTCCTACAACAGGGTGCTGGTGTATGTCGCACATTCTAGTGTGCGTGAATATATCATGGAAGGGGAGATCACAGAAAAAAGGGCTAATTGGATCACTAAGACCCTTGAATATGACATTGAAGTGAAGCCTACTAAAACTATTAAAGGAAGAGGACTGTGTGAGTACATGGCACAAAACGAGGAGGTACCTGCCGTAGAGGAGTAGTCGGAGCTCGTCTTGATAAAGGAATTAAAATCAGAAGGTGCTTGGTTGACTAATAGAATGAGGTTCATGCAAACCGGAAAGTATCTGCTAGGTCTCTCATCCCAAAGAAGGAGATATTACTAGTTGCAAAATTGCGGATATACACTAATAGAGGGAGTCCTTTTCAAAAAGAATTTCAATGGTGTTCTCCTGCAATGCGTCACTTCAAAGCAAGCAAGGAGGATCGTCAATGCATTCCACAATAGCGTTGCGGGCGGACATTTCTCTGCTAAGACCACCACCATTAAAATCATGCGTGTTGGCTATTATTGGCCTACACTTTTTAATGACTCCCACTCTTTGGTGAAGTCTTGCAAAAAATGTCAGTTCTTTACTAACAGAAGGAAGAATTTTGCAATGCCCCTCAAACCCATAGTGGCGGACGAACCGTTTGCACAATGGGGCCTGGACTTCATCAGAATGATCAACCTGGTTTCTAGCGCTAGACACAAGTGGATTCTAACCGCCACGGATTACTTCACAAGATGGACAGAGGCTATTCCCCTTAAAAGCGCAACAGAAACAGAGATTGTAGATTTCCTCGAGGAACTGGTGACAAGATTTGGTCCTCTGAAAACTATCATTTTGGATAATGTCAGAGCTTTCTTAGGTGCAAAGGTATGTCACTTTGCATTAAAGAATGACATATTCCTCAAGACATCATCAAACTATTACCCACAGGGAAATGGTCTAGCGGAGTCAATGAACAAGAGCCTAGTCCAGCTCCTTAAAAGGATTGGTTCGGAACACCAGAGGGAATGGCATAAAAACCTCTGAGCAGCGCTCTAGGAAAACCTCATAACTCCTAAGCAAGTCCATAAGACTTTGCCTTATGAGTTGGTATACGGGAAAGAGGCGTTATTACCTATATCCATGGAGATTCCAGCACTGCAATTGTTGAAATCTCTTGAGATAGAACAAAATGACGCCATGGAGATTCGGCTTGCCGAACTATTAGAAGTACAGGAAAAAAGTGAGAATTCCCTAGTAGCCATGACGAACCGTCAATAAGTGGTCAAGCAGTGGTTTGACAAGAAGGCTTCCGACCAAGGTCTAAAATGCGAAGACTTAGTGCTAAAGTATGATAAGAGAGCTACTAAGTCAGGTCAACATGGTAAATTTGATAGCCTATGGGAGCACCCTTTTAAAATCATTTGATGCAAAGAACATAATATTTTTGAGCTAAAAAATATGGAACAGGAACCCTTAAGAATCCTGGTCAATGGGATTCATCTTAAGTTGTTCCATTAGGCACTGAGCTCTATTTTTGTACATATGTGAATAATGTTTTTATTTTATTTCCGTTTCTCTGGCCGGTCTTTTTCAAATTAGTTTGTGCTTCTGTGAAATTAGCTCATTATTACGGAGGGTGGAATACCAGGATTGCTTTACATAGAACACACCCATGTGCGAAGAAATATATAATAAAAGTTGAGAGCCCATAAAGTTGAAATACAAAATGAAGAAAAGAGCATGGATTTTCTTTAAAAAAGGATATATGTCTATTTATATATATTTTTTACATCACAAAAGTGGCTGAGAAGCCATAATCCAAAAATTTACAAATATTTGAGCTATTATATATATAATAGCCTTTTTTCAGGCTTATATACAGTCTATAAGGCAGGTATTCTGAGCAATAGCAGGAAATTGAGTAAACAGGGAGACATTTGTTGAGAGCAGAACGAGGGTTTTCATCCAAAGGCATGGGAAGCAGCAATTGACGCATTAATAACAGCGTCCACCTCTTATTCATCCACAGGTTCTTCGACAACACTAGCAGCATCATTCGGCACAACCGCCATTGGCGGGGGGAATACCAAATTCCTAAAATCAATACACCAATCTACGTCGTAGAAGGGTATTACATTGTAGCTATGGAATAGGAAATGTAGGGCCTGGGTAACCCTCTATTGGTGCTCGTAGTGTGTCTGTAGGCAAAATTCACTGAGAAACGGTAGCCAAATGACTACAGTTTCTTCCTCGATAAAGCGAAGGAGGTCGCTGGATGACGACAGACCTACTCTGTAGGCAGCATGAGCAACAACCTCACCGAAACCATTCAGGTACTTTTTGGGGAAGATTTTTTTAACAAGTTTTAGGATAAGAGGCCGAGGGACGTTGATATCTAGCATGGACGCCACGAAGTGGGAGCATATGTCGGTGTTCACCTGATACTTGTCCTCATACTCTATGCAGTCTTTACCTAGAACCCATTTTATGGCTATCAGAACCAAAGAATGTTTATTCTTGGTCATCTGTTTCAGCCTCCTAGTAGAAACCTCCCCTAGGAATGTCGTCTACGACTTATATGAGGTTAAACGAACTGGAGTGTCCATAGTTCTGACACTATTCTTAGGCTTCTGAGCTAATGCCGAAATTTATCTATCACCTAACCTATGAGAAGGCTTGCTTAAAACTCTACTACCAATCTATCACCGCTCAAATGCTAAGTATAATTTCCTCACTATTTACTAGCCTATTTATAAAAAAAAATGACAAGACGCATGCTAATCCATTTCGAGAAAACGTGATAATAAGCTAGTTGCCAACTTGAAAGGAATTCTTGCGTTTTCTCACATTCTGGGCTAGTTGCATTTGCGAGAGTATAGCTAAATGCATGCTTGATTAATAGGAGCTAATTAATTAGCTTTAAAAAGGTGGCACTCATTGACAGTAAGATGTATGGTCGTAGGCTATTGTGTCATCTCACAAGTGTTTCCCAGAGCCCAAGGCGATATTCATATCTTTTCAGGCCGTGATCGTTTGATTTGGCGTAATCATTCCGGCCGAGATATTAATTACCAACACATGCTAATGCAAGGTTAGAAAACAAATAGTCGGCTCAAGTTCCAAAGGGATCATAGCGTATCACACGATTGTCAAACGCAATGATGAACTCCGGCCACCTCAAAATGGCAAGCAGTTCATTTTGCACGAATTGCAAAATTAACGGTACATGCCAAATTAAATACAAAAGGCATGCTTTCGCCTACCACCTTGAGGAAAGATTGCCAAATATTGCATGAAAAGACTTAATATTTCAAAGTTTTTTCACAAACGCCAAAGCTAAAAGTGTAGAGTTGTTCTTCTTCTATGTATCCAGAACCGAGGAGAATTGCAGAGCCAAGAACTTGTGGAGATCTTCACCGAAACAAAAATGTCGGAGACTTCATCTCAACCAATGCAAGAAGAAATTAGCTAGGAGTTTTTTACAGCTATACGTTCTTCAGAGGAAGTATATGTCTATGAGGATGTTGCGTATGCTATGCCTGGTATACCCAGCAGGCCAAAGAGGGCCTTTACAGAAGAGTTGAATAAGCTCAAGACTTGTAGAAACTAGAAAAGGGTTGAAGAGAAATGGGATAATGTCTACGATCTGCGGCTCGCGAAAAACCCTAAGTCCCTCAGAGAGGTAGCCTGTGCAAGGTTATCGGCACCAAAGGCAGACCAATCTATGATTTGGTACAATGGTCTCCCTCAATACATGGTCCCATTGGTGCACTACTTCCCAGAGGTAGTTGATGCTACTATCCAACGTTATAATCCTGATACCCACTACATTGAAGGGTGCAACTTAAGGGTGCACATCACTCCACAGGCCATCTAGCACATGTTATGCATCCCAGACCCAAGTAAGAGAAGAGAGAATATCGAGTCCTTTCACCCTGGCAAAGGAGAGAAAATATGGAAGAGGATGAAAAAGAACTCAGAGTTCTTGTTGAAGGAGACTGATAGTAAAGACATCCCAGCTACCAAACTACCAAGTATTTCGTTGTCGCGCGGTGTGTTACGTGATGATCTATAGGATGCCATGTCCATGTTGGCTTTTGTGTGCGGTCGAGACTCCGATGAGAAGGTGGAAACTTTTCAGCTGGTACCGGCATTCCAATTTCACAAGCAGCATGATTTTTTCTGGTATGATTTTGCTGAGTTTATGGTAGAAGAAATGATACGGCAAATAAAGAATTACCAGGCGGAGAAAAAAATTAGGTTTCTTTCTTTCCTAGTCCACATGTTTCTGCATCAGAACCCAGATTTCTTCACCCAATATTTTTTGTTATCAATTTTTGATGAGCGAAATAAAAGGAAGCTAGTGTCCACGTGGACGCCTTTTCTTTCTGCATCATATGATTATTATGCGTTTTCGGACTATTTCATAGCTCTGGTCTTGCATGATTTAATTGGAAAGGGAGACATAATTAGGCTCGACAGGGAGCAAACTGAATATATGTAGAATTTCACTCCCACCTGTGACTGATTCTTAGGCAAGCATTTCACGATTCTCCGGATGCGGGGCTTTACTAGTAAACTTTTCCTGCTCCCAGCCTATGTCACAGATAGGGTGCTCACACTGGAAATTTTTTGGTAGATGTGTATCATTGATTTTACCTTATGTAGCAGCAAAAGTGTAAAGAAGGGATTTTTCTCTTTCCCGAAGAATTTCAAGTTGGTAACTCTAATAAAGAAACAATCGGACCAGTTGTTGGAGGATAAGCTGGCCTATATAGGGTTGGTACTAGTAAATGATAAATGGGAATACAACCCTTTCGACGACTTGTTGGAGCCACACATGAGAGTTACCCATGTTCCCCGACCTTACTGGGAGAAGCGGCGTAACCTGCAGACAGATAAGGATAATTTTTTTGTTGAATTGGCACGTATCCCTACACAAGACACTAGAGGTCCATGGCACAAGTTCTACTTTGTTGTGGCGGTGGCCCAGGATAATGTCTGGATGGAGCGTGGCATGTACAATAGGTTGAAGAAGGATGAAGAATGGACTGAGGAAAAAATAGAGGCTTTCTGGAAATATCGCCAAAAAATAGCACAATTGGATGCTCCTTACAACAATCTGAAGGATGACCAAAAATTTGAAAAATGATGGAAAGAGGGCCACACCAGCTCGAGCTTTAATATTAATAGGAGCGGAGACTCTGAGGAGGATTCTGAAGAGCAGGAAGAGGAAGCGGCGACATCGGCCTCGTCTGCGCTGAAAGAAAAAGGCCTTGGACAACCCGCCTATGTGGCCACGAATGTGCGCTTTAATATATCAAGGGGCTCGCATACACTCACTTGGGCTTCTAAACCAACCAGGTTATCACTACATCAAACGAAGATGACTGCTGAAGCTAGAGGGACTCCACCTGCGAAACGACAACACACAGAGAGCATTATCAGAGAGTGTTCACAGGAACCCGCTGGAGACAATGTGCTTACAGCTAGCCAAGAGCCTAAGGCTGAGGAGAAGTTGCTGATGATTCTGGAGCCACCATCAACCAGTCAACAGGTAAAATTTTCTCCTCCTTCCCTTGCTTCTCATTCCTTGGTATCTACCCCTGCCTCACTAGCGATCCCTACCATAAGTATTGGCCCTCTACCTTCTACTTTTATTCTGACATATTCAGTAGGCTTCGCTCAGTTTTCGCAAACCACTCCGCTCGTTATTACTCCTCTGCATATCCTTACATCTGTTGTTGCCACTCATACTTTCCTCACCTCGCTTTTGGAAAGCATTCCCCCTATGAATGCCCCTTTTTTCCACTATTATTGCATATCCTCTTCCATCGCAACAGGCTGACACCCCATTTACAACTCCTCCACCATCCTAGCCAATGAGCCTTACGGATAATTCCCCAATTCAGTCATTACAAATGACTAGCCCTGTTGTTGGTTCTCAAACCAAACTATGGAATGTGCCCCACTTCTCCCCACAAACTGTCACTCTCCAGAAGAAACAAATGCCCGTGCCTATGAAGATTACATATCCCTATGCCTTGCCTTTTGGTGCTCCTTTCATAGGTGGACTAGTTTCATCACCAGTCGAATTCATAGCACAGATAGATTGCAGAAAAGAGGAACGAGCAAATAGAATGAGAAAGCGCAAGGAAAAAAATGACAGTGTTTTTGCTGAGCCAAAAGTATAGGCTCTTTATGATGAGGCCCGACAAGAATTGAAGTTTGCAACCATGTATCCACGGGTAAGCAAGTCTCAGGGAGAAATGCAACCAGAAGAATATGAGATATATGCGATAGGACTCGACATGAAAGTGGCCTGACCGCAGGATAAGGTTGAAATCATGGAGGAGACGAAACAAGTAGTCACTTCCGACTTCCTTAAAACTGGTCGCCAGCTAAAGAAGAAGGATGAACAACTTAAAGTGGCAAATGAAAGGGTTAGTTTTTTGGAGAGGAAGGAGAAATCCTTGGAGGCGGATATTGCCCGTATGACTGAAAGGGCACTGGCAGCAGAGGATGAGAGGAACAGACTTCAGGGCGAACTTGTGAAGACTCAGGCCACTGACCCTGTCGTGATAAAGGAGCTACGCTCTAAGTATCAGGAGTCGGAACAGAATCTACAACTGAAGGATGAAGAATTGGAACGTCTTCGCCTTGAGTGCAGTCAAGGAATGACACAAAGAAATGAAGGGTTGGAACACCAACAGGATCAATATGAGCAGAAAGTACAAGAAAAAGAAGTTGAATTTAAAATCCTAAAAGTTCAACTAGAGGAAGAACTTTGAGAGACAAAGTCTTGTTGAACGAGCACTTAGCAAATCATTCCCGAGCTGAGGAGAACTAGAATAAAGAAATGAGCAGCTCTACGGAACAACTAGCATCCGAGAAAAGGAAAAGGGTAGGGTTGGTTGAAGCCATTATTTCAAGAGACGTGGAGATTGCTTCGCTTAAAGCCTCTCTCTTGCCTCCTCCTACACAGCCAGATATCATTCCACTGGTTAGGCAATTATACATCTCTCACTAGGAAAAAATTAAAGTCTTTTGCCTAACATTGCAGCCTACCCTCCGATTTATCGACAAGGCATCAAAGCTAAGCCAGGAGGCCCATGTTACGATTGAGCAGTTCCCACGATTCATCTTGAAGAGGGTTCCTGAGGCAAAAGATTTTCTCACCAAGCTATACTCGGCCTCTAATGAGAGCCTTGCCAGAGTGGGTATTGAAGATCAGGATGTTGCTACTGAAACGGAAAATAAGTTCATCCATTGCCACTCCACCTTCCAGTGCACTAAAGCAGCTGCGACCATTTTGAGTAAGACACTGGATAGCATATGGGGAGGTTTTGCCGAGTTCAATGGAATGGGTTTGCCATCTCCGTTCCTTGAAGATGGTTCTATTGCCATAGCTGAACAAATTGCAGAAAAGATTGAAGAAAGGGAGGATGATCCAGAGGCTTTTGGGCATTTCAGTGATCCTCCCACGGTAGCCAACATTGATGAAGTGATTCATCTGCTCTCATAGCTGCTATTCCATTGCCAAGTAGGGGTTGGTTTACCCAATGTGCTGCCTCACAAAGAAACTATTGATCTAAGTGGAGCACAAGATAATTTGCGCAACATGGTGAAGCCATCTGAGGATGAATGGTCACCTTTGCAGGTGGCTCTTTCCAATCTCTGACTCCATTGACCAAATGAAATGGCACTCTAGCCTATAAACTAGAGAATTTTTGGGTTCTTTGTTCCTTAGTCGAAACGCCCCTAATAGTTGCCAAAAGTTGTTAACAAATATTTAATCAGCTCCCTTCGGGTTTATTTTTCTATGCGCCGGCCCGTGCATCGCAAGGTCTACTCGCCTTTTGACTAAGTTTCCCTCTGCCACTCCACATGTCTACTCTTCGCATCTCCGAGTCTTGGCATTCTTTTCACGTCCGAGCAGCTTCGCTATGCTCCCACGTGTTGCAGCTATAGGTTTATTTTGGTAATGTTTTGGTTGCTATCTTGTCGAGCTCTGAAAGGTTGCCACGAAGCCCTTATTTCTAAAAAGGTTCTAGCAGGCCCCACAGTTGTTGTCTGTAGTGTATGCTTGCTACATGTCTTTCATTCACACATCTTTCAGCACAACAATGAATTAGCAATCGCGGGTAGCGAAGTGCTGCCACGCGTCCCTTTTGCACCCAATTGGTGATCGTTCCCTCTGTTATTGTTAAAGGCTCCACCCATTTGACATGTGTAGCATTGACACAAGTCCTCAGCGGCGAGGGGAGAAAGGTTCATACATGTAGCAGAAGGCTGCCATGTGTCTAACCAGTGGATATCATATGCGGGCGATGAACCAGATGAACGAAATAATGTTATTGGTTGATGCGTGTCATAATCATTCACACAAAGGGATGACACTTGTCTGATCAGGCCTAGCTAGGACCACCGCCATCATTGCAGAGGATGCACCTATGCTTGGGATGACCCGATGCTCGGTTCCAAATCATTTATGTTGTAATGGCCTTGGGGATATTCTGATTCTTTCATCATTGTCGAAGATTGCAAAATCTTTTTCTGTTGTTGCTCTTCGAGGTGGTGGGAGTTTTTCTTGCTATATATACTTTTCTCTATGAGGAGAAAAGGGTCCGGGAATTTGAAAGGAAAATATTGGTTTTAGTAAAAGATGTTAGGCCTTTATTACTGTTTTGTCTAATTGCAAAAACTCTCAGACTGTGCCAATTGTTCCGCCTTTTTGTTTTTCATGCTATTTGATCAAACTGTGAACTGTGTTTTTAATCATCTTGACACTTCATTTGAGAACTTCTATATATGTTGAATGCAAGTTTGCTTACCTAGATCATGTCTAAGGACTCTTCTTGGCAGTAGGAATGTATGCAATGTTATTTTATGTCAATAAATGAATTGTCTATGCTATAATCTTAAATCTCTAATGTTCAGGAACACTACAACACCTTTCAGACCCTTAAATCTATGATTTATCGTGCCCATCATTAAATCTTGGCGCATCGCCTTAGGTTAGACTTTATTTTATTATATCTGCTTCATTTTCCCATTCCAAACCCCATTATAGAAGAAGTCGACTTCTCTAAAAACCCAGAGGTTACTCAGTTTAGCGCAAAAAGTCCCCCTTAAACTGAGTTTCCCATAAGGCTTTGTTACCTCGTCAATTTTTGGCATCAACAATAACAATAACTAGAATAATGGATTAAAACCCCTAACTATTGATAGTAGGGAATCTCCAAAATATTCTTGTTATTATTGTTTCAAAACCTAAGGATAAGGGGTAGGAGATCAATCTCTCTTCTCCCCATGGAGTCTTCTAAGGAGGTGAGTATACCTAAGTTTATCAAAAATCCACTCCCAACTAGTGTGTGTCTTCTTAGATAAAATATCTAGTTTATTCTCCTTCACCTTCTCCGAAGACCATTTTGAAGCATTCATAGAGTCTAGCTAGATGCTTAAAGGATGGATAATATGTTCTAGATAAGTATACAAATTTCACAACAATGACTCAACTAGGAATTGTTAACAAATTTCACACCAATTATGCAAAGAGGAGTTATGGAATTTTCTATGTAGATTCAAATTCTATTTTTTAACATTTTAAAGAATTACTTTTGTCATTTTTAATTTACTTACAATCTTTTTTTATTTTTTAAAAGAGTTTTACTGAATGATTTTTTTTCATATCACATAAATTTCACTACAAATTAAAAAATTCCATAGTTTGTTGGAATTAAATCATGAACTCCAATGTCTAGTGCACAAATATTTTTGATATATTTTATTAAATAGTTTTGAATAAGTACTAACAAAAATTTCAAAACATAAGAGTTCATGTGTGAATGGAGCAAGCCAATGGGAGAGCTGCGGGCGGGAGCACTGGAAGTTTGAAATCCAGTGGAGAGGATGTGGCACCTCTAAAGATGACGATGATGTTGTTGTTGGGTTGTGTGGTGGTCTCCATGCTTTCCTCTTTGGTTGGAGCTTGGTTCTTGTGAGCTAGTGGGCTTGCTATGTTCTTGCAAGTTCTTTGGTTCCTCCTAGTCTGTGGGAGTTTCCTCTGGTGGCTTGGGGGATCTCTTTGTTTCTATTCTTGCTAGAGTATTCATTTGGTGGCTTTGGGGTCTTAGTCATTGGTTTGCCTTTGGACTAGCCTTTTTCTAGTTCTAACCAGTGTGTTAGTGTGGCTTGGGTTCTTTTCATGTTGGTTTGTTCATTGGCTCCTTTCTGCTTGTGTCCTCCTTGCTTCTTTGTGCTCTCCTAGCTTTTAGAAGCTCTAGGACGCCCTCCTGGTTGTTGTCTATTGTTGCTCTTTTTGGCCGTGGGTCCTTATTTGTTGTGGGCTCTAGGTCTTGTTCTATGGTTTCTTCTTGGGGTTGGTTTTCCCTATGATCTTGAGTCCTCTCTATTTTTGGGCCTCAAGGGTTTGGTGTTGGCTAAGCTTCAGTTTGAGTTTCCTCTGGTGGCTTGGGGGTCTCTTTGTTTCTTTCCTTGTTGGAGTGTTCTCTTGTTGGCTTTGGGGTCTTAGTGGTTGGTTTTCCTTTGGACTAGCCTATTTTTGGCTCTATCTGGTGTGATAGGGTGGCTTGGGTGCTTATCATTCTGGTATGTTTGTTGGCTCCTTTTTGCTTAAGTCCCTCTTGCTTCGTTGTGCTCTCTTGGCTGTTGGAAGCTCTGGGTCACCCTCTTGGTTGTCATATGGGTTGCTCTTTTAGGTTGTGGATCCCTATTTGTTATGGGCTCTAGGGTTTATTCCTTGGTCTATTCTTGGGGTTGGTTTTCCCTGTGATCTTGAGTCCTCTCTATTTTTGGGCCTCAAGGGTTTGGTGTTGGATGAGTTGCGGTTTGAGTTGTTTGTGGGTCTCTTGTTGCCTAGTGAGCCGAAGGTTGGTGTCATTTTTGATGTGCAGGCCATCTCTAGGGTTCTTCTGCATGTTTCTTCTTTTGAGCTGGTGTCTTCTTTGGAGGTGGAGACTATTCGCATTGAGGCGAAGCCCTCTTCTATTGAGGTGAAGGTGGTTGTTGTAGTTTTGGTGGGGAGTTCTTTTCTCTTCTGCTTGGCCCTATCGAGATGGTGCTGGTGTGGGCAAAAGAGTGAAGGCTTTGGAGGTTGGGGCTCTCATATCTTCCTCTCTTATAGAGGGGAGCTCTCTCCTATTGAGGTGGAGGTGGGATTGGCATTAGTGAGGTGTTGCTACAAGAAAGCTAATGTGCTTTAGTGTTCCATTATGCTCTCTAACTCCCCTATTGAGGTGGGGATTGAGAATTTGTTGGTGTTTTTGTTTAGGGGCTCGATGGTGTTTAACACCATTAACATGACTATTTTCCTTGGCTCAAGGGTTTCTTCCCTGAGCAGCTAGTGTGATGATGCCTAGCTGATGCCTGGGTGAGTTCTTATCTAAGGGGTCTAGGTCTCGATTTTCTCCTGTTTGTCAAGGGACCTCAGTCCCTTTTTTTCTTTTTTGATGCAACTTCTGTAGTCTTGTTTCTATGATTGTTTGTTGCTATTGTTGGGCTATTGTTAATTTGTAGTTTATCTTGTTTAGTAGCCTGCTTTCCTTGGATTGGGTTATGGATTCCTTCAAAGTTGGTTTGTAATGGGTTTCGAGGCCCCATCAAAACTTGTTTTACCCCTAATCAAAACCAAAAAATTCAAACATATGTTATTCCATAACACAACTCTCTTAGTATATATATCAAAGTTTTTTCATTGGAATAATTACATCCATGTCAAGTTCAATGTATTTTTATGAGTTTTCTATCAATGTGTTAATTTTTTCCAATATCTTGAATAGAGGAGGGCATTACTTTCTCATAATGAGCCCACATTCATTATAAAATTAAAATAATATATAGTATTTAAAACATAATACATAATATAATTTTAGAAAGATAACACTATATACTATATGCTTACAAAATAACATTTCTTAATGACTTCATTTGATTCCTTAAAAAGTGAAGCAATTTTCTTTTTGTTAGCACTTTGATAGGTGTGGAGGAGAATGACATTGGGGATTTGATTTAAGCCTAGGGTGGTTCTATTTAAAGGATTTTGATCTAAACCCATTCAATAAAACCCCTTAGATGGAACCCCTCTAGGATGAAATCAAGCATTTTTCTAAAAATAATATGTGATTTTTGGCAAAAATCAAGGTGTTGCATAAGTGGGACACACTAGGGGAGAGGGGCCCATAGTGGAGCACCCTAACTTCACGTTTCTCAAAATCCTATGTGGAAATTTCAAATCACTCTCAATTTTGTACAATAGTTTATTTGGCAACTCACATGCCTCTATATTTCATTTTAGGGCCACATCATCAAATATGATGCCACATTAGCATGTTTTTTGTTGAGGTATCCAAAAAGACCCAACAAAAAAGTGAGACCGATAATGGTGCACTAAGTCATGTTTTATTGGTGCACTGATGTGGCATCACATGATTTGTCAATTTGTGTACTTTATGGATAAAAAGTGTTTTGTAATTGGATACTAAGGTGCTCCACTATGAGGCCCACTAAGGACTACTTCTATCCCCACTATTGGACCCCGCTCCACTATGGGCCTCTCTCCCCTATTGTGGGGTCTTCAAATTTGAATATAGGTGAAACATGTACACCTAAGATGGCAAGATATGTCTCTATTTCAAACCCCTAGGAGGATAAAATATGTAAGCATAACTACTATTAATTCTACAAATAATCGCATTGTATTAATCATTAAGCATTGTGAGATATGTTATGTCTTCAAGTTGTAAATTTATTATTCATAGCAAAGACTTGATGAGAAGACACAATGAATGTCCTATTGAAAAAAATAACAGATGTTAAAGGTTGCTAGCATCTTGTAATATGATGTAGGTTTGTGGCCTATAACACTAAGGTGGAAAAATATTCATTGATTATGAAAATATAAGGCCTCATTTTCTTGTGAACTCTTTGTTCATTCACGTGGAAAAACCTTAAAAAATTTTGTTATGTCAATTATTTTAGTGTCCTTAAAAGTTATAATAAACATGAGTGGATCATGAAATGTAAAGTGTTGGATGTATTGGCCACTATGTCACATCACAGTGTGCTTATATCATTGTGGCTATACGCACACTATGATGATTACTATGCTCACTTGACTATGTTGTACTCTATTGTCCATAATGACCTCTCCAAATATATATATAATCTGCATAACTAAAATTTTGAAAAAAAAGACCCTGATATCTATTAAGAAGATACCACCAAATAAAAAATCTAAACATCAAAAAGTGTAAAAGAATATGAATCTATTGTCAAACATTTTAGACATGAACAAGAACTACAAAACATAAATAAAATTTTCTTTGTGACAAAATAAACATTAAATTATGTTGCTTTTGGATTTGATTGTGTATAAGTTTTTCAACAATGTTTCGGATCACACTTCATGATCCATCATCAGGATGTGGAAGAGATGGATCACACTCCTCGTGTTCTCTTCTGCATCCTGGTGATGATCACGAAGTCTGATCCAAAACATTGTTGAAAAAACTTGTACACAATCAAATCCAAAAGCAACATAATTACATGAAACATGGATTGTGAAAATCTCATATCACTAAACATTAAATTAAATAAATGAATTCTACCAAAGACGTGAACAAAAACTGTAAGAAAATTTGAAAAGTTTTACCGTTGTCCACAAAATGGATATATTAAATTATATTAAAAAACTCTACGTTTGGTAAAAGATTCCCTTTATTTCTTTACTCTGTCAAATCAAACTCTCGAAAATTAATTTTATACGTGTCATTATCACATGCGTAGATGACTACATGCAAAGTCCGATATGAAAGGATATTATTATTCTCGTTCCACGTTCCAGAGGTGGGCCCACATCCCTCTCTCACGCGTGTTTCACTGTGGGCTCTCACATGCTTTTATTTTCATTTCCGGATGGGACAAACAAATGCCCTTCGCCACCGTGCAAAGCTTTATTCCCCACGCGGAAACACCCCATCAGAAAATGACCTCCACTAAGAGGGGAGAGAGTGGAATATCTTATCCAAAGAGACATAATGCACGAGTCAACAATAATAGGTTCAATTGAGTCCACACAGGGAGCGAAGTTGGCTTGGGTCGTGGGTTTGCTCCCCATAGGTCTCGGGTTCAACCCCCCACTCTTGCGGTTGACTAGTGGGTCTGTATGCGGGCTATGGTGTCCACCCACAGGGGGCTAGTCTCACCTAGGTACCCAAGGTATGGGCTGTTGGGCCGCTGGGCTGAGTCGCGAAGAACAAGGAAAGACAAGGGGTTGGGAGATGTTAAAAAGAAGAATTTTGCACAATCATCAAATTTTAGGAGTCATAGATAATGTTAAATCCCTAAATGAAATGAAAATAAGGAGATTTGGAAGGACTAGTAAAATAATGGTATTATATAGGCATGTTCTTTCTAAATAAAGAATAGAAACATCTAATAGGAAGTTATAAATTATTAGTAATTTGATGATGAAGATTCACCAATAAAACCACTAGAAAAAGAGTTGGAAATGAATGCATAGGAGGAGTCCAAGAATGTGAAGGGAGAGGACAAAGAAGAATGACCACGAGAAATGGCTTGATAATGCCCATAGCTAGCCACAATGTACATAAAAATAATAATAAAGTAGAAGCTATATAAGAAAAGCCCATCACCATAAAAGCAATATAGAAAAAAAGTCCTTAGTTTATAAATATATAAATTCTTGAAGGATAAAACCATCCAACTAAGGTCTATTGAGAAAACAAAGATAAAGAAAAAAATGTCTTGAAGAACATAACCACATTAACTAGTATTTATTGAGAAAACCAAAATAAAGTAGAAGATGCCTATAAGAATTAGGATTCATAGAAAAGATCAAGGTAAAGACGAAGATATGTTTCTTAATTTACAAGTAGGTTAGGTAGCAAAATAAAGGGGGTTAATAGAACATAACCTTACTATTTAATTTTATTATTTAGTGCATTATCAAAATTATTGGTCTCAACTCTAAATCTTAAGCTTTATTCTTGTCTAAAATTCTTGTCTTAGGTAAATTGTAGTGAAAGTTATTATTTTCATTATAAAAACATTGAATGCAAAATTTTTACTAAACATGATATTATAAGCTATTGGAACACTCATATAAAGAATTTTTTAACTCTTTCAATATAAAATGTATTCAAAAAATATTGAAGGGATTGTAGTTCAATTCGTGAGGATGGTAGTGCATCACACCATCTACTAAGGTACAAATCTCAAGAACTATGATGAGGGTTAGGTTTGATGTTTGGATGACTTTGACAAAATGAATCCCTTTAATCATAACAACATGACCAAAAGAGACATTTTAGTATTAGTAAATTTCATGGAATGGATCACCCTAATTATGAAGACTTACATAAAGGAAATTTCTAGTGTGGGTGGCTTTGGTAGAATGAATCCCCCTAATCATAGCAACTTAGTCTTATTGAAGGAGACACCTAATGTGAGTCTTTGATAGAATGGTCTTGATGAAGAAATTTCTAACATAACAATACGATTTACTCAACATACTATAATCAACTACTTACAAGCAAAATATCCAAATTTTACAAATCAATTATTTTCATTAAAAAAATCAAAGGCTCTCTATCTAGTTGGTAAGAATTTTCCACAGCCCATGAAGATAGAATGCTTAGCTTTTGGAATCAACTCTGTGTATTTTCTCTTCGTGATGATGGATCACTGAATGTGATCCGAAACGTCGACTAAAAAATACACAGTTGAATCCAAAAACTAAACAAACTCTCGATATTTGCAGCTGAAAGATTTGAAACTGAAGTGCAGTCAAAATTTTTGAAAGGAATTTAGTATTGCAGAGGGTGGGTACATACCTCCATTGAGCCACAAGGTAAGAGGCGTGGATTCTGTATCATTCTCTGCTTCCACAAAATAATAAAATAAAGCCCGTCCTGCCTTCTCATCCACCGTAACATATCCCCCGTATTGCTTGAAATTTACTTCCGGCTGACCCGGCAGTCTATCGATTAAATCCTCCGCCGGTCCCGCCTTAATCTTCGCAACACTAATAAGTAAAATCTGTACCAGAAAACAGAGCCATAACCGGATTTTGGCGGGTACCTCCCTTTCACAGCAAATCAACATCTTTGGAACCGAATCGTATCTGTTCTGTCAAATAATCGGTTTTAGGGTTGGTAACATAACATTTATATCATAATGAAATGAGAGAAATATAAATCCAGTGAAATATTCAGAGTCATTATGATTTTAATGGGAGGGAGGAAAAGGTTCACAGTGGAAAGTGGGGGAATGGGTCTACGCTTTATCATTCATTTTCGTATAGTTTGTTTTTGGCTTAGAGCCGTTATGGCTGAAAATGGATCTGCTTTGGGTTTGACGGATTTTGATGCTTGTTGAGCTGTATGGCGTTCTGCTCCATTTCCTTCAACTTTACTTTCTTTCGGATGGGGGTAGGTGTGGCTTATCCTGTTCCTCAAGTCAAAGAGATTAGATTGTTTTGAAATACACCAATCAATCAATTCACTAGAAAGGAAAATGAACCAACTTTGTTTGATCAATATTACACACAATTATTAGCACAAAGTAAGTCCACTCGGCTTGTTCAAGTGGTCGTTTTGTTGTATAGCTTCATGTGGGAGGACTCAAGGTCCATTCCATCGGGCTGGCCATCTCTATCGTGTTGGGCCCCACTTGTTGTCCCCATCAGATTAGGGACTCGAAATGGTGCAGATGGTTTACTCTACACTCATTCATCGACTTACTGGGGGGTGTGCGTGGGGTTCGCTGTGAAGCACATTTCTTCGAAAAAATAAAAATAAAAATAAAATTATTAGCACAAAGTAGTGTAATTGTTCACGACTTAACTTTGAAATGAAATGGAACAAGCAAAATTTTTGTATGACACATGCAAATTTCACAAACCACCTCACAAAATCAAACATGGATATCAAATCTTTCGTGCAACGAACCCTAGACTTCCCTCCTCATTGAATTTCAAAATAGGAGTGTTCAACATAACCTAGTTTGAAAAAATTGTAAGTTTAAAACAAGCTACTTCTATTATATCTTCCTCTAACTTGTATAATCAAACTTGCAACAAATTTCTAATTGTCAAGTTTCTAAACCTTGACAATGCTTTTGAATTGCATACTTATACCTAGCATAAGTGCCCACCAAAAAAACCTGAGAGCTAGTCAATATGGATCCTAAACTAATCCATGGGCTCCAAATTTACAAGTTACACCTTGGCACTTTATTTAACTTATAAGCCAAATATTAAAATGCATGCATTTGCTATTTTATGGGTTGAAAATAGTTACAAGAAAATATACTCAAATTATAAAGTGATTTATTATAAATATTAAAGAAAAGTGAATGAGGAGAAGAAAAAGGGATTGAGCACCCAACATGTCACTATTTTATTGCCTCTACCTAATCTCTCTATTGTTTTTTATTAAGGGTAAAACAAGTTTTAAAGGGACCCAAAACACTAGTACAAAATGTTGTTTAAAATATAAACAATGACAACTAGCGACCAACCATCAACATACAAGCAAGAAGAGCACATCAAAAAGAGAAAAAAACTACAAAGAAACTATTGTAACTTGTTGAGAGTATTGGATGCCTCCAACTCTCGTTGATAAAAGCTTTGGTGAAGATCAACTAGATTCAACAATTCTTTCTTTTCATCTTCAAAATTCTTCTTCTTGACACGGGTTCTAGTACTTGGTCCTTGCTAAGTTGAGCTAACATGTTTATCTTTAACCTTGTTATCACCATTAGTCTTCTCCCCAACATTAATGGTACCATCACTTTTCTCTTCTTTGAGCTCCTTCACCTTCTCAAACAAGATTTGGATTCCTTCAACACTATTATGGATAGTGCATTGGCTAATCTTGATAACTCTTTCCAAATTCTAGTTAATATGTTGCATTTTCTCCTCTAGCTCCTTAATGCGGCTCTCAAAATTACTCTTCATCAAGGTAACCCCAATGGTTATAGCTTCCAACATAGAATGGATCTCTTTCTCTTCTTCATTCTCCCTAAGAGTACTTTGTGCTCCCCTATTAGAGTCTATTATGTTTTGCATTGAGTGCAACTTGATATTAATTTGATTGAGTTCTAGAAAAATCCATTTGGTGAGCCTGAATTGACCAACCACATCATCCCTTGCAAGCCCAAAGACAATGTCTTCTTTGTTCATATTAAGTTGGGGGAAATCCTCCAAAAGATATTGGGGAGAAATACACTAATCCCCTTTTGCATTTTTCAAGAAGTAAAATTGGGCTTTTGCTAGTATTATTAGTGGGGGTTTTACCCATTTCTACTAACTTCCCCTTTCCTTTGTGATTGGCTCTCTCTATTTCATTATTAGGCTTAATATTTTTTTCTTTCTTAGAAGTGGAAATCTAGTGCTCACTAGTGAAGGCTCCACTCATAAAGGAATCACTCGTCCATGATAATTGAACTATATTTGTATTCTTAGTAGAAGTACCCTTCTTAGGTTTATCTTCCATTGAGGACAGATTGGAATACATTTCAACCTCATCCTTAGCCCTCCATTCCTCATCTTTATCACATTTCTTTGACTCAATTGTCACATAAAAAAAAACAACTTGGGAATGAAAATTGTGACTTTGAGAAAATTTCTTGGAAACAAGAGGGGTGGGAAGATATTTCAAATACTCTTTAATCAATAGAATAAGACCCTCAAGTAAAATGGGAAGTTTAGCATTCCTTTTGTGCTCTTTTAAATCAAATTCTAAAGAGGCACGGAGGTAGAAGGGGAAAGAAACAAGTTGCACTTATGGTGAAAATGGTTTAACAGAATAAAATGGAAGCCATATATAGTAGTGAATCTACCATCTAAGATGAAGTAACCTATAATTACCTCAACAACTTCTACCCAAATAGGTTTAATTGAGATCCTATCATAGCCGCTCTAGAATTTATCTTAACCAGTTTTTCTCACTCTTTTTCCTTCAAGAACTAGCAAATAGCACCCTCAAAGCTTTTTGTTCTCTAAAAATCTTCCTCCCTAGGGTTGAAAAACCAATGATCTCTATGATGAGGTCTTCAAAAATGAACAACACCTTACCATCTACCAAAAGAATACAATCCTTCCAACCCTTCATGAAAACCTTTGTTGTCTCAGGGTCATGCCCATGAAGTTTTTTCAGGTAAGGAGTCACACCACCTTCCTCCAAAATATTGCAAAATAACCCTTTTTTCCTAATACCATTGCAAGAGAGCTTCAACACTAATCCTATCATCGCCCATCTCAGTGAAAAGAAAAATAGAAACAAGAAAGCTAGAATAGAATACTAATCCCACCAATGAGAGCAATGAATAAGGCCCACAAAAATGCCCAAAATTTGTGTGAAAAGGCTTGAGGCAATCATAATATTAATTGGCATTTCCAATGCATACCTTTTGCTTATCATAATTGATTAAGGCTTGGATATTAAAGGGTAAGGAATCATAATTATTTTAAAATTTACATGAACACTTCGAGACCCCCAAATTGGTGAAAGTGACAACAAGACCATTCTCTTCCCTATAGATATGGTAAATATAGTAATCATCTAATGAATTAAGGAGAACAAAGGAGTTCTTAATGACAGTATCAATAGACCAACTAGGATCATGTACCTTCTTCAGAAAACTGATAATATTTAGGGAATATCCTTCCATTTGTATCTTGCAAAATCCTTGAGAATGAGCAAGTTTCAAGCTATTTTAGGTCATCGTGGATTTAGAAAAGTGGTTGGTCTAGGTACCCAAAGGGAGTACCACTGCTTAAATAAAACTACCATGTTCATATATTAACACTCCCCCACTTCCAGTAGGCCCCAGATTCCCCTTGGTTGCCCCGTCAGAATTAATTTTAATCCATCCTCTTGGAGGAGGAATCCAAAATACATCATCTTTAGAATTCTTCACTTTTTATAGGAACTAAGATATCAAAGGGTAAATTCTAAATTTTGACCACTTGAAGATCATTTTCGAAAGAAAAAAAATCTCTAGATCTATTCATTTTCTTAGTAGGAAACCTAACAAGAAAGTTCTCCTTGATTTCTCTACAATGTTTTTGAGAAACTCTTTCAGGATTCATAAAAGCTTCTCTAAAAATTCAATCAAGTTCATTTCTTTCCAAATACCCCATGCCACATGGGGAGTTATCAAAGACATGCGAAGAATGATCAATGGATTGGTAGAAAGGGAAATCCATTGGGACCATAGGTCACTGAAAGAGTTAGGAAAAGCCCATTTAACATTCCAAAGAGAGAGGATGTGATCCAAAAATTCCTTATCAAAGATGCAGCCAAGCATCAAATGCAAATGATTCTCAAAATCCATTTCACAAAGAGCACATCTATTAGGTAGAGAAAAACCCCTCTTGCAAATATTATCTTGGGTGAGAAATTTTATTTAAGAGAGGAGCCAAAAGAAGATATTGACTTTTGGGATCAACATCAGATTCCATAAGGAATCCTAAAAGGGAGGTGGGGACACATGATCTAATAAAAAAATTAAAGTAGAATAAATAGAAAACTTACCATTGGTAGTGAAATTCCAAACAGCGCATCACGAAGATTGAGATATGCACAAAAGAAAGCACTCTTTGAAGAAAAAAAAGCCTCAGGTCAATAGATAATAGATCTTTCCAACCCCCATTATGGATATAATCTACCAAGTAGCAACCAACGTTTCTAGTGCAAACATATTTGTGAGGAAACACTCAAGGCTCATTCTTGAGTAGACCATAATTACCATACCACAAATCCTCCCAAAAGTTGATATGATGACCATCCCCAACAATCCATATGAGTCCTTTAGAAATTAAAAAGATGGATTTTAAAATGTTATTCCAAATGACCGACCCTAAGGGGAGAATCTAAGAATTAAGAATTTCCTTAAAATTATCAAAACCTCCTTGTTATTTAATAAAGATGATCTTATTTCATTCATTACTTTCAAAGAGTAGTCTCAATATTTGTTTAGCTAACAAGGCACAATTGAAATATCTAGTTCTTTTAATGTTGAGACCACCCAGATTCTTCAATTCAAAAACACTTGTTCATAGGAAACTAGACATGAAGACAATTACACTCCTCATTCCCCTTCCACAATTTTTTTTTGAATATGCTCAATCTTCTCAATAAACTTTATTGACACCTTGAAAAGACTCGTGGCATAAACACGTAAATTTTGAAGAGTAGATTTAATAATTTGAACTTTACCAGCTTGACTGAGCAAAGTACCTTTCCAACCTAGACAAGTTTAGACTAAAATCTATCCATAATCCCCAACCAAAATGACTCAAGGACATTATTACAACAAAGAGGGAGACTAATATATGAGGAAGGGAGGCATCCAATCTTACAATCAAGGATTCTCACAATAGATCTTTGTCTAGAATCAAGGGTATTCGGGAAAAAATAGAGCTTTTTAGAAGACTAATATTCTGGCCAGAATTAGCTTCATAATTTAGTAAAATAGACTTTAGTTTTCTAGCTTTACGTCTAATGCTTCCCCTATTATAATAGTATCATCAATATATTGTTGACGAGAGCATACTTGAATGTTAGAATATGGAGACATCCCCTTAAAAGTTCCATCAATGATAGATTTCTACAAGAATCTCCCCAAAGCTTTAGCCCTTATAAAAAAGAGGAAAGGAGAGATGGGATCTCCTTGTTTAATCCCCCAATTGTTGCTAGAAAAAAAAAGTGGAGAACTATTAATAATCTCAAAAAATTTAGGAGTAGAAATAAGCTACCAAATAATCTCAATAAATTTCCTACCAAAACCAAAGGCCTTCAAAACTTTAATAAGAATTTTTTGATTCACATGATTGTAGGTTTTCATAAGATCTCAATCTTGAGAAAGAAACCATCTTTCTTATTGACAGTAAGCAAATAGATATTCCCATGCACCATGATAACTGAGTCAAGTATCTACCTCCCAGGAACAAAACTAAATTATTCGATGGAGATGATATCAAGAAGAACCGTTTGCAATTCAAATCCAACACTTTGATAAAGATCTTATAGATAGTGTAGACACTGAAAAATTTCCTAATCGATGTCATGCATTTAAAACATATTTATTAACATCATTTCCTCTTTAACCCATCCTCTTTTCACTTAATTGATTTAATTAGCCTAGCTAATTAATTAATTGCATAATTTTGCATCTATTAACCTAATTCATTAAATCAGGTTAATTCATTTATTTTCACACTAACACTTCATCCTATTAAATTAAATAAATCAAAATATTTAATTTAATTCCCTAAGTCATCTTATTTAATTAAATAACCCTAATTTAATTAAATATCATTCCCCCCTTCTCTCCCCCATTTATTAAATCATCTAATTTAATAAATATCACCTTAATTCTTCTAATCCCCTAATTGCATAAATTAAATCTTGTTTAATTAGCAATTAAACTAATCTTCTTCTAATCAAAGGGAATATTCCCATGGAATATTCCTTACCCCCTTTTTGCACAATTAAACTTTGTTTTAATTTGTAGATTACCTTTTTTCCTCACCCAATGGAATATTCTATGGAATATTCCCTCTCCTCCTTGATCATCTCACTTAGTTTCTTTGGTAAGTTAACCCTTTACCTTTTAAGCAAGTCACCTTTGACCTATGTGAGCAGGTGTCAAAAGTGTGTTAGTTTGAGGTATGCGTGAGCCCTTGATTAACTTTCAATCATGCATTCTCATCCATTGATGAGAATCCATGATCCATGCCTCTCATCCCCTTCATGTTGAATCGTTGATTAAGCTTTTTGATCTCAACCATTCATTCCTCATTTTCTCTCCCATAAGTAGGTCACTATTTGGAGACAAATGGATCCATCTTTCAGTTGCAAACTTATGTTGTTGAATTCACTTGCATCCATACTCTCAATTTACTCACTTGTTAGCTTATTTTCAATTCATTTCAATTGCATAATAGCTTAGAGCATCCATTAATGGATTCCATGCATCCATCTTAGCTTGTATATGAATTAGGATTTTCATCTTTTACCATAGTTTTAGCTTAGATTAGCTTAGCAATAGCATAACCAGTACATTTTTAGCATAAACTAGGTTTTCATACATCAATCACAATGGTTTCATCAATTATCTTCCATAAAATTGACTGAAACAAGCTCACTAATCATAGGATTGGGAAAGGGTCATCGTTCCACACCAATTCCAAAATAGGATAAGTTTCAGATGGGCTAGGTTAAGAATTTAACTATTTTGTCTAGTTTTGTAGTTTTCATTTTTAACTAAGTGCTTAGCTTAGATTTCCATTTTGAATGATCTTGTTTGTAGATGCAGGTATGTTTGGCGAAGTTATGCTTCAATTCATCATGAGTCAAGCGTAATGTACCCTCTCTAATATTTCCCACGTCTCATAGATAAAATCACAGAGACTAATCAATCTAAATTCACCAAAAGAGTTGGCTCCAAGGACCTTTGGAACCAAGACAATGAAAGTGGAATTAAGTTGTTTAAGTAGGTGTTTGCTACCAAAAAACTCATTTTCCCATAAGAGAAATCCTTCCCAATGAACTCCCAAAAGGATTGAAAGAAGAATAGGGGAAAATCATCAAGGCTAGGAGCCTTATTTCCTTCAAAAAAAAAAAAAAACAACCCTCCTTCCCCCTCCTCAAAAGGGATACCCACAAGAATCCTATTAGACCCCTCTAATAAGATATTAGGAATAACACCAAGGGACTGCTCTTGGTAGATAGGATCAAGATCCACATCAATCAAAAGTAAATTTGAAAAGACATCAGTAGCTAATAACATGATATCTTGCTCATTAATGATGGATCCATTTCTTTGAATAGATTTAATACAATTAGAAGCATGGTGCTTGAGTGCAGAAAGGTGAGAAAACTTCGTGTTTTTGTCACCACTTTGTAGCCATACTTCTCTAGAGTGTTTTTTCCATATATCATCTTCTTTAGCAATAATATTGTGAAGGTGAGTAAGAAAATAATTCTATTTAGCTTGAATCAGAGGATTAGATCCATTGGTTTGAATAGCCTCTAAACCTTGTCTAATTCACTTCTTAAATAATTCCTTTCAATAAAATTTTTGACCAAAGGAAGTTTTATTCCATTTTTAAACATTTTTTTTGACATAGGATTATTTCTTGGCAACTCTAAATATTACAAAACCCTCAATCCCCACATTCCACCACTCCTTGATTCTATCTTTGAGGTAAGGATGTCTTACATATTTTCAAATATAAATGGAAATCTCTTTTTTTTGCCCAAATTATCAGTTGATAGGGTAATGGGGAAATGATCAGAGCCCAACCTAGTAAGAGTTGAGAGAGAGCAAGAGTAGGAAATAAGATGTTCCACTGAAATAAGAGCACAATCGAGTTTCACCTAAATGAGGTCCTCCCCCACACACTGATTGGACTAGGTAAAGGAAGCACCTTAAAGAGCAATGACCAACAAAGCTTTCTCATTTAATCTATACGATCATATCTGCTATCCATAGGAACTTGAGATCCCCTTTTTAATCTTCTTTTAGAGACATATTGAAGTCCCCCTTTGTTGGCCATCGAACATCCTTATGAGAAGCCTTAAAATTGCTTAACTTATTTCAAAGTTTATTTCTTACATTTTTATTATTTAGAGCATAGATGTTTGATAAGATCCAAGATGAGTCATCTCTCAAAAGCTAAAAATGAGTAGCAACATGGTTAAAATATTCATATAAGGCCACACCTTTGATTAATATCAAATTTCAAAGCATGGAAATACCCCTAGAAGCACCATCAATATTTACACTATGAAGGCCACAATCTTTGAAAAAATAGTTCTTAATATTTTCTAGTTTCTCACTTTGCTTCTTAGTTTCTTGAATAAGTTAGATATCAAGTTTATGATCTCTTATTAGGTTTGATAAGAGATCATACTTGTGAGGGTTATTTAACCCTTTGATATTCCAAGACATAATCTTTATGAGGTGTTCCTATGTTGGAATTGACGTCAACATGGTAATAACTATATGGGAAGATTGCTTGGTTTACCAAAAGTTGTTCTTTGTTGATAATACCCTTTTGTGATGGATCAGTGTGTTGGTATTTGAGTCTGAAATTCACTGCAAGATTTGATATGAATCTAATCTCTTAACCATGTTTTCTTGACTCATTTAGACAGCTATATCCTAGATCTTGAGACATATTTTGTGTGAGCAAAAAGTTATCACTAACATAGTTTAACTCTGCATTCTACTGTTGTTCTATGTGTGGCATACTGTGTGGGAGACTCCATATTCTATTAAGGTGAATATTCTTATGTTGTGGTTTTGTTGATAGTCTTTATGCTGGTGGTATGATGGGAAATTAATGTGTTCTCGAATCTGGAAGGTGTTTGGTTTGGGAATTATCTGTTGGTTTGGAGAATTGTGTTCTAGTCTTGGACAACACAACATATGCAATATATTATGAAGACTAATTAAATGTTTTATGGATGATAGCCAACTTGGTATAATACACTACGTGGATAAAATGTTTGAATCATATATGGTGTCGACAAAGACGGTTTTGATTATTTTTGTGTTCATCTAGTTAGGCCGACCTAATTGATGATCAAGATATACTTGTATATTTATAAGATGTTTTTAGGAATGAGAGTGAGAGAGGAGAGTGGAAGCGGATATATGGAATGAATGTGAAATGTGAAGCAAAGATCAGAGCCTAAATGATTTATTAGTTGTGATTAGTGTAGTTTTGTTGAATGACTACTGTGTGAGGCAGTACTTCATATTCTAAGCTTTAGTGGAACTGAACCTTGCACATTGAAGGTGTATTCTATCAGTTCAATCTTTTGGCAGTGAGCCACAATCATTTTGTAAGAGAGGGGTACCACCGCATGCAAGACCCTAGGTCACGAAGGGTCGAGATGAGAGAGGTTGACCTAACTTACCTCAACTAAGTGTATTGTTTTGGGTATGTAAGGCGAGGGTAACAAGGACCGCAGGGCCTCTTAGTTACTCAACAGGCCTAAAATGTAGAAGGAGGCTAGGCAAGTTGGTTTCTAGGCTTGACACTTTGTCTTAGAAGGCTACTTTTCTGAGGACAAAAGTGAAAACTTTGGACGATAGCGTGGCATGCTGGCGTCTCGAAACCACATTGTAGTTCGTACAACTAGACAACAACAAAGATAAGGTCAAGCCACTAAAACTAGCTAATGGCCTAGAAAGCTAACTAAAGGGCCAAAATGACATAACTAAGTAAATCAAATAATCTCTAATATTGTAAAGAAAATAAGCAAGAGTGATAAAGATAAGGAGAATCTCACCAATGAAGTCATTTTCTAGTTGATCCTCTGAGAGCTCACACACCTACACACAACAAGAGAGCGAATGTTGGGGAGTGGTTGTATAGGGATCTGCCTCAGTTAGACCCCCATTTAGGTGTTCCCACCTGCATGGACAACCAATGGAAAATAGATAAAGAAGTGATGAAAACACAAGCACTACAAACAATAGTATGCTACTCAACCAAATGATACAGGAGAGGAGAGGGAAGCTTACCACCTCCACAAAGAGCACTCAAGGCTGCTTGGGGGAGAAATGAGAGGAACTCAAGCCTCTGCTGCAATGTTGTGGTCCCAAACTTGCTCTACTGACATGATGGAGTGTGATATTGCTGCTATGGAATGCTTGGAATGCTTGGATGTGAGTGCAAATGAGCTTGTGAATGAGAGCTTTATGTGGTGTAGAGTTTTCCCAATCTTTCTTCCAACCTTCAAATGCAAGTTCAAAGAATGATTATGAAGGAATGAGAAATGAAATGACCATATTTAGGTTGGGTGGCCGAAGGAGGTGTTACAACTTCACTACCAATGGGAAGAGTAACTCCTATGTTGGCTCAGCCGTAGGAATTTGCTAGGGACTTAAGTGTGCCACGTGGACATTTGCGCACTGTGCAGGAATCCCCGATAGAAATGCCTCCACCAACACACAAAACAAGTGCCAAGTGGACTACCATCAATAGGCTTAAGTGGATTTAATCATCTAACTTAGGTTTTCTAAAGTGTATAGAGGCAAAAGAGGGAATTGTGCCTAGCGTGCAAATTTGCTCTTATACATTTTTCCCCCACTTTAGCGAGTACAATTACTAATGAGTGATTGATAAAGTAGATCAAGAAGAGATTAGGGTTAGAAAAGTATACCTGAACTGTCGAGGAAGAAGACCGCGGTCTGGTGAACCTAAAGATGCAGGAGAAAACAAAAGACTTCATAGCTACTCGAAACTATGAAGTTGGAACAACAAAGTGCCTTTCAGGCCCGCAGACCTACACGAAGGCAACCCCCAAGATCTCTTGCATGGAGGAAGCCCCAAGGAAGAAAACTCTACAAATTCAAGAAGTGGCAACATGTCTACCCACAAACACATCATGTCGAAAGCGTCGACACGTCTACCCGCAGATAGAGTGTGTCTAAAGTGTTGATACGTCTACCCGCAGATAGAGTGTGTCTAAAGTGTCGATACGTCTACCCGCAAATAGGACACGTCTAAAAGCGGTGACATGTCTACCCGCAGATAGAACATGTCTAAAGTGTTGATATGTCTATCTGTAGATAGAACACACCTAAAAGCAACGAAATTCCTACCTACAAATAGAACATGTATAAAAAGCGGTCGGTCACCCAGACCAAAAAACTTTCAAAGGGGTCCCACAGGAACCCTTCAAGAGGAGAGGGGTCCACTCAAGGGACACACTGTTTGAAAAAGTAAGGTCTAGTCAAGTTTCCCCCAAGCTAGATGCAAAAGGGTGAATGTAATGAGTCTAGTCGGGCTACCCCCAAGCTAGATGTGAAAGAGTCCATTCATTACAAAGGCTTTTGAAGAAAGGGTCCTTGAGGAACCCACCATGAAGTATAAGGGGGTCCACTCAAGGGACACACAATTCAAAAGTCATCTTAGAGAAATTCATCATCAAGGGATCCTTACGAAAGATGTTCACTTCATCAAGGAATTTGAAAGGAAGGTCATGCCCCCACGCGAGGGGAAGTCAAAGCAGTTCCCGCTTTGGAGGAAGGTCTTCAAGCCCTTTCATAATGAACCCGTGATGAAGGAAACACATTCCATTAGGGTTCCAAGTTGAGAATGCACTTCCAAGGAAAGGTATTGTGAGGACTTTCAAGAAAATATTCGTTGGTGGCGAATTAATTTTCTAAAAGTAAAAGTTATAATTGAGAGTGTTATCACACATAGGAGGGACAACTCAAGAAAAGAAGAGAGAAAGATAAAAAGAAAATGAAAATTATAAACAAAGGGCATAAGGGGATATGGTTTAGCGGGGTCAAATCTGTCCAAGCTCATATAATAATAGGTAACCAAAATGCAAGGTGAAAGATCATCAATCCCCAACCAGATCAGGAAGAATGCACGTAAAACAAAGTGAAAATAAAAAATTGGGTCAACATGGAAGGGAAGCCTAAATTCCCCCATCGCTTTTCATCGTCCCCAATTTATCAAAAATCAAGCACAAACATGGAAGAATGATGGTACAAATAGAAGAAGGTTTACGACACAAAAACCATGCCTGTGTCCAAGCACCAACAAGGGTGACAAGGGTCATCCAGGCACACATAGCACGAGTACGGGGGAACACATCACAAAAAATGCACACACACATAGAATATCAAGAAGAGGGGACCTCCTCCTAACACTGATCATCCAAGAGGTCGTCTGCTTCCCAATCTAGATCTTCATAAGGGGAAGGAGGATGAGCTTGCAAGAGTGGAATGTTAAGAGGAGAGGCATCTGGCCCTCCCACAACAAAGGCCAAGGAAGAGGGCCCCTCAAGGTCCTCTCCACTGAGCTCTTGTGGAGTCAAAGTCAAAAATTTCATGAAGATCGCCGACAGGGTCAAGACTTCATCCACAAAGTTAAACATGCACCCCATAGGAGCACTATGTCTTACTTTAGCGGACAAGATGGGTTGTGCCTGAGATCCACCACCAAACTCAAGGGAAGTCGGGACTCGTTCTATCACAAGGAAAAAATAGGTCATCACAAGGCCACCTTGCAAAGGTGGGCTCCTCCTACGTCCTTTATCGTGAGAAGGACTAGCCTTTGCCTCCTTCTTCGCAGGAGGAGATGAACTCCTCACAGACGAAGCTAGAGGTGTAGAGGAGGAGGAGGACATAGCTGCAATGGATATGACCAAATTTTTAACCATATCTACAGGTTTTGGGAAGGGCTAAATATCTGGAACAAACATCAGCAAAGGTAGCTCCGCCGAAGAAGCGATAAACACTTGTACACATTTAGGGTTAGGTGTGTTTGTGCTTGCAATTGAAGCCAGAAGCGGATTAGGTAGAAGAGACACAACATGAAGGGGGGAAGAAGATGCTGCAAAGGGCCCTAAAGTAGGGGTTGTTGTCTCTTCCTCTTTTTGTTGAGAAGTAGCCTGCTCGGCCAGGATAGCCTTTCGTTGGTGCTTGTGCTTGTGTGCAAGGAGGTTCCTATGGCTCTTGGAGTTAGAAGCTAGAGCTTGTGAAGGGATGGGAGGTTCTTTCTTGACCATAGGAACGTCCACTATGACTGTTTTGGGTGGAGGAATGGATTCCTATGTAGGAGGAGGGGGAGTAGGTTGAGGAGTGACGGGAGGAGTTGACTCGAGAGCCTCCACAATGGGCTCTTTCCACTCACTACCTTAGGAGCAGGAGTAGTAAGAGGCCACGGTGGTTGAGACGTAGGACTCTCCTTGTGAGACTCTCTTCCTATCATACCGAGCAAGTCTAGGCTTCGTTGGAATAACATGAAGCTCAAATGCGAGACGCTTAAGCTTTCACTGAGTGGGCATAGAAAAGTTTTCCTGCAAACAGGGAGCAATACTTGACGATACCATAGTTGAGTGAGAAGAAGCGTCAAATCAAGCAGCGAAAGAGGAAGAAGGAGGGTCACAAGACCGCTTCTCTTATTTCCTCTTTCGAGCCTTAACAACATCGCTATCAGCCTTCAAGCAAGCCCTATGTGAAATAGCATAAGGCAAGGGAGGGTACCTCACCTTCTGCCTCAGGGGACCTTTCTTATAATTCTGGTATGTCTTATGTAAAAGGTCTATCCTAGGCGGAAGGGGACCCACAAACGTAGGCCATAGGTGATCTAGGGATTAGCTACCATGTGTGACTGACGGTCGATAACTGGTGTCGTGGATCACATGTACGGAACCTTCGTGGATAAATTTTAGACACTTATGCACGACGAAGGGTACCAAGTTCATCGCTACTAACCAAGGGATACCCAACTTTACCCAAAAGAGTTCAAACCCAGGAATGATATCAAACAAGAGATTCATGGTCTTAGGTCTGACTAAGACCGACATGTTAGTGCTACCTAAAGGGGGTACGGAAAGGCCATCATGTGTGTGAATGAAACTTTTAGGAGCATCATATCCATCCTTATGTAAAAAAATTATAAGCATAATCTCCTCCGTTATTATGTTCACCTATGACATCGGATCAACGAGAACATTGGCTACAATGTTTCCATTGATCCATGCAGGAATAGAGGGGAGATGGTTTCTTATTAAAACCCATCAACAGGTCATGTGAAGTAAAGGTTATGCCAACACCTTTCTCCATAGGTTGTGTGGAGGGGATGGTTTGATGCAGGAAGGAATCCATTACGCACATTAGACAATGATTTGAAAGAGTCCTTAAAGGTTAACGAGTAAGATGGTGACACAATTAAGGTTTCGTCGTGTAATACCTTTGGAACCTTCCAACTACGCCACCTAGGGGTCTCAGGGTGGGTTGCAAGGCGACAACCTTACAAAAATCACACCTACAACACTGCTAGAGTACGAGAAAAGGGACTATCAGTATCACAAGAATAGAACCAAAATGGTTCACATCAGGTTCACCAAAAATGTAAGAGAGGGGGACCACCACATGCAAGACCCCAGGTCATAGAGGGTTGAGACGCGAAAGGATGCCCTAACTTACTTCAGCTAAGTGTATTGTTTAGGGTATGTAAGGCGAGGGTAAGGAGGACTGTAGGGCCTCTCAGTTACTCAACAGGCCCAAAATGTAGAAGGAGGCTAGGTCAACTAGTTTCTAGGCTTAACAATTCATCTCAGAAGGCTCTCTGTCTGAGGACAGAAGCACGGACTTTGGAAGACAATGCGGTGCGCTAGCGTCTTGAAAGCGCATTGTAGTCTATACGACCAAACAACGACAAAGATAAGGTCAAGCCACTAAAACCAGCTAATGGCCCAACAAGCTAACTAAAGGGCCAAAATGACATATCTAAGTAAATCAAATAATCTCTAATATTGTAAAGAAAATAAGCAAGAGTAATAAAGAGATGAAGAATCTCACCAATGAAGTCGTTCGCTAGCTGATCCGATGAGAGCTCACACACCTACACATAGCAAGAGAGAGAATGTTGGGGGTGGCTATATAGGGGTCTGACTCAGTCAGATCCCCATTTAGGTGTTCCCACCTCCACGGAAAACCAATGGAAAAGAGATAAAGAAGTGATGAAAACACAATCACTACGAACAATACTATGCTACTCAACCAAATGATAGAGGAGAGGAGAGGGAAGCTTACCACCTCCAGCAAGAGTACTCAAGGCTACTTGGGGGAGAAATGAGAGGAACTCAAGCCTCTGATGGAATGGCGTGGTCCCAAACTTTCTCTATCGACATGATGGAGTGTGATATTGTTGTTGTGGAATGCTTGGAATGCTTGGATGTGAGTGCAAATGAGCTTGTGAATGAGAGCTTGATGTGGTGTAGAGTTCTTCCAATATTTCTTCCAACCTTCAAATGCAAGTTCAAAGACTAATTATGAAGGAATGAGAAAAGAAATGACCATATTCAGGTCAGGTGGCTGAAGGAGGCTTTACAACTTCACTGCCAATGGGAAGAATAATGCCTCTACTAGCTCAGCCGCAGGAATCTGACAAGGATGTAAGTGTGTTGCACGAATGTTTGCATGCTACGTGAGCATCCCTGATAGAAACGCCTCCACCAACACACAAAATAGGTGCCAAGTGGACTGCCATCAGTGGGATTAAGATGATTTAAGCCTCTAACTTAGGTTTTCTAAAGTGTATAGAGGCAAAAAGGGGAATTGCACCTAGGGTACAAATTCGCTCTTATACACATTGTATCTTGGTGGTTAGCCATCTTTTGTACTCAAGCAGTGATCCTTTTTAAGGAAAGTGAGTCCTTGAAGTAAGCCTCATAATATTTTGTATTTGGATATAATAAATTGTGAGTTAACCCTCATCGTAGTTTTCCATTTTTGGGTTTTCCACGTAAAAAATCTTGGTGTTCATGTATATGGTTGTATTGACTTGTTTCTATGTTCTCTCTTGCTAATTCAGTCAAAATTGTAATAATGTTTAGATGTATTTTATTATGGTTTTATGGAATACTAATTCACCTCCCTCTCAGTATTCCATATGTTCAACAATCTTTAAGCACATCTCAAACAGATTCTTTTGAGTTCCTTCAACTATTTCTAACTTGCTTTCCTTTTCCCTACTTTATTGGGAAGAAGGTTTGATTTTTCCTCTTTGAATTGACCCACAATCCATTTTCTATCTATTTCTTGTGACAAATCCATAAGAGACTATGTGAGAATGAGATGTTTTCCTCTTTCTTGATTTAACCATGATAAAGGGGGCATCATCAGGAACACTACAGACAATTTCTCACCTCTTACCTTCTTGAGACATCCCACACCGGGATTCAAAATTTTAACTTAGATCCCCATTAACTTTTGGGGAGGAATAGTTGATGCCAACATCCTGAGTTAGAGGAACTTCCATATTGACAACTTCTTTATATAGGTCTTTCCATTTCCATCCTCTAATGTATTAATAGGATCCAAGGGAGAAACTTTTTCAATATCAAAAGGGTAAATGGGATCAACAATATCAACTACAAACTTCATCTTCCTTGATTCTTCATTCAGCTCCATTCTAGAAAAATCCCCATCCTAGACATATTTTTCTATGATAACATCTTCATTTGAGCCTCCCAAAATAACTTTAGGAATATCCTCTTTAGACCAATTTTCCTCACTTAGCATGCTTAAACTAGGTTGTTTTGAATCTCCAGAAATAAGAGCAGTTTCTACCATAAACTTCACTTTGGGATCCCTTTTAGAAGAATCCATTGTAGGAATTTTAAGTCTTAGACTCTTAAGCCCAATTCTCATTATTATGTTATCTATTCCCAAGCTTATTTTCCTTCCAAAACTTTTGAGAATGTTTATAGATATTATTTGGACAGTTTCTCACCCAATTCCCCACCTTCTTACATATAAGGTAAGAAAAATAGATAGATTCATAATCCACATCTTGGCCCCAAACACCTAGTTTAGATTTGATCTTAATGTGGGAAGAGACGTTTGAAGAGGGTTCCACATTAATAAAGATACATGCATACACCATTTGCTTCCTTGAACTAGTCATCTCATCAATAGAAATAAATTGACCAAAACCATTTGCAATACCCTTGAAAACTTCATCCCAAAATTCCATTGGGAGTCCTAGAAGTCTAACCCAAATAGAAATAGAACTGAAAGAACAATTAGTCATATTGAATCCTAGTTCTCATTTTTTAAGAGCAAGCGTAGATTTACCAATAAGCCACAAACCACCAAATAGTACATCTCTCAAATCTTCTTCACAAGGAAACAAAAAAGAAAAGAACCTGCGAGCCATAATAGAGACATCCACCTGACCTTTTGTTTTCCATCTCTTATGAACTAAATATCTAACCAAGTCGATATTCGACTAGGGACCTAGAAACTTTCCCACCAATGATATTTCCATTAATTAGGAGCTATTATCAATAAGGCTATTAGGGATGGAAATAGAAAGCTCATTGAATCCCGGGTTAGAATGAAAAACTAGAGGTGATAAAGTTTTTATTTTAGGTTTCACACCAAAGAGAGTTGACTATTTGAGATTATTGATAGAACCCTCTAAGAAAACTTGAATATTCTAACCAATAGCAGTGACCACAACCTTAGAGGTGGAGCTAGATGATATGCTACCCAACATATGAAGGCCCTTAGGGGACCACTCAAAAAAATGAGTCCCATCACATTATTTCTCTAGAAAACCAAACACCAAATCCTTTTTTTTGAAAGAGAGGGCCCACTTGACAAGACATTATCAAAACTTCTGCCAACCAAACTCTTATAGATAGAAAATCCACTGCAATTAATACTACCCTACAAAAATCATTTCCAGCTTGATTCTAATTCAAAAATTTCACACTAAAACCCAACACCTCACCACCTGAAGACTTCTCCATTTCCTCCTATATTTTTAAAGGGTGCAACACTAGGACTTCCTGGGAGGTCACCTATCCCAATAATATTTTAAAAAGGGTGCAACACTAGGAATTTCCAGGAGGCCACCCATCCTAGTACTACTCTGATGCAAGCATGCTTAACTCCAAAGTTCTGATGGGATTTGGTGCACTAACATTGGTATGATCTGAAACAAAACTAATTTCCAAATTTAAAATGCAATGATTTAAATTGTTTCCACAAATTAATTCCAAAACTTTTTATGCACAAATTTTAATATAATATTTAAAGTTCGAGTAAAAACTTTGAAATTAAATGCAATAAATTATTAATTCAATAAACTCAAAGATTTGAAACAATTTTTATTGCTCAGATAATTTATCAACATTAATACTTATCTTTGAAATGTGCAGAAGAAACCCCCAACTATTGCTAGAATGGTCCTTGGTTCAACCTCTTCCATCTGTGAGTAGTCTGGGAGGAAAGCAGACTTGGCTGCTCTACACGAGTGTTGGTTCCACTAGAACAATGCTCAACACTTGTGCCACAAAACCATTCCCTGGCCAGGACCATCCTGAGTGCATGCACTTGTACCCTAGGTTGGAAACCCACTGTAGGAGTGCCCCTTCTCCATCCTACTCACAGCTTGCTAACCTGAAACCCTATTCTTGCAATGTGCTCCACTTGATTTTCCTCTTTTTTTCAGGTCTGTCCTTTTCCAAGTTTCACATGAATGATTTATATATATCTTTTAAGGGTTGGTTTCCAAATCATCACACCCTTTCACAAAGGTTTCCTTTCTAACAATTATTTAAATAAATAATTAGGCTTCCCCTTTTAAAGAATGTTTATGCATATTCTTTAATCTCTCTTTTTACCAAAGGATTATAATATCCTTTATTTTTCTCCCCCTTTTTAATTCTAAAGGGTTATTTAATAGATTTATTTTCTCTTGGGGAAAAAGTCACATAACAATTCTCCCCCTATAAATTAGCTGCTGTCCTCAGTAGCATGAGATAAATCTACATCACAACTCAGAAAACACATAATCAATAATTGAAGAAAATGATATTGAGCATACCCATTCTTCATAATAATTTTTATATATTTACTTCATCTATATCCTTTTCTTCTCTTATTTCATAGATATCTCCCTTTTCCAATTGTATTTTAAGTTAACAAGTATTACAAGAAGAACATTTTTTGCAATGACAAGAGCTATATATATACACACATATTAGGAATTTACAATGAAAGAAACTAATGGTATTTTATGTGTTTACTCCCACATATTTCAACCTTATCAATTTTCTTTTATATAGATATTTTAATCACTTACATGTAACTTCAACATTAAATTTACAAAATTATTATCATGTGTTGACATAACATATACCTATTCAAACGACATACATATCCCATACTATGTAGTCACTCATCCTTGAACTATAAAATTAATACACTCAAAATAAATTCTAAGATGATAATCATGCATTCCAGACTACATGAGTATCTTCTTTTTCATGTCAAGCATTATTGAATGAAAATAAATACAATAGTCTATAAGACACATGTACAAAGTTATCGGGTTGATCAAGTCCAATATCAAAGTACAATAGAATAATACATGGTAATATTTCTTGGAATATCAATAGTAAATTATTAATATACATAGGAAACTTCATAGATAAACACTAGAACTAATCCTTCATTTAATGTAACTAGTGTGCACCCATCTAGAATAAAACTAAAATGCACTTGATGTCTATAGGTAGCCACTCCCTTATTATTTTTGACACATCAAAGCCCATGGTCCATGAGATGATTCTCATTCAAGGCTATATTAAGTGGGCAATAGTGTATTAAGATACTACTTGACAATTGGATCATATAAATTTGAAGACTTTCTTTTCATGAGACATTATGTAGGAGAATCTTACTTTCTTGTGCTAATGTGTATACACATGTTTGTATAATGAGAAAAATAGGGGGTGTTATCTCTCAAAAACGCAGGTTTGAACCATGAAAGGTTGCCAAGCTTTCACAACGTTTTAGGGTAACAGAACAAGGTTTGAAAGAATTAAACCTTCTACTCTCCAGGCACTGCTAGACCTAGGTGGGTGTACCTATAATAAATGAAGTAGACTTGACTATTGGTCTTATCTTCGTGCCATGATTTGTCCAAGATGGAAAATTGAAACGGACAAAATGAAACAAATTTGGTATATATTGTATACCAACATTCAAAACTAAACCCTAATATGCTCAGTTAACAGATGTAAAAGTATAAATAAAACTTAAATGATGGAAATAGTGAGACCAGTGCCTTATATAATATACGGAGTCAAATAAAATCATAGACAATTGACTTCTTTCTGAATTCATTTAAATTGTTTGGCATATTTATTTATAACCAGTATAAAATTGCGAGGTTATGATTATTGAGTTCTTCTTACTGATCTAAATGAAATTCCTTGATTACTGTAATTAATCAAAGGGGTTTAATCCTTCCTTGAAAGAACCTATCAACCAATCACACAGATATGGAAAATACGTACTAATAAATCAGACATGAACTTGTTATGTTGATTTAAATAACCAAGAAACATCAATTTTAGAGACAACTCAGATAATTCTTTTAACATGCATAACACAACAATTAACACCCAGAATTCGCCAGCAAATCAGATGATTTTCATTGATATTTCCATAGCTTCAAAACATACAGCATAGTCTCAACCCTGTGAAACATGGTGTTCCACCGTATTCTCTACTCTCTATCCTATTCTATCTATATATTTGCATATTGCTTTCAAAATTGATATTTATACATTGAGAATATGAAAGGATGCATCCTTTCAGAAATAGAAAAATTACAAATTATAAAACATAAGATAGAGAATTACTAAGCTCTATTTAGCCATAAGTGAGTCTTATTGAGATGGTCCAAATAATCCTGGCGCTCATACGTGTTTGCATCTTCAACAACATTTCGGACCGTAACTTCCATTTTGACCATTTCCTCATTTTTCTTACTCACTTCCTCCAACGCTGCATCATCTGCAGAAGCTACATTCATGATTTCATTCATCTTTGACTCACATTCATTTTTCCACCTGGTGGCCTCTTTCAAATCCCCATTATCATCAAGAAATGGAATTACAATTTTCTCAGCAGCTGCAATTAACCCTTGTTCATCTCCTTGCAATTCATCATAGAAATTTCGATGGCGATTGATTATGTGATTAGCAGCTTCAAGTGCAGAAATGCTAGCTTCATCACTTTGAGCCAACTCATGAAATTTCTCCATGATTCGTCCATCCATCCTTGTGTGCTCCTTCAATGCAGCAAGAGTATGAGAATATTTTCCCCACAACTTGTTCAACCAGGATGTCAAATGATCCTTCCTCTTCTTGATAATTGCAGCAATAGCATCATGCTTTCCCTGAGAATAGGCACTTGACCCTACCCAGTGGTCTTTTTCTTGAGAACTTTCTCCTGTAGTTATCATTTTGGTTGTTCCCATTGAAACACCAACCAAGTCTTTGAGTCTATCATTTTCTCTCAGCAATTTCTCATTATTTTCTTTATACATTTCTCTTTCTTTTATCAATAATTGAATCTGTACTTTATTCAATTTTGCAATATTTACTCCAATATCAGCAGTAGCAATAGGATCAACTTCTCTAGCTTTCAAAGTTAAGACATGGCCAAATGCCTTCTCTGTATCAAGAACCACTGATTTCCTGTGAGGTGGGTACAAAGCCCATATCAACATTGATCCCTCATCAGTGTTATACCTGGAGCCTGTATATACTTCTGTCACCTTTTCCTTATCAAGCTTATGAGTAGCATTACTACCCTTCAAGAAACTATCAAAAACCAATGCAGAATTCAAATCTAAACCAGGAAATATCATCACACCAGCATCCTCCAACATTTTCCTCCCCACTTCTGGAGTCATATTTGCCATTTCATCATCCACACATCTCCTCAATTGAGCCAGCAATTGTTCCTCATTTCCAAAAGTGATATCATCAACATTCTCTCTTATCTCCTTCCCCTTCAGCTTGTACAAAAATGCTTTGAACTTAGGGGAATGTATAAACTCATCATCAGAAACAAAGGATCTGTACTCCATATGCCTAGCATCAACACCACCACTTTCAACACTCTTTTCTCTGACTGGGTAGACATATTGCTGAATCCTCATTCAGGACACCTTTTCTGCTTTATCCCGTGGCACATCAGCTCTTGGTACTTCTTCATCTCCAGAAGACAATAACTCAATATCTTGTAGCCCTTGGTTATACCTTTCAACTACCCTTTTTGCTTCATCTTCATCCAGATTTCTAATCATATCATCAAAAGGATAGGGTACATGCTGATACCCTCCAAAATTAATCCTCTCTTTGGCTGAATGAATATACCCTTCAGGGTCAAAGTATTTCCTTGTTGGTCCTCTTTTCATGTTATAGTGCAACAATCTGTCAAGAATTGAATTATATCCCTCTTTAGCCAACACAGTGAAATCACCAAAGCATAAAGTACTAGGCATAAATGCCTGCTTCCCAAAAGAACTGAAATGCATCACACTACTGTAATCCATTTGTCTGACAATTTCCAAGTAGGCAACCCTGTTTGGAACTGTCCTTGGCAGAATGAAAGGAGCATCTTCAAATCCATACACTCTGATTGTAGTAGCTCCCTCTAAACAATACCAGTCTCCCCAGTTATGGTCAATTGGCCCATTAAAATCTTTAGGCGAAGGAATCTTTTGATCTCATCAGTCAATGAATGATTACAAGGATAATGATACAATTTATATAATGTTTTTACAAAATACTCCTCAAAATGAATAAAACTAGAGCCAGCAAACCTGCTGTCCCAAATGGCAGTCCACAACTGAATAGGCAATGCTTCACCTCCTTACCAGTCTGAGAAATTCTCATTTCTGGAGGCCACACCCCTAGCTCTTGTCCGAAATATAGCACTACATGCATCAACAATGAATAATTTCTGAGGTGAACAATGGAAGCTCCACCCTTTATAGCCATCAATCCTGAATCAAGCTCCTTAGAAATATATGAAGCATAATCAAATAACCTGGCATTGTGATATTGAATGTCTGTTGCAATGACCATTGGCACCATAGACATGAATTCGGGGCATCCATCCCCAACACCTGACACACTAAAAAATATGTATATTTCATATAGGGTTCAAACAAATCTACATGATAAGGAGGCCCCTCACTATCTTCCAGAGGTTCCAGCTTGTTACCCTGTTTAACCCTATGAATTGGTAACCTCCAACCCTTATAACTTGTATCCATTCTAAAAAATTCCTTCTGCAACTCTTCACAATTGATTTCCTCATCGCAAAATCCTTCCAATTTGAAAACCTCACCAATTCCTTCTTTTGACACATGTATTTGTGGTTTTCCAGAAGGATCACATATTGCTTTACGCTTTGGACCATAATGATCAGCAAGCAATTTTACCAATTCAGCATTAACAAATACATTAGCGCACATCAATTTCCCTACATTCCACTTCCATGGATTACAGACTGGCTCAAAATGATTCCTCCTATGATAGTGGAAATTGAAAAGCTCATACCCTCTTATAGCAGTCCAGAAATAACCTATGAACTTGCATTTGTCATCCAGCTTGTCAAGTTCTACCCTAAGCTGTGCAGACCTTCTAGCCTTAGGCCCCGAACAAGGTAATTGATCAATAAGGTCTTGGTTTAGCTTCCTTTCAGTTCCTTCATGCTCTGTATTATTCTTTTGTTTCTTTCCTTTTGACTGACTACTCTCACCAATTTTTCTACCCTTACCCTTTCCAGCACCAGAAGACTCCATTTTTCAAGCTTACAAAATAAAAATATGAAAAATAGAGAAGCAACTACTTACAGTATTCTACTTGAGCTCCTCAGACTGTAAAATTATCTTGGTTCTCTTGTTCAGCTTGCCAATTCACCAGCAATAAATTTGAAAATGAGAAATTGATTAAAACACTACTGTCATTACTATTTTATCCCATCATGCCATTAATGAAGCATGAATGAAGCCACCCTTGAAACTGGCACTATCGCATCAAATGTCCTTTCGATGAGAAAAATTCAAATCTGGGGCAAAATCCCTTTTCAACGTTTATTTCATCATTCGCCAAAACACTCTACGCTCTTACCAACACCTGGAATCAACTTAATGACAAATGCTTTCGCTTTCATGTGGTTGTGACAATTCAAATTCGGGGAAACGTCTCAGAGATATCACGAAACAATACCGATATCTATTCTTCAAAGCATTTTCCAATCGCTGAGACATTAATCTTATTCACACTGACTGAAATCCTTTATCTTTATGTTCTTCGCTATAACCTACAAATGCTAGTGAAACCTCTCACAGACTTAATCCTGTTTCACCAAAAGTCTCTATTTACATTGGGTCACCAAGACAAATTTGTACTCTTGCCGATACAATCCTCATTTCACCCGCTTCGCTGTGACTTTCAACATCGGGGAGATATTATGAAGATATCTTTGCATCTTACCAATATGTGGTTTTCAATGTATTTTCATTTGCTAAAACAAAATCACCCTTTCATCGATGAATTCTGATTTTGGCATGTTCACCAAGTTTTCTCACCAAAGAAATAAACCCAACCATTGAAACAATACTTTCGGAAAAACAATGAACCTTCGGGAAAACTTACACCGACACCAAATGTCTTACCAAAATCACTCCTTGAGATTACTCCTATTCAGAAAAACTCACCCTGAACCATCTGTCGGTATAATATTCATACTTCGGTAAAACTTATGCCGACAAGTTCTTCTCCAGGCGATACATATATCCATCGGCATAAAATTTGAATCGGCAAGACTCCATAGCTTCTCATCGATAGGTTAGAAATACCTTTTAACTTAGTTTGGCCAAACAATGGCCCCTTCGCCTAGACCTTCCCCGATGCACATAAGTCTTACCAAGACATTTGTTTGCAAATCAATCAGTAAAACAAAATGATTTCGTTATAAGTTCATACTGATACCAATTAGTGTGGCCGAAATAACACCTTTATGCATTAGTCGGTATAACATATTGTCTTCGCCCTGACATTAGACCGAGGCCCCAATATATGCTGATATACTTTTTTCAGGATGCCTGTCGGCAAGAAAAAATTAGTTCGCCGAAACATTTTCCCAAACACTTTTATCTTGAGCGATAAGCTTCCACATGTAGCGGTCGGAAAAACACACTGTATTCATTGTAACCTTACTCCAACAATGACTCCCCTTTGCTGAAATGATTCCTTTTGTTCGCCAAAGCAAACAAATTGTCCTGCGAATACTCTGCAACAAACATATATTAGTGAAAAATCAAGTCGGGGAGACTTTTACAATTTCTTGCCGATTCGGGTCTTTTAATGAAAAATGAAAAACTTAATGGATTCAATGGCTTTTATGACAGAAAACAAGCAAGACAATACAAAGAGGGACTTTGATGTTGATGATGAGAACTCAATACTGGAACTTTTGGATGCAATAGAATGTAAAATTTTCAAAATTTTACAGTTCTAACAGTGGCTCTGTCTGGGGATGAATGATAGTGAGATCATTGCAAGGATTCAAATTTCTGGGTGAGCAGACCAAACTCAAAGTGATGGAACATGTAAGTAGAATAGAACAAATGGCAATGGCAATGAATGATACCCTATACTAATGTACATGGAAAAAATTTATTTCAAAAGAAGGAAAACCAGGATTGTCCATGTACTTGCAAATCATGTTCCTATCAGTCCCTAAACTACTGTGCATGGAATAGAATTTCAAATAGGACCATCAAGAGTTGTCCACGCATTGCAAACCCTTAATCCTCTACATTATTTCAAGAGAAAAAATGTTTCAGAAATTTCCCATGTACAGGAAATTCCTGATCTTCACCAGCCATATTCTGCAAATAGTATGAGTCTTCGCCTTTGTTTCCAACCACCACAAAAGGCCCTAGCCATAAGGCTTCAAACTTCCCATGTTTTCCCTTCTCTTGGCACCTTTCATTCCACATCAGTACCAGATCACCTTCTCCAAATTTCCTATCCTTCACCTTTTTGTCAAATAAATATTTCATCTGCTTCTGCAACTTTATATTTTGATTTTGAGCCACTCTCCTCATTTCATCCAATTCTACTAGCTGCTCCATTCTTTCCTCCATGGGTTCAGGAATATCTAAATCTTCTTGAAGAACAAACCTGTAAACTGGTAACAAGTTTTGCAAGGGCATTTTGCCCTGTGTTCCATACACTAACTCAAATGGGGACTTCCCAATTGCCTTCTTCACCGTAATTCTATCATCCCATATAGCCAATCTTAATTTTGAATCCCAAGCCTTCTTATTTTGATCTAACATCCTTCTTATAATCTTCAAAAGACTCTTATTACTAGATTTTGCTTGTCCATTAGCCTATGGATGATAAGGGGCTGCATAAGAAATGGCAATACCATACGTGCTACAAAAGCCTCTAAATTCATCTGATCTAAAGCACATCCCATTATCAGTAATCAACCTCATTGGTGTACCAAATCTAGTAATAATATTATCCATCAAGAACTGTGTCACCACCTTACTTGTATCTTGTTTAGTTGGGATGGCCTCTACCCACTTGGTGAAATAATCAGTGGCCACCAATATCCACTTATGTACACCACTTGATTTTTCTTGTATTTCTCCAATGAAATCAATTCCCCATTGATGGAAAGGGGCATCAACCTACAAATGTCTTAATGGAAAAGCTCCCTGATATTTCAATTTCCCAAAGAAATTTTGGCAAGGCTCACATTTTCTCACATATGCAAAAGAGTCATTAAAAATTGTAGGCCAATAATAGCCTGCCCTAAGAATTTTATGCGCTATTGTTTTTGCTGAGTAATGTCCTCCACATACTCCCTCATGCATTTCACTCACAACATGTTTAGCTTGAAACTCATCCAAACACAATAATAATACACCATCCCTATTTTTCCAAAATAAATCCCCATCCATAAAAACATATTTTGATGCCTGCAACTTCAGCGTTCTTTTCTGGTTATCATTCAATCCTTCTGGACACTTCATATGTTTAAGATAATGCATGATATCTGCATACCATTGAGTATGCTCAATACTTGCAATTACATCTTCTCCTTCTACATTACAAATCTGATTTGCTTCAAAATTTGCTTTTGCCATTAGTTTAGCTAAACCCTAACCTCTGACCAGTTTAGTAATTTGAATCTCCAAGTCAAATTCCTGGATTTTGTTCATCCATTTGCATGTTTTACCTGTTACTTCAGATTGTGTCAGAATATCCTTGACAACTACATGAGGATCATAAGCAACTACCTTTGCTCCAACCAGGTATGGCCTAAAAGCTTTTACATCTTTCACCAACACAAATGCTTGCTTCTCCATTATGTCATACTTTAGATCAAAACCCTATAATGACTTACTAAAAATTATATTGGCTACTCATAACCATCTTTATTCTTCTATAGCATGACAGTTGCGATAGTATGCATTGAGGCAAATGAAAAAATATGGAAAGGTTTTGAAAAATCGGGCGACTTAAGAACAAGAGCCTCCTTGATAGCTCGTTTTATAGAAACAAAAGCTTCCAAAGCTTCTGCAGTCCATTCTATCTTTTGTCCTTTCCTCAACATTCTTGCTATGGGTTTAACAATCTCAGCAAAGTTAGAGACAAATCTCCTAACAAAATTTATATGTCCAAAGAATGATTGTATCGCCTTAACATTTTTAGGGACAGGGATCTTATCAATAGCCTCCACCCTTTCAAGGTCTATCATAATCCCTTCCTTGGAAACAATATGCCCCAAAAGCTTACCCTCTATGATAGCCAAATTACATTTCTTGGGGTTTAAGGTAATACCATATTCAAGGGATCTTATAAATACCTTTTCCAAATGATGAACATGATCCTCAGCCTTCTTAGAATAAGCAATGAGATCATCTTGATACACCACCATGAGAACATTGATCAAATCAGCAAAAGCCACATCCATGGCTCTTTGAAAAGTCGCCCTTGCATTAGTGAGACCAAATGGCATCCTCAGATAAACATATGTTCCCCAAGGGGTTGTGAATGTTTTTTTGTATTGCTCAGACTCTTTAACCTTGACCTGGTTATACCCTAAAAATCCATCCATCATAGACAACAATTCACAGCCTGTCACCTTATGCAATATGGCCTCCATATTAGGCAAAGGATAATTATCTTTAAGGGACACTATGTTTAGATTTCTGAAATCTACACATAGTCTAATGTCTCCATTTTTATTTCTGACAGGGACTAGATTTGACACCCAGGTTGAATGTTTGATTGGCTTAATGATTCCACCATCTTTGAGCTTCGCCAACTCCTCCTGCATTTTAGGTTCTAGAGTTGGATTTATTGGCCTTTGATTTTGTCTGAATGGTTTAACATTTGGCTTTAATGGTATTTCATGCTGAAAAAAATCTTCTCTATATGCTTTCAAATCTTCATAAGACCAAGCAAATACATGTTTATACTTTCTCAACAATTCAGTCAGCATTTTTCTAATTGTAGGACTGATCCTTTTACCTATGTACACCTTTTTTGGTGCCATCTCAGTTCCCAAATTAATTTCTTCGATGTCATCCCTTCAAACTGGTGTTTGCTTTATTAAAAACTGATCACTTCCATCATATACCCTCTCCAATGCCACCAAGCCTTTAGGAATCTTATTTATTTTAAGTTGCAAGATCTCTTTTCCAAAGACTGTCTCTTTTCCATCAATTTCTTCAACAAAGGCATTCAAGTCAATCACTTGAGCTTCATACTGGTCTATACAATGGAGAAATTTTAAAAGATCAGTGTCATCATTAAAAAATTTCCAGCTATATACATTATCAGGCACAACAGGCCTTGTTTTGAATTCAATTTGTGACACTCCTACCAACCTAATATCATCTCTCTTCAATGCTACATTAGCTAGAAAATCTGCCATTATATTCTTTGATCTATCCACCCACTCAATCAAGAAAGCATCAAGCAATTCTATTGTATCCCATACAACATTTCTATATTGCTTTAATCTTTTATTTTTTGTTGTATACTTCGCCTTAACTTGCGAGACAACTAACTCAGAATCTCGTAGAATAGCCAACGACTTTATTTTATGCTTCACCGCTATATTCAATCTGGTTAATAGAGCTTCATACTTTGCCACATTATTCGTGCATTCAAAAGTTAACAAGAATGAATACTTAAATGTATTACCTTAAGGCAAAACAAATACTATCCTAGCTCCATTGCCTTCTTGGCTGCAGGATCCATCAAAATACATCTTCCACACACCATTGTGGTTCCTTGCAACATGCTTCTCAATAGGATCACTATTAATTAATTCTGGTTGTGCTAGTTCTATTTTGAAACTCCCAAGATCAATATCACAAAAGCAATTGATTTGGTCTTGTGGCACAAAATCAATGAGCTGATTTATCCTCGGTTCCCTGTACAATTTCACTTCTTGGCCATTTATAGGAATGGTTGCATAAGACAGATCAAACTGGACATTTCCACCAATAGTCGTCGTCCATTGCCTTGATAAAAGCATACTAAATTGAGGAGGGGTGTCTATAACTGTTATATCAATATTGTAAGCTACTTGAGGGTAGGCAGCTAACTTGACTTCTACATCTTTCATTATACCAACCACAGGAATAGGTCGGTTATCCATTGTGTAACACTTTCCCTCATGTGTATCCACCCACATGCCTAGCTGTTTCATCACTCCTATTGGCATAATATGCATGGCGGCACCAGAATCTATTATACAATTCCTCAATAATTTATTATTTATGAGTAATGTAATAAAGAAAGGATCAACCTATGGCAGACTTGTCAATACATTACTCAAGCATATTTTTGGGACGTTTACTTTATCTTGCTTATTTTTTGCAACCATTTTTTTTTCAATACTTACGTGTCTTTCACTCTCATTTGTTATCAATTGCATTGCACTGTCCCTGTACTCCTTAATTTTCATCATTTCTAGAAGTGGGACAGACATCTTTACCTGAGACAAGGCTTGATTAAATCAAAAGAAGAACCTTCTGCCTTGATTACTTTCTTTTGTTCTAATGTTTCTCCTTTGTTTACTTCTTTTTCTCCTCTACCTGACTGATCATTTTTTTGAATTTCTTTATGTAGCTCTTTTACTGCATCCTTTTTGATAGGATTCTGTTTACTTTCCTCACGTTGTTTTTTTTCATTTTTCTTTGAAACTCCTTGCACAACTTTCTGATCTTTTACTATCCTGTTCCTTAACTAGTATTTATTCTTGGCTTCCTCTACTGCAGCAACAGTCAATTTTTCTATCTCATCTTCAGTAAGTCTCCTCACATTATTGTGAATAGGCACCTCAATAGATTGTGGTTCTACATAATCATCCTCAGAGTCAGAAAAAACATGTTGCTCAGCCATATGCACATTATACCTTTGTTCTGCAACATCATACTTAGAACCTCCCTCCTCCGAAGATGAGTACCTCTCCTCAACATGATGAGAAGCATTTGAAGTCAAGTAGATCATATGATCTTCCCCATCATCTCCAAATAGCAATCTGTCTTCTTGCATTCTTTGGGCTACAACACAATATTCAGGGGAATGTGGCTTATTACAAACCTCACAAAAATAATTGCTATTCACCACATATGTTCCCTTCTTTTTCAATGTATCAGGAGTTTCTTTGCTTCCAGGCCTATCTATTATGGGTTTCCCATCTTTCCAGTTTTTGTTATAGGGCATGTCATGTAACCTCGGCCTTGGTCTTTCATTTCTATATGTGTTCTCCTGCTTATGTTGATAATTATTATTTTGTTGAGGAACTCGAGGGTTATCTCTCTTATTCATTATCCCAGCAGCTTTTCTATTATTCTATGTTGTTAATGCTATCTTTTGTGCTTCAATTAAGTCCCTTGGGAACCTGTTTCTCAACTCATACCCTGTTTTAGGGTCAAATGCATTCAGGTAAACACTTAATGCTACAGAGTCAGGTAACTTTGATCCTAGAGGTATTCTATTCTGCAGTTTATTGAATCATTCTGACCTTTTTGAATTTGCATTAGTTCATGGAGAGTAGCGTCTGGTGCACTCAAATTCCCAAATTGTTCAAGGAATTGATCCTAAAATATTTGAAGAGAATAAATAGAAGATGTTGCCAGGCTATTGAACCAGTCCCTAGCTTCTTCAATAAGAGACATCGTGAATAATCTCATATGTAAATCTTCATAAGGTACATCCAAATCCTAAATAAAAGCATTGAAACTTCTTAAATGATCCTCAGCAGTGATTGCATTACTTCTTGTAAACTTGGGTACTAAACCTCTCCAACTGCTATCCATGGGATATGGGTATAATTGAAACCTTGCTAGATCAAATTGTCTAATCATGGTTGTATATTGATGAGGAGGATTAGGTGGGTGTTGATATTGGTACATAGGATTATTGTACTACATATTTTGCTGTGGCACATGATGCTGACTAGGAGGTGGATAATTATTTGGATGTTGTGTGGGAACATAAGGTGGATGATTTGGCTGTCTACATTGATTCCCAATTTGATGGTGAGGAATCCTTGGTGGTTCAGAATGCGCAGCACCATGATTACCTTGTTTATGGGGTGGTACATATTTCAAAGGAAAATTAGATGTGTGAAGAATATTCTGATCCTTCTGCAATTTGAATTCTCTCATTGCTTGAATCATTTGGGCCTTTTCTTGCTCTTCCCTTTCCTTTCTCTGAGATTCATACCATGCCCTAATTTCCTCATAACTCAAAGATTCATAATCTTCTTGTTGAATTTCCTGATTAGCAGGTCCACTCTAATTACCTTCCATTTTTTGGTCATATTCATATTGAACTCTGAGTCATTCGGCTTCAAATCCAGCTTCAAATTCAGCCTATTTCCTAGCTTCAAATTTAGCCTGTTTCTAAGGATTGTAAAAAGGATTTCTCTGATCTTTTGGAGTACAGGGCTCTTCAGATGAATTATCTTTCCATGTGTCAAAGCAATTCGCACCAAAAGGTATTGATGGTTTATCTTTGTTTCTTAAGCACATGTCCTCACTTTTCCCTTTACCCTTGTCAGCCTTATCATTTTTATGCATCCACTTACTATTACCAGGAGGTGCTCCAGAATGGCCTCCCCTAAATTCAGATCTTCTTCCATTCATATTGCAATGCTTAATTAGAGTCACCACTCACTTTCTTGAAAGTGAGAAAAATATTGTTACTTGGTATTCCCAGTAGAGTCTGTATCTAGGAATTCTGACTCTATGATTAAGGCATAGATTCTTTGTTATCCCCAACAGAGTTGCCAATTTTTTATCTCTCAAAAATGCAGGTTTGAACCATGAAAGGTTGCCAAGCTTTCACAATGTTTTAGGGTAACAGAACAAGGTTTGAAATAATTAAACCTTCTACTCTCCAGGCACTGCTAGACCTAGGTGGGTGTACCTATAATAAATGAAGCAGACTTGACTATTGATCTTATCTTTGTGCCATGATCTGTCCAAGATGGAAAATTGAAATGGACAAAATAAAACAAATTTGGTATATATCGTATACCAACATTCAAAACTAAACCCTAATATGCTCAGTTAATAGATGTAAAAGTATGAATAAAACTAAATGATGGAAATAGTGAGACCAGTGCCTTATATAATATACAGAGTCAAATAAAATCATAGACAATTGACTTCTTTCTAGATTCATTCAAATTGTTTGGCATATTTATTTATAACCAGTATAAAATTGCAAGGCTATGATTATTGAGTTCTTCTTATTGATCTAAATGAAATTCCATGATTACTATGATTAATCAAAAGGGTTTAATCTTTCCTCGAAAGAACCTATCAACTAATCACACAGATACGGAAAATACGTAATGATAAATTAGACATGAACTTGTTATGTTGATTTAAATATCCAAGAAACATCAATTTTAGAGACAACTTGGATAATTCTTTTAACAAGCATAACACAACAATTGACAACCAGAATTCGCTAGCAAATCAGATGATTTTCATTGATATTTCCATGGCTTCAAAACATACAGCATAGTCTCAACCCTATGAAACATGGTGTTCCACCATATTCTCTACTCTCTATCCTATTCTATCTATATCCAAATATTGTTTTCAAAATGGATATTTATACATTGAGAATGTGAAAGGACACATCCTTTCGGAAATAGAAAATAAAAATTATAAAACATAAGATAGAGAATGACTAGGCTCTATTTAGCCATAATTGAGTCTTGTTGAGATGGTCCAAATAATCTTGGTGCTCATACGTGTCCACATCTCCAACAGCATTCCGGACCATAACTTCCATTTTGACCATTTCCTCATTTTGCTTACTCACTTCTTCCAATGTTGTATCATCTGCAGAAGCTACATTCATGATTTCATTCATCTTTGACTCATATTTATTTTTCCACCTGGTGACCTCTTTCAAATCCCCATTATCATCAAAAAATGGAATTACAATTTTCTCAGCAGCTGCAATTAACCCCTGTTCATCTCCTTGCAATTCATCATAGAAATTTCAATGATGATTAATTATGTGATTAGTAGCTTCAAGTGCAGAACTGCTAGCTTCATCACTTTGAGCCAACTCATCATATTTTTCCATGATTCGGACCCATCCATCCTTGTGTGCTCCTTCGATGCAGCAAGAGTATGAGAATATTTTCCCCACAATTTGTTCAACCAGGATGTCAAATGATCCTGCCTCTTCTTGATAATTGCAGCAATAACATCATGCTTTCCCTGAGAATAGGCACTTGACACTACCCAGTGGTCTTTTGCTTGAGAGCTTTCTCCTTGACTTATCATTTTGGTTGTTCCCATTGAAACACCAACCAAGTCTTTGAGTCTATCATTTTCTCTCAGCAATTTATCATTATTTACTTTATACATTTCTCTTTCGTTTATCGATAATTGAATTTATGCTTTATTCAATTCTGCAATATTTACCCCAATATCAGTAGTAGCAACAAGATCAGCTTCTCCAGCTTTCAAAGTTAAGACATGGCCAAATTCCTTCTCTGTATCAAGAACCACTGATTTCCTGTGAGGTGGGTACAAAGCCCATATCAACACTGATCCCTCATCAGTGTTATACCTAGAGCCTATATATACTTCTCTCACCTTTTCCTTATCAAGCTTATGAGTAGCATTACTACCCTTCAAAAAACTATCAAAAACCAATGCAGAATTCAAATCTAAACTAGGAAATATCATAACACCAGCATCCTCCAACATTTTCCTCCCCGGTTCTGGAGTCATATTTGTCATTTCATCATCCACACATTTTCTCAGTTGAGCCAGCAATTGTTCCTCATTTCCAAAAGTGAGATCATCAACATTCTCTCTTATCTCCTTCCCCTTCTCCTTGTACAAAAATGCTTTGAACTCAGGGGAATGTATAAACTCATCATCAAAAACAAAGGATCTATACTCCATATTCCTAGCATCAACATCACCACTCTCAACACTCTACTCTCTGACTGGGTAGACATATTGTTGAGTCCTCATTCGGGACACATTTTTTGCTTTACCCTATGGCACATCAGCTCTTGGTACTTCTTCATCTCCAGAAGACAACAACTCAGTATCTTGTAGCCCTTGGTTATACCTTTCAACTACCCTGCCTACTTCATCTTCATCCAGATTTCTAATCATATCATCAAAAGGATAGGGTACATGCTGATACCCTCCAAAATTAATCCTCTTTGGATGAATGAATATACCCCTCAAGGTCAAAGTATTTCCTGGTTGGTCCTCTTTTCATGTTATAGTGCAACAATCTGTCAAGAATTCAATTATATCCCTCTTTAGCCAACCCAGTGAAATCGCCAAAGCATAAAGTGCTAGGCATAAATGCTTGCTTCCCAAAAGAACTAAAATGCATCACACTATTGTAATCCATTTGTCTGACAATCTCCAAGTAGGCAACCCTATTTGGAACTATCCTTGGAGGAATGAAAGGGGCATCTTCAAATCCATACACTCTGATTATAGTAGCTCCCTTTAAATAATACCAGTCTCCCTAGTTATGGTCAATTTTCCCATTAAAATATTTAGGCCAAAGGAATCTTTTGATTTCATCAGTCAATTAATGATTACAAGGATAATGATACAATTTATATAATTTTTTTACAAAATACTCCTCAAAATGAATAAAACTAGAGCCAACAAACCTGCTGTCCGAAATGGCAGTCCACAACTTAATAGGCAATGCTTCATCCTCCTTACCAGTCTAAGAAATTCTCATTTCTGGAGGCCACACCCCTAGCTCTTGTCTAAAATATAGCACTACATGCATCAACAATGAATAATTTTTGAGGTGAACAAAAGAAGCTCCACCCTTTATAGCCATCAATCCTGAGTCAAGCTCCTTAGAAATATATGAAGCATAATCAAATAACCTAGCATTGTGATATTGAATGTCTGCTGCAATGTCCATTGGCACCATAGACATGAATTCTAGGGCATCCATCCCCAAAACCTGACACGCTGAAAAATATGTATATTTCATATAGGGTTCAAACAAATCTACATGATAAGGAGGCCCCTCACTATCTTCTAGAGGTTCTAGCTTGTTACCCTATTTAACCCATGAATTGGTAATCTCCAATCCTTATAACTTCTATCCATTCTAAAAAATTCCTTCTGCAACTCTTCACAATTGATTTCCTCATCGCAAAATCCTTCTAGTTTGAAAACCACACCAATTCCTTCTTTTGACAGATGTATATGTGGTTTTCCAAAAGGATCACATATTCCTTTACACTTTGGATCATAATGCTCAGCAAGCAATTTTACCAATCCAACATTAACAAATACATTAGGGCACACCAATTTCCCTACATTCAACTTCCATGGATTACAGACTGGCTCAAAATGATTCCTCCTATGATAGTGGAAATTGAAAAGCTCATACCCTCTTATAGTAGTCCAGACATCACTTATGAGCTTGCATTTTCCATCCAGCTTCTCAACTTCTACCCTAAGCTGTGCGGACCTTCTAGCCTTAGGCCCCGAACCAGGTAATTGATCAATAAGGTCTTGGTTTAGCTTCCTTTTATTTCCTTAATGCTCTGTATTAGTCTTTTGTTTCTTTCCTTTCAACTGACTACTCTCACCAAGTTTTCTACCCTTACCCTTTCCAGCACCCGAAGACTCCATTTTTCAAGCTTACAGAATCAAAATATGAAAAACAGAGAAGCAACTACTTACAGTATTCTACTTGAGCTCCTCAGACTGGAAAATTATCTTGGTTCTCTTGTTCAGCTTGCTAATTCACCAGCAATCAATTCAGAAATGAGAAATTGATTAAAACACTACTGTCATTACTGTTTTATCCCATCACACCATTAATGAAGCACAAATGAAGCCACCCTTGAAACTTGCACTGTCGTATCAAATGTCCTTTCGATGAGAAAAATTCAAATTTGGGGCAAAATCCCTTTTCAACGTTTATTTCATCATTCGCCAAAACACTCTGTGGTCTTACCGACACCTGGAATCAACTTGATGACAAATGCTTCTGCTTTCATGTCACTGTGACAATTCAAATTTGGGGAAATGTCTCATAGATATCATGAAAAAATACCGATATCTATTCTTCAAAGCATTTTCCAATCGCTGAGACATTAATGTTATTCACACCAACTGAAATCCTTTATCTTTATGTTCTTCGCTATAACCTACAGATTTCAAGGAAACCTCTTGCAGACTTCATCCTATTTCACCGAAAGTCTCTATTTACATTGGGTCGCCAAGACAAATTTGTACTCTTGTCGATACAATCCTCATTTCACCTGCTTCGTTGTGACTTTCAACATCAGGGAGATATTATGCATGTATCTTTGCATCTTACCAATATGTGGTTTTCAATGTATTTTCATTCACTAAAACAAAATCACCCTTTCACCGATGAATTCTCATTTCAGCATGTTCACCAAGTTTTCTCACCGAAGAAAAAAACCCAACCATTGAAACAATACTTTTGGAAAAACAATGAACCTTCAGGAAAACTTACACCAACACCAAATGTATATCCTAAATCACTCCTTCAGATTACTCCTATTCGGAAAAACTCACCCTGACCATCTATCAGTATAATATTCATACTTCGATAAAACTTATGCCAACAAGTTCTTCTCCCGGCAATAGATATATCCATCGGCATAAAATTTGAATCGGCAAGACTCCATAGCTTCTCACCAATAGGTTAGAAATACCTTTGAACTTAGTTCAGCCAAACAATGGCCCCTTTGCCTGGACCTTCCCCGATGCACATAAGTCTTACCGAGACATCTGTTTGCAAGTCAATCGGTAAAACAAAATGATTTCATTATAAGTTCATACCGATGCCAATTAGTGTGGCTGAAACAACACCTTTATGCATTAGTCGGTATAACATATTGTCTTCACCCTGACATTAGACCGAGGCCCCAACATATGCCGATATACCTTTTTCAGGATGCCTGTCAACAAGAAAAATTTAGTTTGCCGAAACATTTTCCCGAACACCTTTATCTTGAGCGATAAACTTCCACATGCACCGGTCGGTGAAACACACTGTATTCACTGTAACCTTACTCCGAAAATGACTCCCCTTTGCCAAAATGATTCCTTTTGTTCACCAAAGCAAACAAATTGTCCTACCGATAGTCTGCAACAAACATATATTAGTGAAAAATCAAGTTGGGGAGACTTTTACAATGTCTTGCCGATTCGGGTCTTTTAATGAAAAATGAAAAACTTAATGGATTCAATGGCTTTTATAACAGAAAACAAGCAAGACAATACAAAGAGGGACTTTGATGCTTATGATGAGAACTCAATACTGGAACTTTTGGATGCAATAGAATGTAAAATTTTCAAAATTTTATAATTCTAACAAGGTACACAATAAAATGGATTGCAAGACTCAAAATCCCTTTATGAGATTTTCAAATTTGGATGTTCTTGACAAAACAATTTGTACAAATTTTTTTGGCTAGATTCCAAGAAATGTTTAGGATGTGGTGTGTGATCTTGATTACCAATTTTTAACTTTAAAAAATCCTTTACATTTGGTGATACTCTGGAGTGAGAGTTTCAAAATTGTTCAATTTACACCATTACATTATTGGTTATTTTTTATCAACATGTGGAAGCCTCCCACTAAAATCTCATGTATAATTTTTAAGAGGACTATCAAGTCTTCCAATTCTTGAGAGTGATCTATTCAATGTTTTATGATTTAGATTTTAATTAATACAATTTTTTCTCAATAATTGTTCCTTTCTCAAATGATGGCTTACTAGTGTGCTTGTGATCACTCTATGAGTAGCCCTTTTATCTTTCTCCTTACTAGTTTTTCCAATAAAAGTTAGAGCATTAAAAATAATTTTTACAACAATACCATTTTTTTATATATTTTGGTGACATGAATCTTCAATTTTCTTAATAATAGTCTCATTTTGTAAGACTTTAGTAATTGCGCAAATTTTTTGCAATGTTCGGTTAATACATAATCAAAAAAGTATTCATTGAACATATTGGTAGCCTATAACTGAACTGTTCGTGGTGACCATTTTCCTTGAAGAGTATCTATTATGTTTTGAACCAAAAGAAATAGGGTCCCTTCAACCTATTAGGGATATGGAACACAAAAAGAGGGGGGAATCCTCTTCCTATTTTGGTCTTAATTCATTAAAGGAAAAAAAGATCCCTCAGCTAGTTGAACTGATTGAGGAATGGATTATGGTTAGGATGGTTTCCTTTAGTGTGATTAAAGAGGGAAAAGGGGTTCACCAGTAAGCAAAGGCTTAGAAAGAAGGAAATGTAAGTGATATACAAATATAACTATGTAACCTAGGAAATCAAACTGAAAATTAGAACAATAAACTAAGAATAAATAGAGGTGCACCAGGAAAATTGAAGATGCTTGAAACCATATCTTCAATATTGAAATTCTAAATTTTAATGCACATTGGGAGTCATACACTAGTAGGGGCGATTTAGTCCTAGTTTAGGGTTTTGGACTAAAACTGGAATCTACAACTGGTAAAATAGGATCTACAGGAAATGTCTCAAAACTGGTATACTGAGACTCATACGCTAGTTGTGGTGATTTAGTCCCACTATCAGGGTTTATCTAAAACTCTAATATCCTCTATTGATCTCTTGTAGCTTCTATCCCTTTCGATCTCTAAGTCTGAAACTTTGAATTTTGACCTATAGGTGACTTTCTGTGAAGATGACAACTTTGTGACAACTTTGAGAACTTTCTCCAATATTTCTCTTCACTGGAAATTCAAGCTAAATCTGTAAATCACACATCAAAGAGAGGGAAAAATGTTGTTTTGTTAATGGATAGGGATTTTCCTTGGTCAAACCCCACTTTCGTAATCAAACCTTGAAATGAAATCAAATAGGATGAAGGAATGATGAACGAATAAATGTGTAATGGTGCAATTCACCAAACCCTTGAAACAAAGGATGTAATCTTGTATGAATTGGATAGAATGAATGTACACCCTGAATCTTGATTGAATGCTATGAATATTGACTTCAATGCTTTCTTGAATCATGAAAACCTACATCACAAATGTTAGCACAAAAACACGCATGATGCATGATGACTTTGACATGATGTTTGATTCTTGAATATAGCTCCAAAATGCTTGATAATAAGCTCTTGAATGTTCTTGAATGATCAAGTGAAAGTGCTCTTGATCACAAATTTTCTATGAGAATTCCCTCATCAACTTGCTAGGAGAAAATATGTGAAATAGCCTTGTATTTATACTTGTTTATACCAAATTTTTTGAAATTACAATAGTTCAAGCCGACATCAAATCTAGGAGAATAAATTCCTATCAAGAATTTGAATTTAAAATTGGTCCAAGCTAATTTGGACTCATACACTTGTTGGGGCATATGAGTCCTAGTAGCCAAGGCATGGGACACAAATTTCAAGAAATGTTAAGTTCCATGCCAAATTCAAGTTCATTCATTGAAACTTAGGTGGGAACCATATGCCCAAGGTCGTGTATGAGTCCTAGATCACTAAATCTTGGACACACAACCCAAAAACATGAATTATTCATGATTGGTTATTTGATAAGTGTCAGGTTTATCATAGAAAAATGCATTTAGTTAGGCATGTGGATGTCAAATAGGACCAAATAAGGCACAAATATCCCCACTTAATTAATAAAGCCCTAGATTAATGTTAAAGTGTAAAAATACACTTTACAAAACCCTAAATAAGGCACAATTGGGTTCATTTATTTTAAAAGGGCCGTAAAATTAATGTGAATGTGTAAAACACATTACAACACTAAATCAAGGCAACATTAGGCTCAATTTAATAATAATTATTCCCAAATTAAGTGTGAAAAAGGGAAAAAATTATTGACACTACATTTATCCTTGAATTTAGTGAGAGGAATATGATTCAAACTCACACTAAAGTAGATATTCAAGAGGGGTCGAAGTGTACCGATGTGGATGGTAAAGGTTAAAAAAAATGAGGGGGGTGCTCAAGCCCCTAGGATCCAAGATCCTACATCAAATCGAAATGAGCACAAAGGGACACACATAAGGTGTATGATATGTAGTAAAAAAAAGTTACATAGACATGCAAAGAAATAAAAACAAGAATAAAAAGTGGTAGATCAAGCCTCGATTATTTATCCAATGCAATGTGGATCATGTCTAAGTTGTTTGTCCAAAAATGCACGCTCACTGTAAGGAAACAAAACTTCTGGCTATCCACTAGGTGAGTATCCAAAGTGGTGGATCAAGCCTTGAATGCTTGTCCAACACAATGTGGATCAAGCCTCAAATGTTTTTCCAAAACACACATTGACTCTCAGGCAATGAAACTTTAGGTTGTTTGTTGGGTGAGTATCCAAAAAGGGTGGCTTAGTGAGAAAGTCATGTGTCTGTATCAGCTTCTCACCTTATAATGAGAAAGTCATGCCCACATTTAGGCTTCTCATCATACTAGCTATACCAAATCTATACCTCTCGATAACTTTGATAAGGCACCACACAAAATGTATAGTAGGATTCATGAGGTAAGAAAAAAATCGTATGTTTGACACCCATAAATAAACAAGATTGCTCCATAGGAAAGCAAAGTGTGTTATGCACGGTGACCATATAATAGTTATTGTACATGAAAAATAGTGTAAGGTACAAAGGGATTTTTCTTAGTTCATGTAAGGTCTCTTCCTTGGGAACATTGTGTTTAATGTCTCTAAGAGAGGACAAATCAAAGAAATATCACACTCTCAGAGGAAATAAAACCAAATGACACCACCGAGGAAAGGATGCATCACAAGAAGAAATAAAATTGCACAGTGAAATATGAATTTTGATGTATGCCCACACTTTAAAGTACTTTCTAACACTATTGCTATGATCAATTGCTTTAATGTAGAAGAACACATGAGAGGTTATTTGGAAAGCCCTATTCAAAGTCACATGTTCCTAAATGAAACAACATCATGTATATAGAGTTGCCCCCAAAATGTAATGTGAAACATAGAAAGAAAAGTACATCCACATCTAAAGCTTGCTCTTATATATACATGGAAGGTAGTCAACTAGCCAAAAGAGACAATGAAAAGTGTCATATGAGGACAAGGCTACCTAATCCTTTTGACCCCACTTAGTGCAAGACAAGTATGAGCCTAGATGATTGATGAAAAAGTAAATCAACATCAATTCAAGAAACTAGGTGCTTCAACACAAGGAAGAGCACCATTATCCTTAAGTTGTTGAATTTTATTACTCAAATCCTTGCATTCATTAGTAGAATGACCATGAAATCCATGATATGCACAAAATGAAGTCTTGTAGTAAAATTTCTTTCATGTTCTTGGAGGGAGAGTGTTGAATACACATAATATTGAGAGGGGGGGTGAATCAGTATTCTACTAAACCAATTGTTTGCTAACTATCCAATTATTACAATGTATCTTGTTGTGGTAGTAAGTAAGAACATGGAAGTGAACATAACATCACATAACGCATGACACCAAGATTTTTATGTGGAAAACCCAAAGTGGGAAAAAACACGATGAGGATCAACTCACAATATATTATAATTGGTTACAAGATATTGCATGGCACACTGCCAAGACAAATTTTCCTTGAAAGGATCACAGTCATAGTTCAAAGATATCGATTACTTCCATAATACAAAAATATATGGCTCACTAGTAGAGATATGAACTAAAAAGAATGCACTTTCTAAGTACTGAGTACAATTCCAATTAAGCTCTCAAAGATGAAAAGTCTTGTACTAGATTGCAGGTGTACAAAAAATATCATCAACTACTAGATCACTTCATCACATATCATGCATCATTACTTCTTTTCATCTCTCTCTGTCTTTCTCAAAAAAAAATGCATACATCTATGTACATCTCAAATATATATATGCTCAATACAAAGATATTCCATATACACATGATTCATACATCAATTAGGTTGGCCTAATTAGATGTAATCATACATAATTCAAAATATCTAGTCGGACACAAAAAAAAAATTCTTTGGCACTCAAAACTAAAAATACAAGACACAATTTAGGTTGGCTTAGACCTAAAAGATAATCCTTCATGAAACGTGCACCTTAAGTCGGCTACAAGAGAAACACAACAAAACTGTAAGCCAAACTTTTGACATTTAAATCTTTCAACCTGTTTAACTAAACCATTGATTTCGTAAACATAAATGCATCTCGGGCTCTTGAAAAACATATCAAAATTGTATAAGCCAACATACACTTCATAGAAATTCTAGACCAGATTACTAGAATGGTGTAGCACAAATATAGTTTACCAGATGAGTAGATATTCAAATATAAAACAATGTTGGAATCAATGACAACAAAGAAAACAAACCAGAGGTATCCTTCTTCATTCTTCACAAAATATCCCCCTTTGTCATTGATGGTAACATGTGCTAAAATTGAAACTCACTTCAACACTAAAATTGTGCAACAATAGAAATTTGTTCAATTCTTCATACAACCCCCTCTTTTAAAAACATAAAACTGAAATGAGAAACCAAAACATTATTTACACTGGACTTGACCCTTCAACCTTCTCCCCCTTTGAAATCAAGGATGAAGGGTGGGGAAACATAAATAGTCAAGAACTAGAGGAACCTTGTAATTCTTTTAGAATTTCTTCCCAAGTTGGCTTACCATCATTCCAAATCCTTTTAGCTCTGGTATGAGACATATGGAGAGATTATAGTTCCACTAAGCATCCTTCTCCTTATTCTAGAGTGGAAGGAATAATGATCATCTTCTCCATTATTTTTGCATCTATCAAATGTTTCTGGACATTACCAAGTCTTCAAGGGGTATGTGTAGGATCATCATGGAAAAAATACGCCCTTAAGTGGCAAAAAAATTAGAAAAATCAGAGTTAGGCAACTTGACGAAAAAATTTGAATAAGTTATCTATATTATTTCAAAAATATGTAACAATAGAATTTGTAGAAAATTGAATGTAGTTTATGAACTACTAGGTTTGTTTAAAAAAAAAAGAAATCTATTTGGTGAAAATTTGAAATTTCAATGCAGTAGTACTTAAATTTCAGGGAAAAAAAAGAAGTAGGTGTTTGTCTGACCACCCTAACCACAATAAAATGATAATATTTTTTTATAATATTGTATATATAAGTAGAGGACTCATGTCCCAATGTGATGCATATTTTTGTAATTTTTTCCAATTAAATAATTAATTATGAATTTTTATTACAAATTTTAAAAAATATAAAAAAATCATATGTCGACCACCTTTAACTTGGTCAAAACTTCATGAAATTTATTTTTTATTTTCTTAATCCTAGTATGTGAAAATAGAATGTGATGCATGTTTTGATTCAAAAATGTGATACCATTTGAAAGTTATAGATATTTTTCAATCAGTCTATCAATCAGGAATTTAGTCATAATTTGAATAGAAAATGAATAATAATTACTTATTCAATTCAAAGTAAAGTATAATTTATATTGGTGGAAAGATGAGAATCTCCTTTAAAAACCCTTTTTTCATCAATTTTGGGTAAAAAAAAGTCATCAGCCACATACCCATCATATTGCTACTTTTTGGCCCATCATGATCATGCACATACCCCAAGCTATCCAAAGCATCTTATTGCATCTTATTTTTTCCTTTACAAAATGAAGAACTTGTTTTGAAGGTCTACTATTGAAGTCCATCCAATATAATTTCTATCATCTGCAACTCTGTAGATTATAGAGGCATTTGAGAATTGAGACTCAATTGAGTCCATTTATTCCTTGATACCTCGAGTGGCATCCAACCACTACATGCAATAAGCAAATAATAACTAGGCTTCCTCATCATAGTCTTTCATTTCATTCAAACTTTGGAACACACTGCTATATACAATAGCACATTTATCTTCTAGATTCAGTAGCATTTTCTCTAGAATACTTTTCTTTTCCTCTTTCATGATCTGTACCATAAGATTAGAAGCATATTCCTTAATAGAATCAATTGCAAACTTTAGGTTCTCAATTGGTGTTAAGGAATCACCTATAGAAACACTAGGGGCTATTTCTTGCAAAGCTCTAATGGCTTCATTTATCATCTCATTCCCTTTTTGATAAGCTTTAGTAGTCTCCTGAGTAATTGAGTTGAAAAAGGTGCAAATCTTTATTTTCTCATTTGGTGCAATCTTAAATAAATCCACATAGCCTGGATGTGATGGAAACTTGACTAGCTAAGGTGGTTGCACTAGCTATAACTTTGGTTTCCTTGTCAGTAAAATTTTTAGTGTGCTTCCAAATGATCTCTGGTCATCTTTGGTGGCTCAACATCTTTAGGATTCCCTTCTTCATTTCTTTTAGGTTGGGTGGCTTCCTTTACTTCTTCCTTCTTTTCTTCATCTTTCTCCTCTTCCTTTTCTTCTTCTTCTTTTTCTTTTTTTGAGGATTTTTTTGGGGATTTATCCTTATTTTCTTTCTCCTTCTTATCCTTATCATCCTTATCACCATTTTCCTTTTTGTCCTTGCTCCATTCACCTTCATATTTACTCTTCTCACCATTGTTTCCATTGCATTTATGATGTTCTTTAGGTACATTAGCGGTATCATCCTTTTTTTGTTCTTCAAATTGTTTTCTTGTACTCTCTTCTATATCATTTAGAGGGTCAGGAGCCTTTGAAGCCTCGTGTATCTCACCAACACTTTCCAAGATTGGATGATGTACTGCTTTTGTAATAGTAACATGCTCTTGTGCTTGAGTTGTATGGGAGGAAGAACTAGTTCTTGTCCCATAACTTTTTTTTCCAAACTTCTAATTATGTCTTGAGTTTCCTTTCTTACTCTTTCCATACTATCTATCTCCTTTGGCATAAGCATGTTAACTCTTTGTTTAACTTTAAATAGAGTAGAAAAATCTCTTGACCAATTATCATCCTCTTCATGAGATAAAGAGGATCCATAAGAAACAAAGGCCTCATTTTTCATCTTTTCTTCATCATTTATATCATCTTTCCTTCTTTGTACTAACACTTTCCAGAAATTATCAATCACTTTCTTCTAGATTGTCTCCATTCTCATGTTGCCAATAACAATGCAATGAATAAAATCATTAATAACAATCTATTTATCTTCATCATTTACTTTATCATATAGTTGGGAAGTCAGAATACGATCTTCAACATCTAACATATTATTTACCAAAGCACCTAGATTTAAAGGTGTTTGATCACTTACCAGAGGCATGTACTCCTTAGGATCAAATGTGCCTTCTTCATTCTTCTTTTCATGAACATGAATTTTGAAAGAGTCTTCTTCCTCTATCTTTTCATCTATGGAAATATAAACTTTGGTTTTTGCTTCCTCATGAATTGCAAAGGTGCTCCTTTTTCTCTATTTTAATTGTTGCTCTTCTTGTAAACCAAGATCAATTTCTTCTTGAAAAACATCACTTAAACTTCTCTTCATGTTTTACTTTTGCTTTAATCTTCTTTTTCTACGTGGAAAAAATGGTACAACAGGGGTTATGTTCTTCCTTTTAGAAGCACAAGTATTGGGTTCGGTGGAGAAAGGTACATCAACTGATGCTAGAGTACTATGTTATTTCTTCTTTTCTTTCTTAGCTATAGAAACACTGGGAGTAGGTGTAGTAGTAGTGGATTTCCTTTCAAATTTTCTAGGTAGAAAGGGTAGTTCAATTGACTTGGACTTCCTTTCATCAAGGGCTTCCTTCAATTTATCAATGTTATCTTTAATAAATGGCCCTTTGAGGAATGCATCAACATTCTTCCTTGTTGTTTTTTCTCTATGGGATCTAGAAGTCTCTAAATGCACTTCCTTAGCTTTTTCCTCATATGTTCCATGTCAGGGTAGAGAGAGATATCTTGGAATACTTAGCAAAATTTCAATAAACCTCTCAACAAGTTGTTCATCTATCTCATATCCCAATGGTTCTATCTAGAGAGTTTTGGGTTCAACTTCTTCTGTGATACATTCATTAGTACTTACAAGAAAGGTTATGTCCTTTGCATACTTTTTCATTAGGCTTTAGGGAACCATTTCTCTTTCATGCATATAATTTTGGAAAACTACAAAGAATGCATTTAATGCTTTTTTTTGTGCCCTAAAGTCTCTAAGACTGTGCAGGTGTTCAAAAATTTGATGAGCAACTGGACTAGTGTGTTCCCATATGATGTTTTTCTTTCCCCATAAATCCCTCAAGAAGTAAAATAGTAGTCAAACTATGAATTTCCTGATCTTAAATGTGTGTTTCTTTGTCTTTATCAAGCTTAGACTCTCCAAAAGTTGCTATTAGAGGAACTAAAAGTTGCTATCAAAGAAACTCACACAGATCATAGTATCTTCCATTTTCTACCATTTTGTATGCGGTATGAATTATTGTGGCAGACACAAAATTCCCTCAATTGGTGAAATATATCTTCTCTTCAATCATGATAGTAGCATACTTCACAACTAATTTTTCTATACATTTAGTAGTTAAATCTCTCCTATCCAATGTTGCTCTAGTTAGCTTCATAACTGCATTGTTTTTCATAGCTTTTAGCACTACCAAGGGTCCAATGGAACAAAGACCAGTTACACCTTCTATCACCTCCTTGGTGATTAACCCAGCTACACTTGTCCAAAAAAATTTATCATGCACACTACTTAATGCAATCCTAACAAATTTGAAGTCCATATCATTTGAAAAGTTAAGGAACCAATTCTAGACATCTAGCTTCTTCCATACCAAGTTTTCATATTTAGGTTTTACAAAAAAAACATCTCCTATCAATTATTTTGTCCATAAATCCCTAAGTTCTTGATTTTTAAATTCTTCCAGCTTACTATGAATTTATGTTCTAGTTTCTTCAGTAGGTAAAACATTAACGAGAATGTGAGAGAATGCACCCAAGGGATTCATTTCAAAGACCTTCAAAGAATACCTTTGGAATTTGGATTGAGGTCTCTCAGAAACTTCCACAATAATAGGAGTAGTAATTGCTTTTACTCAAAATACTTAGAGAGATGCTTCAAATTAAAATTCACAAGGCTCAAATAACTATAAATACCTTCTTCAAGCTCTACCAAAAACTAGGGTTTGATGCCAATTTATTCAAATCACTTTTCAAATTCCTTCAACTCACTCTACTTCTTCCAATTTGTAAATGCGATTTAATTTGACTTAGTTTCTTACTTTATGACTTGCCAATTTTTCCCTAATTTTTCATTAAATGCACTCCAACTTCAAAATGTTGATAAACACTTTGTAGAGTAAATTGTAAACCCTAAGTTGCTCCACAATCCATCAAATTTCTTTATTTTTTGCCAAAACCTTCTTTAACATCTTCAGGATAAAATGTTACACCATATATCCTTTTTTCACTTCTTGACACTTATTATTCTGGGGATTTGTTAGATTTTTTTAGTCACTGCTCCCCCTAAAACCATTGTTGGGTTTAGTTCTTAGAAGATGAATTTTCACTGGATACAGATGCAGATGCATTTGATTCATTCTTATCCTCAATTTCTTCTTTTCTTTCTCCAAATCTTCTCCATTTCCTTTTCAATTTCAGCAGGATCAACCTTATTCATGGTTTTCTTCTTTTGATCCGGTTTAGCTTTCTTCTCAATTTTTCTTTTGTAGAATTTTGAAATGTGTCTTAGATTATTGGGGGTATAACAAAAAACATGTTTCTCGCTGAACTGATGTGGTTTTATCCTTGATCTACACTTATTAGCTTTATGTCCAAAATCATAGCAAGCATAGCATATATAGCAATAGCCTTGAAAAGATTGAGTCATTCTACCAATATTGAATTTGTTCAGCATTCCCTGACTTCTACACTCTGTAGCTCTATGCCAAAAATTAATGCAAGCAAAGCATTGTCCAATAAAGAGTCTGACATTATGATTCATTCTATTCTAGTTCATTCTACTTCTACATTCAGTTTCCCTATGACCAAATTTATTGCATGAAAAGAAAATGGAATTGAAAGATGGGTACCTCTGAGAATTAGGTTGTTGAATAGGAACCCTTCTAGGATTGCTTCTATGATTCTTTATCTACCTTCATTGAGTCTTCCTTTGATTGCTCATTTTTTTGGGAACCTGGTTTTCCTTTGAATTTTGTCCTTATTCAAGTCCTAGACCACCTATATCCTTAAATGGTTTCTAAAAAGCAATTAATTTAACAATATTTTTGGTGCTTGATTTGAATATATCCTCATGATATTTTTCCTTCACTAAGTTATATCTTTGTGTCACCACTTCTTGTTCAAGCTTTGTGTATTCATCAAATTTTCTTTGGATTTCAGCTTTTTGAGATTCTTCATTTCTTTTCTTTTCTTCCACTTGTAGCTTTAGTTCGGTGATTTCTTCATTTTCCTTCTTCAACTAATCACTAACTTCTTTATGCCTTTATTTGAGTTTCTTGATTGTTTCTCTTTTTTTTTTTATGCATTCATTTTTTTCTTTCAGGTTTTCCTTTAGAGATTATTTCTCATTTTCACTTTTGTCAAGATCTTTAAGAGCAACATGAAGTTTCTCAGTTGCAAAGATCTCTTGTCGAGGAATAGGATACTTTTTATCAACCATGTCTTCAATCTTCAAGATCTTCCTCGGGTTGTTAAGCTTCTTAAAAGGAACCAAGATTTGATACCAATTGTTGAACACACATAATACTAAAAGGGGGGTGAATATATATTCTACTAAACCATTTGTTTTCTAACCATCCAATTATTACAATGTATCTTTCTACAACAATAACTAAGAACATGGAAGTGAATATATCACACAACACATAGACACCAAGATTTTTACATGGAAAAACCAAAGTGGGAAAAATAATAGTGAGGATTATCTCAATAAGTTATAACTAGTTACAAGATATTACATGTCACACTGCCAAGACACACTCTCCTTGAAAGGCTCACATCCAGAGTACAAAGATATGGCTTACCACCAGAATATAGAAATATATTGTGCAATTCCAAAGATGTGAACTAAAAAGAATGCATACTACATCATCACTTCATCACATATCTCACATCATCACTTCTTTTCATCTCTCTCTGTCTATCTCAAAAAAACATGCATACATCTATGTACATCTAGAATACATATGCTCAATACATAGATATTCCATATACACATGGTTCATAAATCAATTAGGTTTTCCTAATTGGTTGTAAGCATACATAATTTAGAATATCTTTTCAGCCCCAAAACAAAACTTCTTTGGTGCTAAAAACTAAAAATGCAAGAAATAATTTAGGTCAGCTCGGACCTTAAAGGTAATCCTTCATGAAACGTGCACCTTAAGTCATCCAAAAGAGAAACACAACAAAATTGTACTTTCCAAACATTTTACATTTAAATCTTTCAACCTATTTCACCAAAATTGTTGATTCCTCGAACACAACCGCATTTAGGGATCTTGAAAAAAATATATCAAAATTATATGAGCCGGCATTCACTTCAGAGAGATTCTAGACCTGATTAGCTGATTGGTGTAGCATGAATATAGTTTACCAGATGAGAAAATATTCAAATATAAAATAATGTTGGCATCAATGACAACAAACACAACAAATTAGAGGTCTCCTTCATTCTTCCAAAAATGAGATATAAAATGATCTTGGAGGAGTCTCAACAAGATACTCTCTTGAAAAATAGTAGGAGATGTTCCTTTATTTTGTGACAAATATTTAGCTTGCTTAGTACTAGGTTTCATGCTTACACAAGACTCTTTAGATTGTGAGATTTTGTTCTCTCCTTGAAGGGAGGGTGTAAAATCTAACGAACTCCAATCATTACTAAGACATGTCCTAGGAGTGCTTTGTGTGATGAAATTAATGTTAATAAAAGAATTCTTTGTTTCTTTTGTTTCTTTTTAAGGACAATAACCAAGACCACTAGTTTTTATCAATTCAATATGCACTAGTGTTAAAGTTGTTTTAGAAGAATCCTTTGTAAGAGTGTTAATATTGAGTGAAGGCTTCCTTGTTTCTTTCGAGGGATAATAACCAAGACCATTAGTTTTTTCTTGTGTGTTAGGTTCTATAGGGACATGGATACCTTGTTCTCTAGCACCACATCCTTTTCCACTATAACCTAGTTATTTTAAAAATTCATAACCTCTTATGTAAAGTATTTTTATTTCTTTATAGTCAAGTTCATCAAAGTTTGTTTTATAATTTGTCACTTCTTCTAAAGTGGTTGAAGTGGATGCTTTGAAAGGTTCATTTGACTATTGTGTTGACATTACCATTGTTGCTTTTCCCTTTTTAGAGTCTTTTTTGATGATCTTTTAGTTTCCCATTACAATAGGTGTGAAATCTAAGGAACCGCAATCATCTTCCAATAACTTTGTGACTGCCTCAATATGATTTCCTTTTTCTTTCTCTTCCATATGTTCCACTTGTGTGGTTCGTGTCAATATTTTCAAAGTATTTTCCTTTTCTTTTCCAATGAATAAACTATCTAGTTCAGGGTTGGATTTGATTGTATACACTTTGTTGTTGTAGACACACTTCATTATATGATCAAGAGTTAAAGGAATTGCTTGCATCTCATGAATACATGGTCTACCTAAAAGAAGGTTATATATGAAATATCATGAAGCATAACATGGATAGGGGTTTGCAACATGGCCTTTCTAACTATAATAGGCAATGTTATCATACCAATTAGTTGTTTTCCTACATTGTAAAATCCCTTAATAGATAAATGGTAAGGTTGAAGTATTGATTTATCTAGGCCAAGTCTATCCAAAAGAGTCACACACACACATTAAGTGTTGATGCATTATCAATAAGGGTTATATTTATCCCCATCCTATCATATAGCTATTATTATGAAAGCTTCATTCTACTTTTGCAGTTCCAAAGAAGGTAGCTCACTTTGGTGGAAAACAATGTTCACATTCACTCCTTGAATCATTACTACTATGTCATTCAGTTGCACATTATAAGGGATAGGAACTTGTTGTAAAGAACTTTGAATCATGTTATGATATCTTAGAAGGAGTGTTATTAAATTTTTCAACAAGGTCATACTCCTTTCCACTTTGCAAAGGATAATGAGGGGCACTAGGAAATATATGGTTAGGTAGTGGGAGGGATGTTAAAGGTGTTTCTATTGGTTGCAGAATGTTTCTAGTGTTATATGTATGAACAATAGTATTATAACTTAGTTGTTGCAACATATTATTCTTAGGTGGTTCAAGGATAGGGATGGGTTTGTTTTGAGTTTGTGGTAATTGTGAGGGTGGATAGAGGATAAGTTGTGGCTTGGGTGGTTTGATAATTAAAGGATTTGTAGGAGGTCTAAGAATTAGAGGACTCGATCAAGTTTTGACATTCATAACCTCAACACACTTATCCTTATTTTCATGATCTCTTACTGAAGGAGAGTTTAGTGTCACTTCATCATCTTCTTCTAAGGAAGTCACATCACTACTATTTGAAAGACATGTGTCAATGTTCTCATTGTATTCCACCATGATATCTTCCCTAGTATGAGAGTTTTTAAGAGAACTAAAAACTAGATGTTCATGAAATTTGAAGGTTACTTCTTCTAAAATGACTTCATCACTAGTAAGGGAGTCATCTATGATTAAATTTTCTTGCTTATCAATGATTGTGTCCTCATGTTCCATAATTTTTTCCCTAGAAGAATAGAGACAAATAGGACTCTCATGACTCTTATTGGTTTGTTCTTCTAATACTAAAATATATTCTTCATAGATAGGAAATATATTAGGAGAATAATGAATATGATTGTTATGATTTCCCAAGATTGTATTATCTTGCACTAGAATAATCTCACTCACAAGAGAGAGATATAGGAGAGGGGAGAAGACTTCATATTAATATGCACATAACAAAATTTTCTTACATGTTACCCCTTAAAAATTTATTTCAAGGAAATGTTGTTTAAAAATGAATCCTATCATGGATTCATCAAATTTTATAACTATTGCAGTCTTGTCAAAATCTCAAACCAAGTCGCTAAGTTCTGATATTTTGAACTCACTCGACCCTTTATATCTTCGGAAATGATGTTCTATGTTATCGGGATATCGATAGTTCTAGAAACTCTGGACCTCTTGAATTATGCTTGTAAGGTTCTAGTTTGTAGCGATGAGGTAACCTTAGTTGGATGTACTATTTTCAAATTTTTAGTGTATTTAATGAAGTGTACGATGCCTTTAAGGAAACATCTCCTCTAATTTCTTGAGATGAAAGTGGAAATTTAAATGTAATATTTAGAGATTCCCTGAAAGGAAAACTCTTTAATAAGGAAGTTGGAAAAATGGTTTGACACTTTTTCCTAGAAAATAAATAACCATTCTCCACTGCCAAAGTTAAATAGATTTCCATGTAAGAGAAGGTGGCAGATATTTTTGATTTTAGAGCTTTTTCCTAAAATGGTACTTCAAGGTGATGTTTGGGAATGGGAAGATGAACTTGTTCCTGTTCTCCAACATGAGGTTGATGCAGAGGTAAGAGGACTCCAAAATAATACAAACTCAATGAACTTTTCAAGACCAAAACTCTAATACTTCAAGCAAATTATTTTTCTCACAATCTTTCACTATGCTTTGATGAGAGCAGCAAATAAGGTAATTTTGACATAATTTTTAGAAGAAAAATAAAACCATGATCTAAAAACTGATTTGGATACCCATTAAGCCCTTATATAACATATATTAAATTCAAGTTGGGTTACTTTGGAATGTATCCTTCAAAAACTTGCTGCTACGCTGTCCCAAAAGCCTAATTTTGCAAACCTATCTTGAGTAAAATGACCATAAAACACTCAAAATTCAATAAAATTCGATCAGAGAAAAACTATTAGAAATATAATTCAATTTTCCATCCATTAAAATAAACTATAAGTCATAAAAACTCTGTACATAGCCGTACCAAGCTCTGAAACAACAATTTAATGTTCAGAAATGTAGAAAACAAAGAGGTATTTTATTAATTTCACTTTAAAATATAACAACCACCTCTTCCTCCTTGGATTCGAACCTACAAGGCTTAATTTAAACATATTCATCAATTTCCCAACTGACCCTTGAGTTTCAATAACCAAATAACTTCTTTTCCCACAATGACCCTTCATATTCCTCATTTTTGCAATTTTGCAATTTGACAATTTTTTACATTTTTGACAACATTTGTAAAAATGAACTCATGACCCACCTAATAACCTATTTATTGAATCAAATACAATAAATATGGTCTAAATGACCTTATTACATGATTTAAACATAAAACTAAATCAACTTTTACAAAATGGCCTCATGGAGGCATAAAATCCATTAGGTGCTCCTGCACCAGAGGTGAATTGGCTAGAGGAAGAGCAATTCAACATCATTTCTCTGCTGCATTCATTGGCTTGGAAGGAGAAAATAAGTTATGAAGAATACAATAGGACCATCCAAGTTTTAGATAAAGAAGAGGAACGTGCTGAATTTAACAATTTGGCTATAGAAATGCAACTGGAGCTATATAGAGTACTAGCTCCACCAGTGAATTAGCGACATGCATGGAATCTTTCCACTAAAGGAAATAGTAATTAATGTCTTTAAATGGTTATCACTGGTCATTTTCAAGACCATTACTTTTTGTAATGTAACAGTTTCAGATGTACATGCATATAGTGACCTCTAGGTTTATCACAGGGGGTATCTTTTTTCTTTGGGTTAGGTAGGGGTTTTCTTTGGTACAGTTGGTTGTGTAGGGTTTTGAGCCTTTGTGCTTAAATTTTGATATTGGAAGAATAAAGAGAATTTTTTTCAAATATTTTCATTTATAAATGTTTTCTTTAAATTATCAATAGACTTCACGCTCTTGCAATTTCCTTCCAATATTAAGTCTATCATGGCTAACTATAGGTGAAATTAGTTCTGGAGCTTTGAATGCAGAATTAATCATTTGTTGAAAAAAGAAAAGTCTTGGCTCATCATTTTCCTTTCTTTTATGGGTGTGGAATAAATGGGCTTTGTATCATTTGTTTACATTCATTTTCTTTTGAATCTTTTCATCGCATTTACTTTCGTGGTTATGGGTAAATATTAGTTGAACTTTTCTTCTTTCCAGTTAAAAGCATACCCCAACTTTTTCATTCATTGCAAATTGTTATAAGGTAGTTGTGCCTTGTAAAAAGAGAGTACTTGCAACTACCATTGCAAGTGAATCAACTGTTGGTACTATTTTTTCTTCCTCTTGGGAAAATTTGAGTCATTTATGAATATATTTCTGAAGGAAAAATATGTTAACCAACATTATAGTACTCAACAAGATCTAAAAATAAAACCTAAAGTATGAAAACCATAGAGTTTTTCAATGAAAACATGATGTAATACTAATCCTAGAAATTTTAAATGTGACAATGATAGAGAAAACATGCAAAATGATAATGCAATTTTTAGATTTAGAACATGATAATTGAATGATTATGCCTATTGAGTAGTCTAGATAACTAAGAAGGGGGTGAATCAGTTATCATAAAAAAAATATTCACTTTAATTAATTTGAAGCAAGCTTAAATCAATCAAATAATAATTAAATAGATATTAACATGAAAGCACATAACAACACCATTGCCAATGAACACCAGAATTTATGTGGAAACCCAAGATGGGAAAAACCATGGAGAATGATAATTCTCAATTATAAAACACTAGTTAAGGTTACACTAGTTAAGGTGATTTTTACAAAGGCTCGCTGCCAAATTTCTAACTGTAGGTAAGGCTCATTGTCGGTGGGCTCACTTCCGAATTAATACAAAAACAATTTATTACAAAATTGTCTCACTGACAAAAATCAACTAAAGAAGCTGCATATATATGTGCATGAAGTTAGTTCTGGTTTAAAGCACAATATATGTCTACACCAGATCTAGCCAAGAATCTTTACACACCTTCCTTGCACAACCTCTACACTATTGATTACTTCTTGACACTTTCCTTCCACTTCCTTCTTTCTTTCTTATCACACAATCCTTTGCACCCTTTTTCACACACTCCACACTTCATACTTCATCAAACAAAAACAAATTTTTCTTATACCATTCCATTTCCTTCATGAACTTCTAAGTCGGCCTAGCAAAAACTTGTCGGCTTGAAGAACAACATTGAAATATTCAATAAGGCTTGGAATGCTAGCACCAAACCCAAAAGATAGGTCGTACATAAATATCTTCATACCATGTTACCAAGGGACCCATAATTAGGTCATACATAAGATAGGTTCATCACATAACATAATTATTAAAAGATGGAAAATTTAGAATTACATGTAAGATATTCCAGAGCTAATGGGAATCCCACAACCAAGAACAAAACTTGATTTTCATCAATTTTAGTATCAACTAGAGAAACGCAATTAGACATACAAAAAAAATATAACATGCTACATGAATTTCCAGATAGCAAGGATACCTGGAGTAAGCTTTGAGCATAGCGACCAACATCAAAAGATTAGTCTTCATTATTCTGCATTAACTAACTTCCATGGATGTCCCAAAAAGAGGTACTACCATATCTGGATCAAGGATAACATCCACACTATGCAACATCCGAGCACTCAATAGGATAGATCATTTATGTATATCATCCAAAGCACAACCTTTTGGATCCCAAGTTTTGACATCAATGACAACAATGCTAATTCATCTCAACAACTTTTCAACAATCTCCCCCTTTGGTATTGATGGAAAAATAGAAAAAACACAAAAACACAAAATTCCAAAACTCCAAGTGCTCCCCCTTTGTCAAGCAAATCAATTCCTCTTTTTTTTTCTCTTCATTTTCTCCCCTTTTTTCCATCAAAGGAAAAGGGCCAAGTAAAAACATTTAGGAAATCAAGTAAAAATAACACTTTTCACATGAAATTTTTTCTTGTAACTTTATCTCACAGTTGGAAGAATCCTCTTCCAAGATTGTATAGCATAAACCATTCTGGAACACATACTATTTAGTATTGTCAATAGCATAAATTAAGATGACCAGTCTGGATATAGGAACTTTTGTTCACAATCCTCTACATTAGAAAGTATCTTGAAGAGATGATCCAACTAGACCTTAACAATTTCTTTGACCAACTAGAAAGTTTTAACCAAATCTTCCCTTTGTCTCTGACTAGACAATAACTTAGCTTGCAACTCACCAACTCTTATTCTTTGTTTTCCATCTTTATCTTTGAATAATTCAAAACACTTTCCAATATCATTCATTTTAGATTCAATAGCTTTAATTTTACTTTAAAATTATCAATAGCAGTAGGCCACCAGAGAGAATACCTATAGATGTTAGACGTTTCCTTAATGCCTTCTCTTGTCTCACCAATGTGTTTCGATTTGACACACCTTCTCTTAATCATAGCTTGGATATTATTTCCTTTAGGTCATTCCCACAATAACCTTTCTTAAAAAAATTCTACCAGATCATCCGGTAACGAGTCTGAATCAACTGAAACAGTAATACCCTTTTTCAACAGATAATCAACAAAAGCATCTTCAATTCTATGCCTACTGTTCCAAGAGCATTCATGCCAAATTTCACCAATATTTTTCATATCACCTTCATCCAACACCAAATGAACTTCATCTAGATCGAAAGAGTCAGATCTAAGCAGATACTTTTCTTCCTTCTCCTTCTCTTCTAAGATAGTGATGGCATCCTCTATGTTAATTTTCCTCCTTTAAGGTTATGGAGGGGAACCACCAATGGAAACCTCGAACTCCTTCTTACCGGAGGAGAAAACCTCATCAAACTGATTGATAGGCATAGCACTAGACACTATCACATAAGAGCACAGATTCATTTGCAAGGATGGGAAATAAACTTTGGATGCACTTGCTTTATATTTCATACATTCCAAATATGTGTAAACTTGTTTTCTGATAGGGATGTTGAACTTCCACTTAACATTCTCCTTTGACAATAGAAAAGTTGGAAATTAAAATACTTAACATATGAGCAGAGACCCAAACTAGAAGGGATAACTCTCAACCAAAGGAATTTTAACATTCTCAAATAGGTTTTCCATTATTAGGCTACATAAGTCAAACTATCTATTTTCCTTCACCATATTATGTTCAAGATACACAACAATAGCCGAAGTAGAACCTTCATGATTTCGAAAATATATTTTGTAAGTGATACTGTAAGCAACATACCTTACTCTAGGATCAATAATGGTATTTATCAGTAAAGCTTGGGGGTCTTTGTCAATACTAGTAAGTTCCTCCATGTCTCTATATTTCATCATTTTCTTCCTAGGGAGGTCACCAACACTTCACAATCTAGTAATAGCTTCAATGGCTTCCTTAGTGATCAGATAGGGTTTTTCCAAAATGATGTTGCCATCCTTGAATTGACTCAACATGAACAAGATATACTCTTTTTCAGAAATCCAAGGAAATTCTCCTCATAAATCCACACCCAAGGCACTTACATTCTACAATTCATCATTAGTCAACCCTAGTTCCATTTCCTTCATCTTATGATGATAAAATTTGTCCAACTCTACTCACTTCATCCTCAAAAAAATACCACCACTGAATTCACCATTAACTAGAACATAGATTCCATTGATGTGTTTAGCTTCTTCAATCATTTTATCACTCAGTGAAACCTCTTCTCCTTGTTTGAAAACTGTGAAAAATAATTTGAAACTCCTCCTTTTATCCTTAATTGCTTATGATGATTTTTCCACCAAAAGCTTACATTGATGACACTATCAATTGTACTTCACTTTTCAATCAACCAGATTAAGCTTCATCATTCAACACCAACCAGGTCAAACTTAATCATGTTGAGAACACATCAATATTACTTTGGAGAGGGGGAACCATTAGAATATGCATTTCAAAACTCCCCATGATCCAAGGCAATTGGCTTAGATTCTAAAAGATCATGTACCGAGATTTGGTACCATAGGAGAGCTCCCCACACTCGTTTCCATTTTCTTCCAAACCATGATGGTATTCTTCTTAGATTCATTTGACTTTGCAACCTTCTTTTTGTTTTCAGGCTTTTCTAGAGCAATATATCTACATGTGTTAGCATAATGTTTGAGTTGACTGCACTTGTAACATATTTTTCCTGACTTAACTAAGTGAACCCTAGATCTGCACTGATAAGCTTTGTGACCATAACCATGGCATAAATAGAAATTACCATAAAGGAGATTATTCATTCCATTCCTTCTCACCAGATTAGATAATTCACTTCTGGAATGAATTATTTTGTGACCAAACTTGTGATAGTTAAAGCATTGAGTACTTGGTTCCTTCTTGCTTCTACACTCTATAGCCTTATATCCAAATTTTTTGCATAGAAAACAATAGCCATTAAATGATAAGTACCATTGAGCATTTGGTTACTTGACCAGAGGTCTTTTTATGGATGTTCTAGAGTTTGAAGCCATGCTTGTTACAAAAAATCTTGCTTCAGCTTCAACTACTTTGTCTTTTCCCTTAGTGTTATGATTTGAGCTTTCACCAGAGAAGCGAAGTCCTCCGTTATTCTTGTAAAATTTATGTAGGGACAAGAGTTGATCTATAATTATGCTACTTTCACATACTATTGCTTCTGATTTCAACCATCTTAACTCTTGATCTAACTTCTCATTTTATTCTAATTTATGTTTGATGGGTATCATTGAGATTTTCTTCAGTCTTCTTCCATTCTTCCATTTTTAGTTTGATAGTATCTTTGAGATTTTATTTAGTCTTCTTGCATTCATCCAATCACTTCTTTAAATCCACAATACATTCCTTTGACTCCTTTAATTCTTGGCTGACCACTTTGTGTCTTGTGTTGAATTTCCTAATTTTCTCTATTAGTTTTGTGATACAAGCATTTGCCTCCTTGATGTTTTCTTTCAATTCTTCATTTTCAGATTTTGTGCTTTCCATATCATCTAACATTATCTTAAGTTATTACTAAATTAGTAATCTACTTCCATCTTCTTCAAGCTACCAAGATCTCCCTCAAGCGGTTAAGCTTTATCTCCAAGGAACCAAGCTCTAATATCAATTGTTGAACAATCCAGATAACTGAGAGCAGGGGTGAATCAATTATCATAATCTTGATAATTTTCTTCACTTTAATTAATCGAGAGCAAGTTTAAATCAATCAGATAATAATCAAATAGATATGAACATGAAAGCACATAGCAACACCATGCACAATGAACACCAAAATTTATGTGGAAACCCAAGATGGGAAAAACCACATGGAATGCTAATTCTCAATTATAAAACACTGGTTAAAGTGACACTGGTTAAGGTGGATTTTACAAAGGCTCACTGTCGGTGGGCTCACTACCCAATTAATACAAAAATAGTTGATAACAAAATAGTCTCATAGATAAAAATGATCTGATGAAGTTGCATCTACATATGGATGAAGTCAATTTCAGTTTAAAGAAAAATATCTATTTCTAGCAGATCTGGTCAAGAATCTTCTACACGCCTTCTTTTCACAACCTATGCACTACTGATTACTTCTTCCTGACACATGCCTTCCACTTCCTTCTCTATTTCTTATCACACAATCCTTCACACCCTTGTTCACACACACCACATTTCATACTTCATCAAACCAAAAAAAAATTACTTATACCATTCCATTTCCTTAATGAACTTCTAAGTCATCCTAGCAAAAACATGACAGCTTGAAGAACAACCTTGAAATATTCAATAAGGCTTGTCATGCTAGCACTAGACCCAAAAGATAGGTTGTACATAAAGATCTTCTTACCATGTTACCAAGGGACCTGTTGATGGTGTTTTTATGCACTTCTCAACACAGGCAGTGCATGGGCACACAACCTCTCTTGAAAGACAATCTCCCACAATCGAATTGCAGAACACTATCCAAAGGTCTCTCAGATGTCAGGTCATGACAGTGCTTAGATACCTCAGTAGTTTGATGTGATTTTCTGGAATCACAAGGTGATCTTACAGAAATACAAAGTGTGGACACAAAGCAGGAAGTTGGATCTTGGAATGGAGTTCTTAGGATAAAAGCTATTATGAGTTGGTTGTAGGTTCAAACAGCAATCTTGAACTCCACTTAATTGTTGGATTTGGCTTTACAATGTGCAATGAAACTTAGCATAGGTCAGTTACTAAAAAAAAAGGAAAAGGGTGAAGGGGAGGAAAAGTTCCTAAGTCTGAAGCTTGCTATGAATAGTGACAATGGAGTTCCTGCAATGGACAGTTCCTTAAAACAATATCCCACTTAACCAGGGATTTCACAGTATCATGGAAATTGTGCTATCTTCTAAGGGCTACAAATATTTCATCCTTCATCCACCACATACATGCATGAATCAAAGATAAATGTTTGGGGTAGCTTCAAATTGAGTCCAGGCTAACTTTGCACAGCTATCTACCTTCAGCAAACAACAAAAAGTATGGACTAAGGGATCATCAACAAGGTAGGAATTTTCACAATCACCAACAACATTCCTAAGATTTATCCAAAGAAAGTAAACAGCTAACTAAACAGCCATAAGATCTAAGCTAAACATGTGAAATTGGAGAATGAATCAAGTAACATGAGAGAAATCAAGAAAATACACCAAGTCAATGATATTTCTTATAAATTTCTGCAGCATGCCTTTACAACAACTCAACTCTCACTTTTGCAAATGAGGGGAGTGCTCTATTTATAGTTTCCCAAAAGTTAAATGAATGGCCAAGATTCATTCTCATTATGTGGCCAAGATTCATTACAAAATAGGGTTTCACCTACCCCCAAATAGATTTACAATTTAAAATACATTTTCATCCTTTCCCTATTTTTTCTTCTAGTGGGTGGCACTATAGCTCTTTCGTCCTGTAGCCGATTGTTGTTTTCTTTGTTGTACCTATTCTTCAGGAAGGTCTTCTTCTTTGGCTGGGCTGTCCTCTTGCTCATCGAAAGTTGCGTGTTCTATGTACTTGAGGATGACGGCCTGGAGCTTGTCTATCTCGAGGATCTTGCATCTTAATTCCTGGTAACTCCATTCCTTAGTGTTCTCTTCGAGCTACCTCCAATCCTCGTCATACTTCAAGCCTTGGTCTTTGAATAGCTCTGATTGGTCAAAGGCGCAGGCAGCAAAACTTAGGAATTTCATTGTGATTTCTCTGGCTATCCCATCCTTCATCTTCTCCTGGAAGTATGGCTTGATCTTTTCTGCATCCATTTGTACCGTGGGCATATCATAGCTTGTCATCAGCTTAAGGTATTGGGCACATTCTGCCCAGATTTCCTTAATCCACTTAATATCTGGATCCACCTTGTTCAAGATTTGCTCCAAACTCTCCTTTTGGTTATCGAGGTCTCTGCGGCACACATCCACCAGCCAATGATCTTCTTTCTTTAGCTCTAGCTTCTCTTCCCATGTGTCATCAGGCATTTGAAGGATGGCTTCAATTATCGGGAAGGTGGAGTCATACGTCGTAGGGAAATTGGTGCAGAGCCTCCTTGTGCTCTCTAGGGATTGGATCAGGTTCGAGAACTTGTTGGCTATCCGCACAGCCCTATTGATTCCCATGTTTCTAACGTATGTGACCTATCAAAACCAATCCTTAGTGGTCTTCTCCAAGTTCTTCCTTCTCTCCATCTTGTCAATCTATTCTTTGGAGAGAAATTGTGGTGTGACCGTGGAGGTGGTGGGCAGGTCGTCCACTGAGGACCATTGTTGTATGTAGTCGGTTAGGGCAGCAACCTGCACTTTAAGCTCATCCTTGGAGACCTTGTCCTGCTTTATTAGGTGCACCACTATGGCCACCGATTCCTCCAGGTGTTCAACCTTTTGTTCCCTAGTTGTTGTCCCCAAGTCAATGGTGGAGATATTATAGCTCACCCCTATCTGGCCAACTGTAGGCATTGCATTTTGTGCCGCTCAGGAACCGGAAGCGTCCATGGTTACCTTGGATCGGACATTGGGCTTCTTCTCTTTCTTTGTTGTGCTTAGGGATCGAGCCAAGATGGCCTCTAATCTCACCCTTGGGTCCTTCAGAACAGGAGTCGTCTTCTCAAATTGTTTCTCCAACCAATCGGGCATAGCAGATTTATCCCTTGGCGCATCTTGGCTGCCCTCACCCTTCTCAGTCAGAGGCAAGACCTCCGTCTCCTTTAACTTATGGGGTTCTTCTTTTTCTAGGGAAGCATCCTCCTCCTCTTCATCGAAGTCATGAATGAATACGAGGCGTTTAATGGGCAGCTTGGTGGACGACTGTCGGGTGGGACTTACTTCCTTCGCTGCCTCTTCTTATTTCTTCTCTTCAGTAGCCTCGACCTCGGGGCTTTTGACAGCAAGGGTTTCAACCTTAGATAGATCTTTTATCTGCTACTCCTCTAGTGGCTGCCCCTCTTCACCGTGTGGTGACTCTTCTGCCTCTTCCCCAACATTCTTTAGCTGTTGCGCCAACTCCTTCTCAAGGTCCTCATCGAAAGTCTGAATGATTTCCTTGGCACCCAAGCCACCCTCTTCATCTCCACTCTCGAAAGAGCCTGTTTCTTCTCCCTCATAGACCGCCTTGTTGATGGTTCGGTGCTCGTACTCGGGGTGCTCATGATATTCATCTGCCTCCTCCTCCATAGACCTCAAGGCTTCCTGCTTTTGCTCCTCCAACTCCTTCAAGATTTGCATTGTAGCTTCCATAGCCGGCGGCCCTGTTGGCGGTTGTGAAGGTTGAGCTGTTGCAAGGACCTGGGGAAGGGCTGCTTGGAGAGCTAGATTCATTAAGATCTGTGAGAGCTCAAAGGGGAGGTTTTGCATGTGTCTTGTAAGAACCTCAGGCATAGTGGCTGCAGGAATAGGCGGTGTTATTATTGCCAGAGGGATGGATGTAATTAGAGACATGGTAGCCGAGGAAGGAGGAGTGGTTATGCTAGAAGAGGAATCAATGACGACTACCGACCTGGCCGGGGGTGAAGGAGCAAGATGGACAGAAATGTCCACTACCGACAGAGATGCGGCGACCATAGCTAGCGAGGTGGGCGGTGCAACAAGAGAAGCAGGAAGAGCCAAAGGAGGTCGAGGTTCTTCCGCACTCATAGTTTGTTTCAGTCTTTTGGGAGATGAGCCTCCCGTATCTTTCTTTGCTTGCTCTTTAGGATCGAGAGACTGTGCGGTCTCTACTCCTTTCCTTTTCTGAGACCTAGTGATGGGAGGTGACTTGGAGGTCCCACAGGTGGACATGGTGGCATCAACGTCCTCTATAGTGCTCGACTTGCTCTTAAGCCCTTCATATGTTAGGACTACTCCTTGGCACTTTAGGTGTGCCACTTGCCCATCGATCCATTCCCTGGTGTGAGTTAGGATTGGCTAGGTTATGGTATCTAGGTCATCAACCTCTTGTTCATCCCAGTCGATCGACGGTATTGGTAGGTTAGCAACTGTAGGGTACCTTGGGTGCATGATCATGGACTCATCCTCCTCGGCCTGGTCAGGTACCAGGAATGGTTGCACCCTTCTTAGGAACAACACCATCATGCGCATGTAGTGCCTTGCACGCACCTCCTTGTCATCCTTGCAGTCGGCCCAGAAATCTTCAATATGATATTGATGGGCATATGTCGGCCCCAGTGACTTCCTTACGTGGCCATGTGGATCCATTCATGGGCGTGTAGTGTACCAGTCGAAATGATAATCCCTGAGCTCCTTCTTAGAATTACTGGCACATTGGGAGGTCTGTAATCGGTACAGGCCCTGGCCGAGGGTCATAGGGTAGGAGATCCCCACCATGTGTTTATTGCTGAAGATCGCCTGGATATGTTGGAGCTGTCGAGAAAGCTCCAGGAGTATGATCCTGTCATTTGGGTACCGTGGCAACTTATTTGGCCATTCCATGAAACCCTAGGCCCGGATGTAGGTAAACTTAGGGAACTGGATGAACAGGAAGGCATATTCTTTTAAAAGTGCCCTGGCACTGTGGAAGACCCTCCTCTCGAAGTCTCCGACGATCAATCTGATAATATGCCCAATGAAGGCATCATTGACCTGGCAGTACTCCTTAAAGTTGTGGTATTAGAGTTGAGGGTATTTGTCAAACGGCTTGAGCCCTCGCTTGTGTCCCTGATCGGGTGCTACAAATAACCTACTGTATTATCTTTGACCTACCAGGGAGTACACTAGGTAAGAGGTCATGTAAAATTTAGAGCTCCTCTTGACATTGACAAACTGCTCATGGAAGCAGTTGCTAATGATGCCTCCCCAGTCGAATGAGACCTTGGTGTTAACGTCCTCATTCCCTCGTAGGATCTGCTCAATATAATAGGCCATCCATTCTTGGAAGTAGGTGGCCACTGGGAGACCCATGACCCTTCTCAGCATAGTTACCAGGTCATGATTGTCCTTGTGGAAATCGCTATGGAAGAGTTCTTGGGGAACCTTCGCAGCGCTGCCCCGTTTCTCCTTAAGCCAAAGGAGGTTGATTGATTTCTTGCACCCTGACAGATTAGCATCCCACGCTGCTTGGCATTATTCTAATGTGGGAACCTCCATGTGCAGGAACGTGGGAATGTGGAATGTCTTCATGATTCTTCGGCGACATGTCAGTGAGGATGTTTCCCTCCTTATCCATAATCGTTCTGGTGTCTGTTTGATAGGCTTCTTGGCAAGTCATCACTAGTTCGGGTGCAACGAGCGAGGGAGGGAAACCGGCAGCCTTGGCAATTCCATTCTGTCGTATTAGTATGGCGTTCTTTATTGTAGGGTTCACCTTGACCCTCTGAGTGAACTCATCTATGTCAACCTGACCAATGTTTGTATCTGAAATCTCCTTCTAGTCCATTGAGACCTTTGAGTGGAGTGGTTCACCCTGGAACTGGTACTTCATTTGATCCTTATCTTCCTTTCCCTGAGGGGTGCTTCCTGATTTCTTGCCCTTATCCTTTTCGGTGGAGGCCCCTAAAGTTCCTGCAGCTGATTCCATATATTCTGCAAGCAAGGGAAAAGTCAACGCAATAAATCATCAAAAGCGTTCATGTTAGTCCATAGTTTGAAAACAACATCTAAATAATCAATCAAGTATATCATAAATCTTATCTCTAGATGTTATCGATATTTGTTTTAGGGCATTTGGACAATCTGGGCCCGGAGGGCCAGACTTCCCTGGCAAGAATGCTGTCTAGAAGGGAAAACGTAGCCGAAAGCTTCCAGAGACCCTCCTTGGTCAAATTTTAATGTTTAGGAGGCCCATGATGGAGAAGAGAAAATTTTAGGACGTGGGTCGAAGTCAGATTCTGGATTTGAGCTTGTTTGGATCGACCTAAGGGGCACCGGAGATTTCAAGCCGGGAAGCTACCAGGAGACGGTTGTTGGCAACGACGGACAGCAGGCAGAAATTCGGGGGCAGAAGTCTGAGGCTCGGGACCTGGAGGACAAAAGGTGGCCGACGTGAGGTTCGCTCAGGCCTGGAAGCTTCTGGCGTGGCGGGGCCCGGAGGCCTGGAAGATGCGACGCTCCAGCCGCCATGAGATTTTTGTTGATTTAAACGGCGGCGGCGAGGAGCAGCCTAGGGCCCGGAGGGCGGGAAGCCGGCAGGGGTCCACCGTCGAGGATGGCAGAACCGTCACGGAGTTCCAGGAATGGAACCCTAGACGGTCGGGCCCGGAAGGTCCCACGGTAGTGAGGAGTTTCGGCAAGGCCAGATGGAAAATGGCGGCCCGGGTTCCTGCAACTGGGCGGACGAGGTGAGGATTCCACTAGGAGGAGATCTGCGGACTTCCGCGGATAGAATTCCGGGATCCGGGGCCTGTGGATGCGACAGACGTCATGTCAAAAAGAACAAGGCAATGGCAGAGGGCCGCTCGGGCCTCAGAGCCCGGAAGGCAGTGAATTGCTCGCCAAAAGACCTCAGACTTGAGGAACGGCAGAAAATGAGGAGCAGAGGCCCGACATCCAAGGGCCGAAGCCAGAAATGACGCAACAATTTGATGCCGCCCAAGACTTAATGGCGAGGGTCAGGGTGGAGGCTGGGGTGCTGGAAGCTGGGGCACGAATTCCTTTGGAGACGACGAAAATAGGGTGGAACTCTAGGGTACGGAGCCCGACGCTACAAAAGGACACTTTCTCAATTTTACGTTCTAGATGGTGAAGAACACCCCAGAGCCCAGAAGCCGGGAGGCAGGGGCAAGTTTGCAGATGAGGCGCAGCGAAATGCTAGTGGAAACCCAGGAAGGGAAACCTGATGGACCGGGCCTGTCGGGGAGGATTACCATCAGGAGGTTTTGGAGTTTTGAATTCGACAGCGAAGACAGGCCTCAGACCCAGGAGGGACATTTTCCCTGCGCGAAGAATAGCCGCGGTAGGGAGAGGTCCCGATTTGGCAAAGAGGGCATTTTGGGCATTTGCTAGGTTTTTCGCCACATGGGTTTGGCGCGCGAACTGATGTTCTTCAATTTCATGCCACCCTAACTATTTGTTCAATTATTTAAGTAATTTAAAATCATGAAAAACACATACGGGAGGGCAAACGGGCCACCTACCTCAAATACGTAGAGCGGGGAATGTGGGATCCACCAGGGGTCAAGGGAGTGAAGTTTGATGGTGACGACCATGACGCTGCTGATCACGGTGGGCTCCAGGTGATCACTTCTCAATTGGCTCTGATTCCTTCTTGTGAAAAATACTTGGGTGGGTTGGGCATTTTATACCCCAACCACCATTAACACCCACAATAAATGATTGTACGGCCGTAGGAAAGTTGGTGGATTTTGAATTTAGGTCAGCGGCGGTGGCGGTGATGCCGGGACTCAGCAGCCAGAAAGACATGGCGTGGCGGTCGCCACAATATTTTTGCATTGAGTGGGCGACGGTGGCAGTGAGAGGTTCAGGGCCCGAAGTTTGGGGAGCTGGCAGGAATCCGCCATCGAGGATGGCAGAACTGTCACAGAGTTCCGAGAACGAAACTCTAGACAGTTGGGCCTGGAAAGCCTCACGGTAGGCGGTCAAAACAAACCTCGGTGGAGAAAACCCAGGCGGGGCCCAAGGAGCGAGAGGGCGCCAAAGGGTCACTATCGCAGATGGCGAGCCTGGGACAGAAGTCCGGAAACAGACTTCCGGGGCCCGGGGCCCGAAGGGGCAAGCGCCGCCCCGAAAACCCGTGATGAGTTTCAACCGGAGGGCAGCAGGGCGGGCCTCGAGGGGTGGAAAGATGCCCGGAGAATGCCGTAGAGGACAGCCATTACAAAGGGGAAGCCCGAAAATGGAACCCCGGAGGCCCGGGCCCGGAGGGTCCTAGGGCCATTCAGGGCCAAAATGCCAAAGGGGATTCCCCGAGGTCCCAGAAGGCAGCAGAAAACCAAAAGCGGAGGCATGATCGATCTACAATGAAACCTTGGAGCAACATCGACCATACGAAACATCAAAAAAGAGGGGCACACAAAACGAGGCAGCCCCGAAAGACCCGATGAGGCGAAAGAAAAGAGGGTCCCCGTTCTGAATGGGGCGTGTGTGCTAAGGGCACAACAGGACCCATAAAAAGGTCATACATAAGATAGGTTCATCACATAACATAATTATCAAATGATAGAAAAATTTAAATTACATGAAATATATTTTGAAGTTGATGGGAATGCCACAACCAAGACCAAGTCTTGATTTTCAACAATTTCAATATCAACCAAAGAAATACAATTAGACATACAAAAAACTTCTAACATGAATGTCTGGATAGCAAGGATACCCAAAGTAAGTTTTGAGCACAACAGTCAACATAAAAATATTAGTCTTCATTATTCTAGATTAACTAACCTCCACAAATGTCGCAAAAATAGGAACTACCATATTCAAATCAAGGATAACATCCACACTATGTAACATCATAGCAGTCGATAGGATAGATCATTTATGTATATCATTTAGAGGACAACCTTCTAGATCCCAAGTTTTGACATCAATGAAAATGCTAAGTCATCTCAACAACTTCTCATCAATGCTATTTAACAATTTGAAAAATTAAATGTTGTAAGTGCCATTTTGAATTTAATGAATGCAATCAATCAATCAAATTAAGCTAGATCTAATGAAATGAATGAAACAAAAACTCAACAAACTAAATAGATATCTGATGACAGCAAATAGAAAAACATAAATGATGTTTTGAATGTTGTAAATGGTAGTTTTAGGTCTGATCTAGGACTAAATCACCTAGAGGGGCATATGAGTCCTAGTTATAGATTTTTACAAATTCAAATTTTGAAAAACACTTAACAAAAAATTCCCAAAAATTTGGAAAAACTACCTGTACAGAACCTAAATTGCACGGATGGATGAATGAGTCCCAATTAGGGTTTTTGCATCAAATTCAACAAATTATAAGGTGATTCTAAGGTTTCTAGCTTGTATATTGATTTGAATATTTGCAATTAGATCATTTCAGCAAAATTGAATGATTTAAGATACAAAAATGCAACCTATATGCACTTTCGGTAATGTGTGATTTAGGATCCCTAGGTGCAAATTAACTAATGCAAAGTTAATGTGTGATAGATCTTGGAATATGATGTACAAGAAAAATAATAAATAAAGGGTTTGAAGGTTAGGTTCACCAAATGAAATAAAAGAAATAGGGTCCCTTCACCCTATTAGGGAGATGGAACACCAAAAGAGGGGGGTAGAGTCATCTTCCTATTTCACTTTTAGTTCCTTAAAGGAAACCAAGATCCATTAACCAATTGACTTGATTGAGGAATGGACTAGGGTTAGGATGTTTTAGGTTTGATTAAAGAGGGAAATGGGTTTCACCACTAAGCAAAGTCTTAGAAAGAAGGAAATGTAAATGATATGCAAATCTAACTATGTAACCTAGGAAATCAAACTCAAAATCAAAACAATGAACTGAGAATGAACAGAGGTGCACCTAGAAAACTAAAGATGCTTGAAATAAGATTTGTAATACAAAAATTCTAACTTTTAATGCACACTAGGACTCATATGCCAGTAGGGGTGATTTAGTCCTAGTTTAGGGTTTCAGGCTGAAATCAAAATCTATAATTGGTAAAATAGGATCTATAGAAAATGTCTAAAAACTAGTATACTGGGACTCATACACCAATTGTAGTGATTTAGTCCTATTATCAAGGTTGGTCTGAAATTATAATATTCTCTAGTGATCTACTGTAGCTTCTTTCCCTTTTGATCTTTGAGTTTGAAACAATGAATTATGACCTATAGGTGACTTTTCATGAAGATGACAACTTTGTGACAACTTTGACAACTTTCTCCAATCTCACTCTTCAATGGATCTTCAACCTAAATCTGCAAGTCATAGATCAAAGAGAGGGAAAAAAAAAAATCATTTGATAGGTATTTTCCTTGGTCAAACCCTATTTTGGTAATCAAACCTTGAAATGAAATCAAATAGAATGAAGGAATGGTGAATGAACAAATGTGTAATGTTGAAACTCACCAAACCCTTGAAACAAATGCTGCAATATTGTATGAAATGGTTAGCATGAATGTACATCCTAAATCTTGATTGAAATCTATGAATCTTGACTTGAATGCTTGCTTGAATCATGAAAACCTACATCACAAATGTTAGCCCAAAAACACACATGATGCATGATGACTTTGACATGATGCTTGATTCTTGAATATAGCTCCAAAATTCTTGATAATCAGCTCTTGAATTCTCTTGAAATTTCTCTTGATCACAAATTATCTATCATAATGCTCTCATCAATTTGCTAGGAGAAAATATGTGAAATAACCTTGTATTTATACTTGTTTATGCCAAATTTCTTGAAATTACAACACTGCAAGCTGACATTAGATATAGGAGAATAAATTCCCACCAAGAATTTGAATTTAAAATAGGTCCAAGCTAAGTGAGACTCATATGCCAGTTGGGGCATATGATTCCAAGAAGCCTAGGCTTGGGACACAAATTTCAAGAAATGTTAAGTTCTATGCCAAATTCAGGTTCATGCACTAAAAATTAGGTGGGACCCATATTCCCAAGGTGGCATATGAGTCCTAGATCACTAAATTTGGGACACACAACCCAAAAGAATGAATATTTATTGGTTATTTGATAAGTGTCAGGATTATCCAGAAAAAAATGCATTTAATTAAACTTGTGGATGTAAAATAGGACCTTGAAATAAGGCACAGATAGCCCCAATTAATTAATAAATCCCTAAATTAGTTTTAAAGTGTAAATATAAACCTTACAACACCCTAAATAAGGAACAATTAGGTCCATTTAGTTTAAAATGGCCCTAAACTTAATTTGAATGTGTAAAACACATTACAACACTAAATCAAGGAAACATTAGGCTCAATTTAATATTAAATATTCCCAAATTAAGTGTGAAAAGTGATATTTTTTCTACATTACATTTTATTATCTATTTCAAGAAACCATTTAGGGGTTCTCATGTAATTAGGTTTTACATAAGGTTCATTTTAAACATTTTCAATGTTGTCAACATTTTCAATAACAATTCCAACATTTTCATTTTCAAGTTTAATGTTATTAACATTTTTATTTTCAATATTTTTAATATCTTCAACATTTTCAATAACAAATTCATTTTCAACAACATTTTCATTTTCAATAACATTTTTAACAACATTTTCATTTTCATTGTTCTTCAGATTTTCAGTTTCAATTTCAATATTTTCATTTTTAATTTCAATACAATTTTCAATATTTTCAAATTATATTTCATCTTCACTTGAATTAACATTTAACAATGCAAAAGAAGCTTGAACTTGAGTATTTGTCATACCCTGTCTTCTTTTCCTATGGATTTCTCTATCTTTTTCTCTATATGCTTCAATTTGATCTGTTGTCAATTTCCTCTTTCATTTTCTCTTATGACAACTATTCCTCCCCATTTCACAAACCAAAAAAAAACACACAAATGATTGTAAAAGTTAATAAAGTGTAAAAGAATCTCCCAAAAGCTGAATTTTATCTATTACAAACAGAAAACATAAGATTTCAGTGACCAAAGGAATGTGGGGACCATTGAAATACTCAAAACGGTCCCATTTTTGTTTTTTATATAACTCAATAAATGGATATCCATTTCAAAATGGATATGCATTAAGAAAATATATCCATTATGTTTTGTGCAATATATAACCTACAACTACTCATGTGTGTTTCTATATTTTTAACATATAGCAAACAAAATGGATATTCTTCTATAACACATATCTATTTACTTTAGTTTTAGGAATTATTATTTGTATAATATTATTAATATATTATATTATGATATATTTTATATCATATATTAATATTATTATTTAGGTATATATTAAATTAATATACTATACAGTATATAAATTATATTATATATTAATACCTCTCTCTCTCCCTCTCCCCCCTTCTCAGGTTTTTCTCTCTTTTTCTATCTCCCTCCCACTTTGTCTCCCTCCCTCCCTCTCTAGGTCTCAGGTCTTTCTCTCTTTCTCTCTATCTCTCTCCCTCTCTCTCTCCCTCTCTCTCTTTCTCTCTCCCTCTCTATCATCTCTCTCTATCTATCTATCTATCTATATATATATATATATATCCCTCTCAACTCTATCTCTCCATCCCTCTTGGATCTCTCTCAATCTCTCTCTCTTGGGTCTCTCTCTCTCTAGGTCTCAGGGCTTTCTCTCTTTCTCTCTTTCTCTCAATTTCTCTCCCTCTCTCTCTCCCCCTCTCTCCCTCTCTCTCATCTCTCTCTCTCTTTCTCTCTCTCTCTATATATATATATATATTCCTCTCAACTCTCTCTCTCTCTCCTCTCACTCTCAAATATATCTCTCTCTCTCTCTCTCTCTCTCTCTCTCTCTCTCTCTCTCTCTCTCTCTCTCTCTCTCTCTCTCTCTCTCTCTCTCTCTCTCTCTCTCTCTCTCTCTCTCTCTCTCTCCCCCTCCCTTTCTCCCTCTCAAGTATCTCTCTCCCTCACTCTTAGCTCTCTGTCTCTCTCTCAAACTCACTCTCGCTCTCTCCCTCACTCCCTCACTCTGTCCCTCTTGAGTATCTCTATTTCTATATCAAGTCTCTCTCCCTCTCAAGTATCACTCTATGCCTCCTCTCAACTCTCTCTCTCTCTCTCTCTCTCTCTCTCTCTCTCTCTCTCTCTCTCTCTCTCTCTCTCTCTCTCTCGCTCCCTCGCTCCCTCTCAAGTCTCTCTCCCCTCCCTCTTAGGTCTCTCCCACTCTTAGTTCTTGGTTAGTTTTTGAGAACCAAACTTAATCTCACCATTTACCTATGAATTTTCTAGAATCCAATGATCATTAAAAGCAAGGATTGGACAATGAATAGGTACCATCTTGCTAGGCTAGACCTCTAATCCCTGGGCTCTATGAAATATAGGAGGGTGATCCTAACAATGTCTATATGATAATTTCATGCAATTTTATCACAAACATTAAAAACAAACAGATACATCCCTATTGTTGGTTCCCAAAATCAACAAATCCACTAAATCCTAGAAGTAAGCCACACTTCATGCTTAGACCTAGTGTAGGATTTGGCCAACTGACAGGAAATGATATTGAAACACATTTCCCCTGCACTTCAGGCTCTATAGGACATAGGGGGTGACCATTTAGCAATACTTAAATATTTACACACACACATAACATGGTAGTGCTTAAAACATGATTCTCTCACACGAATATCCTAAGGAACATAAAATATCACTCAACATTGGCTAAGACATTGGGTGAATATCATTAATCAACATGGAGAACATGGAAGATACAAATACTCATAAAATAGAATTGAATTGGTTTTTGAATTTAAGATTTGGGACCAAAGTAAAAAATAGAAGATGCACAAGGATTAACCAGTACCAAGAGAAAGGCTATGAAGTCATATAACCAACATTTCATCCTGCAATGTTGAACATGTTTTTAAGATCTTTGAAAATGTTATCACATTATGATAACAAGACCACTAAAGCTTTATCAAATAACCATTCTTACAAATCCACATGGAAACACAACACTCATGTTACATTCACTAAAACAATTACTCCATTCTTTAAACAATAGGAAATAAAAAATCTAGCTAACATTCATTAAAGCAATTACATCATTCTTTAAACAGAAAGCAATAACAATTACAACTCAAATACAACAAATGTGCATGAAAAAACCTAGAAAATATTTGATTATTGAATTCAAAAGAGTATTACATCTCAGCCATGGAGATAGTCACAAAATCAAATATATATATGAAGCTCAATTCAAAACACAACAACATCCCAAATTAATGACTAACAATTATAATTCACACTACCATTACAATTTACCTAGAGCTTCTTCCTACCTTGTAGAATTTTCAAAAAATGGAACCCTTTTCAACGAGAAGAGAATGACAAGATAAAGAAGATAGAAGAAATAGAAGAAGCCTAAGTATTAATCTACAGAGGACACTTGGAACTTTCCTTCTCCTTCCATCAGTAACAAGAAAATGGAAAGCCTCTCTCTTCTCTCTTCCCTTTGCAACAAAAACTTTGTTGTTGCATTTGTTTGCATCTCGATTCTTCAATAGAAAATTCAGCTTCTATGAAAAATCAGAACCACCTTCCCCCCCGCAGTTGAGAAATACTCTATCTCATGAGAAAATCCTTTAATTCCTCCTTTTTCTGTACAAAATCACCTTTAGAAAATAAAATATTCCTCCTCTAAAATGAAACCATTTAAACCTCTTTACCATTTTAATTTATGCGCTTTAACTTTTACTCAAAGTGTTTGCTTTGTTGGACATTTCATATTCTCACCTCCTAGCCAAGAGTATTATTTAACTTTATTATGGAGCCTTTTACTTCAAATTTCCACTAGTTCTCATAATGTTTCAAATATTTTATTTAAAATTTTTTCCCTCAAGTCTTTTGATTTCACTTTACAAAATAGTGAAAGCCCTTAAAAGATCATCTGACAAAGAAGACTTTATCCTTGCTTTTACATTGCACATTTAAAATATTTTTCCTTATTCTATTTGAAATTATTTTAAAGGAGAACTCTGGGCCCACCAAACCTTCTCCAGCATACAAATCACCCATCAATTGAAGAAACATGAGAATGGAAACACAACTGACAATGAGCGATGAGAATAGAACATCATCGCTCATCGCTTCTCCATTTGGGAAATAGCGAAATAAACTGGTGATGTGTGATGTCAAAAAAATACTTGGCTTCTCTAAGCTCTACAAGCACTCCTCAGTTTTCCCTAATCTCCTTCTTTGCTTGTGTGTTCTACAACTGCTTCCTAGCAATGGCAACATAAACAATTTTTGATACACTTTCACTACAATGTAAATTTCTTGCATTTCTCCCATTGCATTTTCATCGTAATTCTTGAGGCCTTTTCAAAAAATCCATTTTGTGGAGTGCGCCACAACCATAATGTTTAATTAGACCACATTACTTGAAACTTCTACTTTGAACGTGTCCTTGAACAATGCCTCCTCTAGATGTGTTGCCATCAGGATCCTCACTACCATACTAGGCATTTATGAGGAAATTGGATGAGAGCTCTGCCAATATCATGAGAAATGACACTAATCATGGTGGAAAAAGGAAATGTTCGTAGCAAAAAATGGACCCTTCATATCCTTTATAGGAGAATCTGCTCCAGGCTCGCTCCCAAGTCTTCCTTGATAATATGTTGGAGATTGTTCTTGACTAGAGAAACAAACCTCCCCCATACCTTGATCCTTTCTCTATGATTCATCAGTACTTGATGTTATAGATCCACTAGCATGTAACTTGAGTTTTCTAAACATGCTTCTCCTCAAAATGTCTATCCATGACATTCTATGCCTCCATTTTCATTATAATGTGTTTGAGCTTGATCAAGTAGCAATCGGGTTTCGGTGATCAAAACTCCCCTTTGTACTTTAAAAATTACCATCCTCTGTTAGCAAGATGGTGATCAAATTATGGTGCCAAAAATTTTCCTCAAACAATTTTAATTAATTTTCATTGCCTGCACTAGAAATCACCTTGAGAAAATTAGACAATGTGTTTGAACTATGCATCTATGTAACCATTTTCTATGCATTATCAAATTTGGCAATATATAGATCTGCATTTACTTTATTAGGGAATTTGAAGGATATTAGCCTATATAAGTTGCCTCTTCAATATCATGTAGGTGGTCAAACAACCTAACAAGATTAAAATGTTATGAATTTATCCAATGGAAAAGCTCCATGTTGCTCTGCATACATAACCTTTGTTGAGTTTTATTTACTTTTGAAAAACATCCACCATCAACAATGCTTAGCTGGATCTAATGTCAAATCTGGGCCATAGCTACAAGGCATGAATATGCATCATATAAACATGAAAACTGAACAATAGTCACCTTGCATAAATGATTTTCTTTTTGAGTATCAAGCAATAGATTAAACTTGATAGCAGAAAAGTGTTGAGATTTCATCCCATGGTTGTTCAAGTGAGACAATTCCTTCATTCTTGTCACATATCCTATTCCATTTCATTGCTTCTGATCCTTCAAGTGTATAATGCAAAAAAAAATTGTGTGACACAAGTCGAGTCCCCATGTGGACTCAACTAAAAAAAAATCATTTTCAAACAAGTTTTGAACTTGTATTGTCTTGAAACAACTTCTTAATGCTCCTGGTACGAAAAAATGAACCGGGTTATCTTTAAAAATTTCTTTTTGGCACATTTGCATAATGGTCAAAACTGGTCAGGAAGCCTTTGGAATCACCCTGGAAAACTAGTCTACCGATATCCTAGAGCTATTAAAATCCATATGCATGTAGAAATTTGACCTGAGAATGTAGTGCTACAAATGGCTCGGCAAAAGAGATTTCGAGTTGCAAGATATTAATCAACAAAATTGCTCAATCAGACATTTCTACAGCTACACCTAGTCAAAACCAATCAGGGCTCACCAAATCACCACCTCAAAAAATATCAAACCATCTCCTAGGAAGCTGCCACTGGAAACATAAGCTCATTTTGGATGAACAAAGAATGTGTGCAAGATTGCTTTCCTTCAATCATCATTTTTCATGAGATATTAGGGGTCAAAGTTGACCACCTTAAAACACTGTCAGAAATGTAGATGTAAAATAGAACAAACTACATTTGATTTTGATCTCGAAAAAATAACAAATCAAATCATGAAGCTCTAAAACCAGACTAGGGAGCGTATAGACATAGGGATAATAGAGAGAAACAATCCATTTTTCTTGACAATCATCTAGCTATGAATATCAGCTCGAGCAAGACGTCACTTCGCTGAATAAAGAGTTTGCAAGCAACAGAAAATTGCCAAAACCCTTGAGCTTTGCTTGTTAAAATGTTGTCAAAACTCATCATGGGAAGCATAAAACTAACATGAAAATTCACAAATGTCAACTAAATTTTTCCAATAAGGGGTTTGTCTTGAACATCTACTAGTTCTGAATTATGACCTTCCAAAGTAGGCCACTTGGGCAGATTTTTTAGGTGCACTTCTGATTGCACAAAGGAATGTTTTTTAACATGGGCACTTTAAATTTGTAAAATTTAAAGGTGCCATTAGTGGCTTCAACTGGGGATGTATGCCCCCTATGGGCATGGCAAGAATCCAACTCTCTGGGGAGTATAAAAATGTGGATTCCATTGGGTATTCTAAAACTACTTTATTCAACCTCTTTTTCAACTTCACTTGGTGACCCCAGGCCACCAAATGAAAAGGGTGACTCAATATTTACCTTTATCAAAAACATTTTTTTTGTTGTCTAAAGTGGATCAACATTTATAGTAGGTATTTCCCAACAATTAACTCCATTGTTATTGGCATAATCAACCACACATGCTATGTTTCCAAAACTCTCATCATCATTACAAAATGTCCTTGATTGAAAAATACAATCAATACCCATTTGAAATCCATACATTTTGTAATGTATACAACCAATTTCCTCATTAACCTGATCCAATGAAAGCTTATCTGATTGAATTGAAAAAGTGAAGAATTCATATTCTGCTTAATCATTGGCATCACAAACTTTGGCATCATATTTATTTTGCACATCAAACTAAAAAATTTCATAAAGAACTTGTTGTGTTTCATTGAAAAAATCCTTAGGTGTATCAAAAATAAAAAATGCATATTTAACAACCTCCTTGAGTTGGGTGCCATGGAGCCTCCTTGAGTTGGGTGCCATGGCATAAGCACATTTCTTGGCATTTCATTTATGGTATATCAGAACACACCTTGGTGTCATGGAAATGGAGATAATATACATCATTAACATCCAAGAAATGAGTAAATGCACTCATCTCATATTCAATAACATATTCTAGCTCATTCTTCACATCATCATTTAGCTTGATATAAAACACCTCAAGAGTAGGCTCAAGCAATTCAAATCAACAGGGGTAGCAAAAAGACACCCATGTGCAATGCTAACTTCATGTACAATATTAGTTGATATGTGTGTTGACCCAAATGTTAAAGACTCATTGCTATCTAAAATTTCCTCATTAGCAATAAAATGATAATCTTCATCTTCTTTAATATAAATGCTTTTCACATGGGATGAAAACATGTCCATGTTCACACTATAAAGATAAGGAACATCAAACAAGAAGCAATTGTACTCAATTTCACACTCACTAACATGAGATTCACCATTATTTTCATTTCTTGGCCACTCTACACATGGATCAAGAATTTTTGCAGTATCAACACAATCTAAACTTTATTGTCATGTGATTCAACAAGCTCTTCAATATCATCCATGGGTAATAATGTTGACTCAAAATCCATATATTTTCCACAATGTACTACTTGATTAGTCCAAACAGAATCCCCTATTTCATCATCAGGTACATCATCATCATCTTCATGTATCACAAACATTTCCATTTCTACTTCATATAAACAATCATGAGGAGTAGCGGCATAAGCACATTAATCAACATGTTTATCATATCCAACATTATGCTCATGATTAGCATACTGAACACACATTTTTCTCATCACTCACACAATTAACATGCTCCATTAATGGCAAACCTAAACTACATCCCATGTATTCATCATCTGAATTTTTTTCATTCTCTTGTGGACAAGTGGCATCATGATCATTTATATCATTACACCCTTTATGTGAGGAATATGCTTCTAAATAATCTTCAAAAGAGCACTAAGAATCCTCAGAGAAGGAATCAGAAATATCAACCTCACCATGATATTCATCACAAGAAAATTCATCACTACATAGACCACATTCAAAAATTCTCATAGTGAATGATTAAGGCTACACTTTTAGGATCATGATCACTGATTTGTGATGGAATATCAACAACACATGCATTGTTTTTATTGATCACAACATGAAGTAGAATAACACCTTGTATCTCTTTTACTTCTCCATCATCTGAGATACCACAAGAAAATAATTCATGCATATTTACTTTGTTATCATCCCATGTATCCTCCTGTTCATCACTTTTGTGTTGCTTTGTATTTTTTTTTGTGAGTTGATTACAATCAAAATCCTCATCCATACAACAAAGGATCTTCATTTTATGATATACTCTTTTCAATCTTTTGCATTGTTGTCTATTTTTTTCAAGAGAACATTTGTTGTCTCCATTTTGTGCATAACCACACCTGGTTGATTCTACAATCTTTATTGAATTAGGTACTTGATCAAGGCTAAGGGGCTTCAAATCATTAGGAAAAGTACTTAGCCTAGATTAATAATCTCACAAAACAAATCAATGAACATTAAATCCTTAGGTCTAATTTTTTTGGTGAATTCTATCAAGGCATCAAAAAATCTCAACAATAGATCATATGGTGACTCTCCCTTGTGTTTCTTGATTTCATAAAATCCTTGAACTCTAGATGTTTGATAAACATTGTTTGAAATTCGTCAATGTTCAACTCAAAGCTCACTATGATTTGCATACTATGATGATAAAGAAATTATAGTAGCAGAAGCATTGTCATCTTGAAAATCATTTCCATTATCTAATCCATGAATTTCATTTAAATGGAGTATGCTAGGATAACCAACACCTACAGCCATATAGCCTTTCATCATTTAGTATTTCAAATTGTTCAATATCCATGGAACTTTGATATGCCTAATGTAATGTTGCAGTCTATTTATCCCTTAATAGATAGCTCATCTTTTTATCACATGCACCTATGTACACGAACAAACACTCAACATCATTTGGTATTATACCTTTTGGAATTTCCCTTACTTCCTTTGTAAATCTAAGATTGAATGCAAGAACCAACTCATCTTCATTTCTATGGATTTCCATAAAGTTTTTTCCTACCACACTTGGATTTACCCTTTCACCAAATTGTTCTACAAAGGTTGTAATAAATTGATTCCATGTAGCTATAGAACACGCTGGTAAATATGAGAACCAATCTTTGGCATCATCCTTCAAAGATTGAAAAAAAATGATTCATGACAAAATCCTCATGATTTACCTCATAATCCCCCATCACATCCAAGAATGTTTACAAATGCTTAGAGGCTGATTTTGAACTTTTCCCTATGAATTTGGGAAAATATTTCCTAACATTTTTAGGGATTAGGTTTTGCAAACCTTTTATACCACTAAAAACCAATGGCATATACCTTTCAATGGAAAAATCCCTTTGAGGGAATGGTAAAAACTATTTTCCCTGCATACTTTTACTTGCTATTTCACAAGGAAACCCTCTAAAAGGTGATACATGAAGAATGGTAAAAACTATTTTCCCTACATATTGTGAACATGGACATGTTTTCACCCCATGTGAAAAGCATTTATGTTAAACAAAATGAAGATTCTTGTTCTAGTGCTAATGAGGAAATTTTAGATAGAAATGAGTCTTTAACATTTGGGTCAACACACATATCAACTAATATTGTACATGAAGTTACCAATGCACATGGGTGTCTTTTTGTTGCCCCTGTTGATGTTGAATTGCTTGAGCCTACTCTTGAGGTATTTTGTATTAAGATAAATAATGATGTGAAGAATGAACCAGCATATGTTATTGAATCTGAGATGAGTGCATTTACTCATTTCTTGGATGTTAATGATGTATATGATCTCCTTTTCCATGACACCAAGGTGTGTTATGATATACTAGAAATGAAATGCCAAGAAATGTGCTTATGCCATGGCACCCAACTCAAGGAGGCTCCTGAATATGCATTTTTTCTTTTTGATGCACCTGGGGATTTTTTTGCATGACACACAAGAAGTTATTTATGATTTTTTTTAGTTTGATGTGCAAAATGAATATGATGCAAAGGTTTGTGATGCCAATCATCAAGCAGAATATGAATTCTTCACTTTTTCAATTCCATCAAATAAGATTGTATTGGATCAAGTTAATGAGAAGATTGGTTGTATACATTACAAAATGTATGGATTTGATATGGGGATTGACTATATTTTTCAATCATGCACATTTTGTAATGATGATGAGATTTTTTGAAACATAGCATGTGTGGTTGATTATGCCAATCACAATGGAGTTAATTACTGGGAAATCTCTACTAGAAATGTTGATTCACTTCATACAATAGAAAAAAAAGTTATTGGTATAGGTAAATATTGACTTCCCCTTTTCGTTTGGTGGCCTAGGGTCACTTAGTGAAGTTGAAAATAAGGTTGAATAAAGGAGCAGTTTTAGAACACCCAATGGAATCAGCATTTAGTCTACTCCCCAGAGAGTTGGATTCTTGCTATGCCCATAGGGGGCATACATACCTAGTTGAAGCCACTAATGACACCTTCAAATTTTGCAAAATTGAAGTTCCCGTGTTGAAAATTTTTCCTTTGTGAACTCAGAAGTGCACTTGAAAACTCTGTCGAAGTGACCTACTTTGGAAGGTCATAATTTGGAACCAGTTGATGTTCAAGCCAAACCCCTTAATGGACACATTTAGTTGAAATATGAAAATGTGCATGTCAGTTTTCTGCTTCCCCTGATGAGTTTTGATAGCATTTTGAAAAGCGAAACTGGAGGGTTTTGGCAATTTTCTACTGTTTGCAAACTCTCTGTTCTATGAAGTGGCCTACTATTCGAGTTGATATTTCACAGCTGGATGACTGTCAAGAAAAAGGGATTGTTTCTCTCCATTCTCTCTACATCCATATACTCCCTTGTCTAGTTTCAGAGCTTCATGATCTGATTTGCTATTTTTTCAAGATCAAAAGCAAATGAAGTTTGTTCTGTTTTACATCTACATTTATGACAGTGTTTCAAGGTGGTCAACTTTGACCCCTAATGTCTCGTGAAGAATGATGATTGAAGAAAATCCCTCTTGCACACATTCTCTATGAATCCAAAATGAGCTGATGTTTCCAATGGCAACTTCCCAGGAGATGGTTTGCTATTTTTTTTGAGGTGGTGATTTGGTGAGCCCTGATTGGTTTTGACCAGGTGTAGCTATAGAAATGTCTGATTGAGAAAATTTGTTGATTAATATCTTGCAAATTGAAATATTTTTTTCAAAAAAAATTGCACTACATTCTTGAGTCAAATTTCTACATGCCTGTGCATTTTAATAGCTCTAGGATATCATCTGACTGGTTTTCAAGGGTCATTCCAAAGGCTAACTAACCAGTTTTGACCATTATGCAAATGTGCCAGAAAGTAAATTTTAATGACAACCCAGTTCATTTTTTCATACCAAGAGCATTTAGAAGCTATGTCAAGACAATTCAAGTTCAAAACTTGTTTGAAAATGATTTTTTTTTTCAGTCGAGTCCACATGGGGACTTCACTTGTGTCACACAAGTGCTATTTGCATTATACACTTGAAGGATCAGAAGCAATAAATTGGAATAGGGTATGCGACAAGAATAAAGGAATTATCTCACTTGAACAACCATGGGATGAAGTCTCAACAATTTTCTACTATCAATTTTAATTAGTTGCTTGATACTCAAAAATAATATCATTTATGCAAGGCCACTACTATTTAGTTTTCATGTTGATATGATCCATTTTCATGCCTTGTAGCTATGGCCCAGATTTGACATTAGGTCTAGCTAAGCATGATTGATGGTGGATGATTTTCAAAAGTAAATAAAACTCTCCAAGGGTTAGGTGTGTGGAGCAACATGGAGCTTTGCCATGAGATAAAGTCATAAAATTTTAATCTTGTTAAGTTGTTTTACTAGCTACATGATAATGAAGAGGCAACTTAAAAAGGCTAATATCCTTCAAATTCCCTAATAAGGTAAATGCAGATCTATATGTTGCAAAATTTGATAATGCATAGAAAATGGTTACATAGATGTATAGTTCCAACACATTGCCTAATTTTCTCAAGGGGATTTCTAGTGTAAGCAATGAAAATGAATTAAAATTGTTTGAGGAAATATTTTGGCGCCCTAATTTGTTGGCCATCTTGCTGATAGAGGATGGTCATTTTTAAAGTGCAAAGGGGAGTTTTCATCACCAAAACTTGATATCTACTTGATTGAGCTCAAACAAATTATAATGCAAATGGTGGCACAACAAGTCATGGATAGATGTTTTGAGGAGTAGTTTGTTTAGCGCACTCAAGTTACATGTTGGTGGATCTATAACATCGAGCACTGGTGAATCATAGAGAAAGGATCAAGGTATTGGGGAGGTTCATTTCTCTAGTCAAGACAATCTCCAACACAGTATCAAGGAAGACTTGGGAGCAAGCCTGGAGTAGATTCTCCTATAGAGGATATGATGAGGGTGCTAACCTGAGACAGAATATCACACACAAAACCAGAGAATATTATTTTATTCAAAATGATGAAATGCTTATGTGTAGAGGATCTCAAATCCTCGACTTCTGCAATACATGCTAGTTACAAAAAATTATAGAAGTTCCCCTTTTCTCTGTATGCATTCTTTCCCCCAAAAAGCTACCCAAAAATTAGAAACTAGTGCATAAATAACTCCTTTTCGGTTTGGAGCCAAAAACACATTCAAATTATGAGTTTTAGTGGCTTGGCACCGAAAATTACAATTTCAAATTCAAATTTTAAAACTACATTAAAAAATTAGCACATTTTTGAAAAGGCACCAACTTTTGGGAACCATAACTTTTGATTTGGGGTTTTGACGATTTTTGGGCCCATATGGGACCATTTAGTGCCTCAAACTGGACTCGGAAGATTTTTCAAGGAAAAAAGAAGAAACTGAAACTTTAATAACTTTCAAACTGGGAATCATCTTGACCTGATTCTTTTTCCAAAGTGCTTATTTTTTTGTCCTTTAAAAGCTTCCCATAAATTTTTTTCTCCTCATGCCTTTAACTTCAAAACTACTAAAAATAGAAATTGACTAGAAAAAGCAGAAATGTAATTCTAAAAGTTGGGAACTCTTATTCGATGAAAAGGGTATCCAAAAATGAAAAAAAACCTACAAAAAGATAACATAAAGGAAAACATATTTTTATGTGATGCAAGATTTCCCTTACACCACTGGATGCTCTTGCATTAGTGTATGAAGGGTCCCTTTTTTGTTACAAAAATTTCCTTCTACTGCCATGATTAGTGTCGTTGCTCATTAGATTTGCGGAGCTCTCATCCAGTCCCCTCAAATTCCTAGTATGCTAGTGAGGATCCTGATGGAAACACATCTAGAGGAGGCACTATTGTTCAAGGATGTGTTAGAAGTAGAAGTTCCAAGTAATGTGGTCTCATGGGAGGTTATGGTTGTGACACACTCCAGAAAATGGATTTGTTGAGAAGTCCTCAGGAATTACCAAGCAAGTGCAATGGGAGAAACATGGGTAGTCTGCATTGTAGCAAAAGTGTATCAAAAATTGTTTATGTCATCATTGCTAGGCAGCAGTTGTAGAACACACAAGCAAAGAAGGAGATTAGGGAAAACTGAGGAGTCATTGTAGAAAATGGAAATGTTTGTGATACATGAATAATTTCTAAAAACTATTTTCCCTACATGTTCAAAAACATTTCCATTTTCTACTTCATATAAACAATCATGAGGAGCAGGGGCATAAGCACATTCATTAATGTGTTTATCATATTCAACATTATGCTCATGATCAGCATATTGAACACACATTTTTATCTTCAAAATCCTCATCACTCACACAATTAACATGTTCCATTTATGGCAAACCTAAACTACATCCCAGGTATTCATCATTTTCAATTTGTTCTTTGTCTTGTGGACAAGTGACATCATGAGCATTTATATCATTGCATCCTTTATGTGAGGAATATGCTTCTAAATCATTTTCAAAAGAGCAATTACAATCCTCAGAGAAGCAATCAGAAACATTAACCTCACCATGATCTTCATCACAATAAAATTCATCACTACATATGTTGCAAACTTTATGGCATCTTCTTCAGGCATGGGCCTTAGTGTGAGGTAGTTGTCCAACTTCTAAACCCACGACCTTGTTGAACATGTTTCACTTCCATCGAAGTGAGCCAAAGACACCTTCCCAAGGGCTTGCCGATAGTCAGTTCTAGGAGCCATAGGAGCTCGGTTATCAGTTCTTCCACCATTCATTTTGTTACTCTGATTCAAGAATTGATCAAAGGACCATTGGTCTCTAAGATCAGGGGGTAAGGTGGCATATTTCATGTAGGCTTGTCTGGAATCATCTACAAAAGGAATTGCAGCCTCAACATATGGTTCCTCCCTCTGAGTGAGAAAAGAGTGGCCTAGAGGCTAATCCTCTAGAGGTGGCCACATGTTGACCAATAGTCATATCTATCCCATTTCCATTGTTTCCATTGACACCACTATTTTCTCCTGTAGCATTGTTTTGGTGGGGTGGATTCTGAGTATCCTATTGATCCATTCTTGCAAGCAACTATGACATCATGTCAATTATCCCATCAAACTTCTTCTCCATTTTGTTTTCTCTCTTCCATGGTCTACCTAGGATTATCTGACATGTTCTCAACTAATTTACTGGTATCTACTACTTTACCAATCTCTCTCAAAGCCTCTGAAAGCGTGTCTGCCTCTTGAACTGATGGAAATAGTGACTGATTACTTGCCTAACTTCTAGTGTAGTATTTTTGGGCTCTGTCCCTCATCTATCAACTGATATTGTTGGGCACAGGATGGTAGAATCATGGCTATGATACCACTATAATGAGTCAGACCAATTTTTTTTTGTTTTTTGATAACAATACAATGCAACATGCACTCATTAAGGTTAGCTCTAAAACCAAAATGATGCAAAAAGTAACTCTAAGCAAGAATGTACACCAGGATCCCAATGTTGGGCAATGTGCAAGCATATGGTTAGAGGATCCTTATGAGATAGTTGAAAGAAAATAACTCCAACCAAGAATGCACCCTAAGACCTGATGTGGGAGGAGGGGTGAGCATATGGTCAAAGGATCCATGAACTAGATGACGACCCGACCAATCAACAACATGATGTTATAATGCATTACAGAAAGTAACTAGGTGGCATGCCAGCCTCTTCCACTTTTTAGCGGGTAGTACAAGAAATTAAATGCAGAAATGAAAGACTAAAGCAAGGCTAGTATCTTCCACAATCATGGGAAATACAAGATGCTTAGCAAGAAAGAAAGAATGATGATAGTACTACTATTCAACTTACAATGAGGTAGAATTCCTACCAAGAAAACAAGATTAGAAGTCTATCAATTCTGCAATAATGTATAATAAATCTCCAATACTTAGCAAGACTTCCTAGACTCAAAACCAACTCAAAGAGACAATCTCTTGCAAGCTAATGTGACTGAACATTGACTGAAATTGCATAGACCAACAACCCAAAACTCCACTAAAATGCTTATATCTCACTCCCAACTCACCCAAATGACATGAAATGAAATGCATAAGATCCTAAAGGTGAAGGCACCCTAGTAATAACATTGAAACCACTCTAAAATCTTGAATTCATTTTTACACGAATTCCAATGCCACACTATAATGGTACGGCCCTCAAGGAGGGGTGATTTATTGCTATAAAATCACATACTTTATATTAAAATCTGAAACTTGGTACAAATGGTCACCCAAGGCTGCAAAATACTTTTATTAAATGCCTATAACAAAATAAAATTTTCTCAAAGACATATGAGTAAAAACTTCAATCAGCTATACTAGACCAACAACACCAAAAACTGACAGAAAATGCAAGAACTCAACTACAATGTGCACAACAACTGCCAAGGACCAAGAACAACCAAAATCTCAACTAGTTGCTATCTTTCAAGCATGAAGTGAAGCCAAGGCTAGGAGGTATGCTTTCCTTGAAGCTATTCACTAACCATTTCTATCGCATAACATTACTGTAGACAAGAGATGATCAAATCAAGAGAAGAGGCCTCCTTTATAAACTCTGAAAAGCATCTCCAGAGGCTTCTAGAAAGTGCACCCAAGCTAGGAAGTCAAAATATTTTCAAATTTGAAGTTGACTGCAACTCCCTCCAAAAGTGGCATCCATTTTCAAGAAGGCAAAGCACTTTTAAAAATAAAATATATCTCTCCTCAAGTTGGCATCCCATCTCCTCAAGAATTTTTGACCTTTAGAAATATTTTAATCACCCCCTAATGAGGCGTCCACCCTTAAAGTCCCCTTTTTAAAACATCTTTAAGTCATGAAGCTAGGCCAAGGGGTTATAATATTAAAATATAACATTATAACGTAAAATTAACTTATCCCTCCAAAAAATGCATCAAAAGGCCAAAAAAAACAATACCAACCAAACTAAATGAAGAGAAAATCCAACTGGGCTAAAGCCAACAGGACCACTGCCAAAAATAGAATTTACTAAAAATAGAAAATTAAAAAACTTGCTCAGAACACCATGCATGTCATACCATTGCGAAGCTCTCTGAAAACCTAGAAATAATTTTCAAACTAGACTCCAAACTCCAAGCAACAACCCCCTAGAAAATAGTAAACCCTGATTTTTGCTTCTGAGTAGCCTACAGGCCTCTAGGATAAGCTAACAGTCATCTATACTAATCACTGTTGAGAAGGGGACATTATAGTTTGCCCTCTCAAAGATTGCTTTCTCTTAAGCAATCACTAGTGTGGATGCTGCATAATCTCCTCATTCTCCCAAGTTGCATCCTCTAAAGGAAAATTCTTCCATTTCACCAAGTATTCTTTGATTTTCCTTCTCCTCAGAACACTCTTTGAATTTAATGATCTCCTCAAGAACCAAAACCAATTGTCCTTCCTCGTCCAAAGGAGGAAAATCAGATGAAGCAACAAATTTGTGTCCAAGTTCCTTCTTGAGGTGAGACACATGGAAGACGTTGTGAACTTTGCTACTTGCAAGTAGCTCCAACTCATAAGCCATTGCTCTGACCTTTCTGATGACTTTGAATGACCCATAGAAATGTGGTTTGAGTTTCTCTGCTCCACTCTTCTTGAGACTAGACTATCTGTAGGGTTGAAGGCGAACATAAACCATATCTCCAACCTCAAATGAATCCTCAACACGCTACTAATCAATGTACATATTACGTTGATTTTGTTCTATTTGAAGGTTGTTATTCAAGGACTTCAAAATATCTTGACTTTTCTGCAACAAGTCCTTGGCTTGAGGAGCTTCGCTATCACCAAACACCAAATCAGCAAAGCTAGGAGCCTCATAACCATATAGAGCCATTAAGGGAGACATCTAGATGGAAGGATGAACTGTAGCAATACTCTCCTAGGTGAATCCATTTCACCCATGCCTTTTTTTGCTCTGATACATAGTTTCTAAGATATCCCTCCAACCAATTGTTCACAATCTCCATGTGTCCATCAGTTTGAGGGAGATAACTAGTGCTTGGAGTGAGAATTGTACCACTCAACCTAAAGGCTGCTTACCAAAAGGTGCTTAGTAACTTGTTGTCCCTATCACTCACAATATTTTTTAGCAACCCATGCAATCTAAACACCTCATGAAAAAAAAAATATGCAACTTGAGCTACTGAAAATGAGTTGGTAATGGAAAATAAATGAAAAAACTTCATTAATCTATCCACCACAACATAGAGACAGTCTTTTCTGGAGTCCTTGGCAACCCTGTGATGAAGTCCATCAATATACTTTCCCACAATTGATTGGGAATGGGAAGAGGTTGCAACAAACCAGTTGGAATGGTAATGTGTTGGGAAGAGTGTGACATTCCTTGACGTATCATTGGACCTCCTCTTTCAGCCCCTTCCAAGCAAATATTTCTCAAATTTTCCTATATGTCTTGAAATAACCTTGATGACCAGCAAGTGTAATGTCATGAAAGCTCTTCAAAATATTCTGTTTGAGCTTGGATTCAGGTACTAGAAATATTCTCTCCTTGTAGAGTATCAAGCCATCAACCACCTTGTACTTTTCATCATGAAAAGAACCCTCCATAATGTTAGTTGCAAACTAATTTTTGGCATAATCAGCAAGCAACATCTCCTTCTAATCAGTAGTAAACTCACATAGTGAACTCAAATTTGGCCTCCTAGAAAGAGCATCAGCCACTATGTTGTTTTTTCCCTTCACATAATCAATGTCAAAATCGTAAGCTTAAAGCTGATTCACCGACTTTTGTTGTCCTTAATTCAAGTCCTTTTGATGCATGAAGTGCTTGAGGCTATTTTGATCAATCCTGACAACAAAATTTCTCCCCACCAAATATTGTCTGAACTTAGCTAATGCATGCATGATTGCAAGAATCTCTTTGTCATAGATGGAGTAAGTCCTTTCAACACCTCTTAATTTTTTGCTCTCAAACACAATGAGATGCTTATCTTGCATTAAAAAAACACCAACACCTTCTCTTGATGCATCACATTGCAGCTCGAAAGGCTTGGAAAAATCCGGTATGGCCAAAACTAGACAAGAACTCATGATCTTCTTAAACTTATCAAAAACACTTTGTGCCTTTTTTGACCAAAATAAATCTCCCTTTTTCATGAGGTCAATAAGAGGAGTAGAAATTTGAGTGTATCCCTTCACAAACCTTCTATAAAATCCATAAAGACCCAAGAATAATTTCAAATAAGTCAAGTTCTCTAGAGGTGGCCAATCAACTATAGCCTTGATCTTTTATAGATCATCCTTCACCCCTTCAGCACTGATTATGTGACCAAGGTAGAGCAACTCCTTCATTCCAAATTCACATTTGGATTATTTGGAAAACAAAATTTCAGATTCCAAGATGCTAAGCACTTCCTCCAAGTTCTTGAGATGTTCTTCCCACGTCTTGTTGAATATGAGGATATCATCAAAGAAAATCAACACAAACTTCCTCAACTACTTTTGAAAGACTGGGTTCATACAAGACTGGAAAGTGGCAGGAGCAATAGTCAACCAAAATGGCATGACTAAAAACTCAAAGTTACCATAGTGGCATTGGAATGTCCTCTTCTCAACATTTGATCCCCTCATTCGGATAAGATAGTAGCTCGATCACAAATCAATTTTTGAAAATAACTTGGCACCATGTAGCTCATCAATGAGTTTGTCTATCTTGGGAATGGGGTACCAGTTCTTGATTGTGCTTTGATTCAAGGCATGATAATCCACACAAATGTGGATGGTGCCATTTGTCTTCTTCATAATAACAATGACTAAAGCAAAGGGGCTCTTGCTTGGATGAATGAAACCCATATCCAAGAGTTCTCTTATGTTCTTCTCAATCTCATCCTTCTACTTCTTAGGATATTGATAAGGTGTTGTGATAACTGGCTTGGCCCCATATTTGAGTTCAATGACATGCTCATCTCCCCTTTGAGGAGGTGGCCCAGGAGGTAGATCAACAAACACTTTACTCTTCTTGGTGAGCAAGGACTAAATATCTAGAGGATAGTCCCTATTTGTTTCAACTGGACTAGCTGGGAGAACCATACATTCCATAGCCCATTCAACTTGATCATGCTAAATCAGCCTCCCCATTCTTTTGAATGACACAATCTGAGGACCACCATTGGAAATTCCTCTTAACACCACCTTCTTCCCATCGGATTGAAACTTGAGCTCCATTGTTTTCAGATTTAGAGAGATCTCCCCAAGAGAACACAACCATTGAATGCCAAGAATAGCATTTGTATCTCCAATGCTCACAACATAGAAGTCATCTTTGAATTCATGATTATCCAATTGTAGAGAAATGTTGGAAACCTTGTGAGTGCATGAAATGTGAAACCCATCAGCTACCATGACTTTGAATCCTTTGAACTCTTCAGTCTTGAGTCCTCTCTTTGCAACCACTCCTTCGTCAATGAAGTTGTGCATTTCTCTAGTATCAATCAAGGAAACAATACGATGCTTCCCAATCATGTCATGGACCTTGAAATATTCATTTTTATAGAAACTAGAGAGTTGTAAAAATGTTCCCTCACCTTCTTGCTCATCCTCAACCTCTTCTGGTTCCCTTTCTTCCTCACTTTCAACAAAATCATATCGTCGCTCCAAGTGATCAAATTCTGATCCAAAATCAAAGTAGGCCTCCATGTGGTTAGAATGACCATTCCCATAGCATCTATGTCCCTTTGACCAAGGTTCTTTTCAAGTGTAACATTTTCCTTCCTTTCTAAGCTTGTCACAAAGCTCATCATCCATCCTAGAAGGGAATTTCTTGTGCTAATTTGAAGAATGTCTCTTATCCCTCTTGTGAGCACAAGGCTTGGGTTGAAATTTAGGCCTAGGAGCTGACAACTCCATGCTTCTAGCTTTCTTGATGGCTTCTTCAAGACTTGGTGGATTGAATTCCTTAACCTATCCCTTCAATGGTTCCATCAATCCTTCTAAGAATAGCACAACTAGCCTTCTTTAGTGATGTTGGGAACCATCACAGAAAGTCTTTGGAAATCTCCAATGTATGCTTCCAACAAACCATGTTGTTTCAGCTGTGCAAGCTCCCTAAACATCACCTCTAGATCTTTAGTGTCAAACCTCTAGATGAACTTATTGGTGAATTCATCATAGGTCATCATAGGTTTGAATGAGGTTGTGGCCAAGTGTGACGAATCCATGGTACCACCACTCATGGGAAGCTCCTTTCCAAATGCAATGTTGCAAAATTTATGACATCTTCTCCAGGCATGGGCCTTAGTGAGAGGTAGTTGTCCAGCTTTTGAACCCACAAACTTATTGAACACATTTCACTTCCATCAAAGTGAGCCAAAGACACCTTCCCAAGGGATTTTTGATAGTCAATTCTAGGAGCCATTAGGAGCTCAGTTATCAGTTCTTCCACCATTTCTCTTGTTCCTCTGATTCAAGAATTGATCAAAGGACCATTGGTCTCTAAGTCCAGGGGTTAAGGTGGCATATTCCATGTAGGATTTGTCTGGCATCATCTGTAGCCTCAAATCTGAGTGAATGTAGGAAAGAGTGGCCTAGAGGCTGATCCTCTAGAGGTGGCCTCATGCAAGTCAATAGTCCTATCTCTCCCATTGACATTGTTTCCATTGACACCATTATTTTCTCCTGTAGCATTATTTTTGTGATGTGGATTTTGACTAGCCTACTGATCCATTCTTGTAAGCAACCATGACATAATGTCAATCATCCCATCAAACTTCTTCTCCATTCTATTTTCTCTCTCTTCCATGGTCTACCTAGGATTATTTCACATGTTCTCAACTACTTTACTAGTATCTATTGCTTTTTCAGTCTCTCTCAATGCCTCTAAAAGAGTTTCTACCTCTAGAACTGATGGAAATTGTGACTTATTTCTTGCTTGACTTCTAGTGTAGTATCTATGGGCTCTGTCACTCATCTGTTAACTGACACTGTTGGGCACAGGATGTCAGAATTATGGCTCTGATACCATTGTAATGATCCAAACCAATTTTTTAATATTTTTTTATAACAATACAATGCAACACACACCCATTAATGTTAGCTCTAAAACCAAAATGATGCGGAAAGTAACTCTAACCAAGAATGTACACCAGGATCCCAATGTTGGGAAAGGTGCGAGCATATGGTTAGAGGATCCTTATGAGATAGTTGAATTGAAAATAACTCTAACCAAGAATGCACCCTAAGAACCGATGTTGGAGGAGGGGCAAGCATATGGTTAGAGGATCCATGAACTAGATGACGGCTCGACCAATTAGCAACATGATGTTATAATGCATTACAAAAAGTAACTAGGTGGCATGCCAACCTCTTCCACTTTTTAGCGGGTAGTACAAGAAAGTAAATGCAAAAATGGAAAAATGGGGCAAGGCCAATCTCTTCCACAATTGTGGGAAATACAAGGTGCTTAGCAAGAAAGTAAGAATGCTTACAATACTACTATTCAGTTTACAATGAGGTAGAATGTCTTCCAAGAACACAAGATTAGAAGTCTATCAATGTTGCAATAATGTAGAATAAATAACCAATACTCAACAAGACTTCCTAGACTCAAACCCAACTTAAAGAGACAATCCCTTGCAATTTGATATGATTGAACATTGACTAAAATTGCACAGACTAGCAACCCAGAACTCCACTAAAATGCTTATATCTCACTCCCAACTCACCCAAATGACATGAAATGAAATGCATAAGCTCCTAAAGATGAAGGTTCCCTAGTAACAACATTGAAACCACTCTAAAATCTTGTATTTATTTCTACAATAATTCCAATGCCACTCCAAAATGGTACGACCCTCAAGGAGGAGCGATTTCTTGCTATAAAATCACACACTTCATATTAAAATCTGGAAATTGGTACAAATGGTCACCCAAGGCTGCAAAATACTTTTATTAAATACCCATAACCAAACCAAATTTTTTCAAAGACATATGAGTAAAAAATTCAATCAACTATACTAGACCAACAACACCAAAAATTAACAAAAAATGTAAGAAATCAACTACAATGTGCACAACAACTGTCAAGGACCAAGAATAACCAAGATCTCAACTAGTTGCTATCTTTCAAGTAAGAAGTCAAGCCAAGGCTAGGAGGTATGCTTTCCTCGAAGCTATTCATTAACCATTTTGATAGCATAACATTACTGTAGAAAAGAGATGATCAAATGAAGAGAAGATTCCTCCTTTATAAACTATGAAAAGCATCTCCAGAGGCTTCTAGAAAGTGCACCCAAACTAAGAAGTTAAAATATTTTCAAATTTGAAGTTGACTGCAACTCCCTCCAAAAGTGGTGTCCATTTTCAAGAAGGGGAAGCACTTTTAAAAAAATATATACCTCTCCTCAAGTTGGCATCCCATCTCCTCAAGCATTTTTTACCTTTAGAAATATTTTAATCACCACCTAATTAGGTGTCCACCCTTGAAGTCCCCTTTTTCAAACATCTTTAAGTCATGAAACTAGGCCAAGGGGTTATAATATTAAAATATAACATTTTAACAAAAAATTAACTTATCCCTCTAAAAAATACATCAAAAGGCCAAAAAAAACAATACCAACCAAACTGACTAAAGAGAAAAGCCAACTGTGCTAAAGCTAATAGGACCACTAGCAAAAATAGAATTTACTAAAAATAGTAAATTTAGAAAGTTGCTCAGAACACTGTGCATGCCATACCACTATGAAGCTCTCTGAAAACCTAGAAATAATTCACAAACCAAACTCCAAAATCCAAACAACAACCCCCTAGAAAATATGAAACCCTATTTTTTGCTTCCAAGTAGCCTACGGGCCTCCAGGATAGGCTAACATTCATCTGTACTAATCACTGCTAAGAAGGGGACATTACAACATAGACCACACTCAAAATTATCAAAGTGAATGATTAAGGCTTCACTTTCAGGATCATGATCACTTATTTGTGATGGAATATCAATAACATGTGCATTGTTTTTACTGATCACAACATGACATGGAATAACACCTTGTATCTCTTTTACTTCTCCATCATCTAAGATACCACAAGAAAAGAATTCGTGCATATTTACTTTGTTATCATCTCATGTATCCTTCTCTTCATCACCATTTTGTTGCTATATATATGTGTTGTTTGTGAGTTGATTACAATCAATATCCTCATCCATACAACAAGAATCATGATTTTTTGATGTACTCTTTTCACTTATTTTCATTTTCATCTGATCAATTTTTTTAAGAGGACATTTGAAGTCTCTATTTTGAGAATCCACATTTTTTACATAACCACACTTGACTAATTCTAAAATATTTATCCAATTACGTACTTGGTCAAGGCTATGGGGCTTCAATTCCTTAGGAAAAGTACTCAGCATAGATTCATAAATCTCACAAAATAAATCAATACACATTGAATCTTCAAATCTGAAAATTTTGGGGACTTCTAGCAAGGAATCCAAAAATAACAAAAATAGATCATATGGTGACTCTCCCTTGTGTTTCTTGATTTCATACAATCCTTGAAGAACATATTTTTGATCAAAATTGTTCAAAATTCGTTGATGTTCAACTCAGAGCTCACTATGATCTGCATACTATGATGATGGAGAAATCATAACAGAAAAAGCATTATCATCTTAACAATTATTTTGATTATCTAATCCATGAATTCCATTTACATGGAGTGTGCTATGATAACCAACACCTACAACCATATATCCTTTCATCATTGAGTATTTCAAATCATTCTTAATATCCGTGGCACTTTGATATTCTTGATGTATTGTTGTAGGCTCTTTATCCCTTAATAGATAGCTCATATTTTTATCAAATACACCTAAGTACATGACCAAACACTCAACATCATTTGGTCTTATACATTCTAGAATTTCCCTTACTTCCTTTGTAAATCTAAGATTGAAAGTAGGAACTAACTCATCTTCATTTCTATGGATTTCCATAAAGTTTTTTCTTACCACACTTGGATTTACCCTTTCACCAAATTGTTCTACAAAGGCTGTCATAAACTAATTCCATGTAGCTATAGAACATGTCGGTAAATATGAGAACTGATCTCTCGTATCATCCTTCAAATATTGAACAAAAAGATTCATGGCAACATCCTCATGATTTACCTCATAATCTGCCATCACATACAAGAATTTTTACAAATACTTAGAGGCTGATTTTGAACTTTGCCTTGTGAATTTGGGAAAATATTTTCTAAGATTTTTAGGAATCATTTTTTGGGAAACCTTTTAAACCACTAAAAAACTAATGACATATACCTTTCAATGGAAAAATCCCTCTAAGGGCATGGTAAAAACTATTTTCCCTCCATACTCTTACTTGTTATTTCACAAGGAAACCCTCTAAAAGGTAGAATTGAAAAGTATAACATACTTCTCAAATCATTACAAATATTACATATTACACATTAGAAGTATGAAAAGAACTACTACTATTCCCTTTCTTAATTCAATTTCATGTAATAGGGAACCATTTATCATTTCAAGTCTTGAAGACTTCTCATAAACTACTTTCAAATAGAATAATGCTTTCTTTAAATTTATGAGAATACATGGAAACTTGTACTAGTGGTTAACTTTTCTTCCTGACCGTAAATTCTACAAATCTAGAAATCTTCTTCAGATTTTTACCGGTTCTTTAGATAGAGTCGCCACATCTTTTCACAGAGGAATACACTTCAAGCAGTATGAAATTCTTTCAAGAGTTAATCACATTCTGGGTTTTCTCTAGCAGTGGAGTCACACTCAAATCCTTTGATCTTTGTTACAATAAAGCCTTTTCTAGGTCCAAGAACTACTCAATTATCTAAACAAGATGTTTAGATTGACCAAATGCTTGACTCTATGCAAATGGATATTTCTCTACTTCTCCCCAGCAAAGTCGCAATTCTGTTGGTTCCCCAAATTAATAGATCCACTGAATCCTAGAAGTAAGCCACACTTCATGTTCAGACCTAGTGTAGGATTTGTTCAACTAACAAGAAATGAGATTGAAACACATTTCCCCTACAGTTCAGGCTCTGTAGGACCTAGGGGATGAACCTTTGGCAATACCTAAAGATTTAGACACACACTTAATAGGGTAGTGCTTAACAAATGATGTTCTTACAATAATATGCTGAGGAAAATAAAATATCACTCAAATTGGATAAGACATTGGGAGAATTTTATTAATTAGCATGGTGAACATGGTAGATACAAATACTTATAAAAAAAAATTGAAGTGGTTTTTGAATTTAAGATTTGGGACCAAACTGAAAACAAAAGATGCACAAGGATTAACAAGTGCCAAGAGAATGGCTACAGAGTCATATAACTAGCATTTCATCCTGCAATGTTTAACATGTTTTGAAGATCTTTGAAAGTGTTATCACATTATGATAGCAAGACCACTGAAGCTTTATCAAATAACCATTCTTACAAATCCACCTAGAAACACAACACTTTTGTTACATTCATTAAAGAAATTACTTGATTCTTTGAACAATAAGAAATAAAAAATGCAGCTAACATTCATTAAAGTAATTACATCATTCTTTGAATAGAAAGCAATAACAATTGCAACTCAAATGTAGCAAATGTGCATGAAAAAACCTAGATAATCTTTGATTATTGAATTCAAAAGAGTATTACATCTCATCCATGGAGATAGTCACAAAATAAAATATATTCATGAAACTCAATTCATAACACATCAAAATCCAAAATTAATGACTAAAAATTATAATTCACCCTAGCATTACAATTTACCTAGAGCTTCTACCTACCTTGCAAATTTTTTCAGAAAATGGAACCCTTTTCAATGAGAAGAGAATGAGAAGATAAAGAAGACAAAAGAAATAGAAGAAGCCTAAGAATTAATTTGTACAAGACACTTGACAACTTATTTCTACATCCATTAGCAACAAGAAAATGAAAAGCCTCTCTCTTCTCTCTTCCCTTTGCAATAACAAACTTTTTTGCTACATTTGCTTACCTCTTAATTCTTCAATAGAAAATTAACCTTCCGTGAAAAATCAGCACCACCTTTCTGCCTACAGTTGAGAAATACTCTGTCTCATGTGAAAATAATTTTATTCCTCCTTTCACTGTAGGAAATCACCTTTAGAAAATAAAATATCCCTCCTCTAAAATGAAACCTTTTAACATTTTTTACCATTTTAATCCATTCCCTTTAACTTTCACTCAAAGTATCTTCTTTCGTGCACATTTCATATCCTCACCTCCCAGCCAAGAATATTATTTAACTTTATTATGAAGGATTTTACTTCAAGTTTCCATCAATGCTCATAATGTTTCAAATATTTTACTTAAAAAAAATTTCCCACAAGTCTTTTGATTTCACTTTACAAAAATTTAAATCCCTTAAAAAGTCATCCGGTAAAGAAAACTTTATTCGTTCTTTTACCTTGCACATTTAAAATATTTTTCCTTATTCTATTTGCAATTTATTTAAAGGAGAACTCTGGGCCAACCAAACCTTCTCTAGCATACTCATTTCCCATTGCTTGAAGAAACGAGAGAATGGAAACACAATCGGTGATGAGTGATGAGAATAGAACATCATCAATCATCGCTTCTCCATTTGGGAAAGAGGGAAATAAACTAGCGATGCACGATGTCAGAAAAATTCCTAGCTTCTTTGTGCTTTGTAGCCACTCCTTATCTTTTTGTAATATCCTTTTTTGCTTGTATGTTTTGCAGATGCTTCCTAGCAATGGTGGCATAAACAATTTTTCATACACTTTCATTGTAATGCAGACTACCTGCGTTTCTCCCATTGCATTTTCTTGGTAGTTCCTGATGCCTTTAAAAAAAATCCATTTTATGGAGTGCACCGCAACCATAATGTCTAATGAGACCACATTACTTGGAACTTCTGCTACAAACACATCCTTGAACAATAGCGCCTCCTCCAGATGCATTTCCATCGAGATCATCACCAACATACTAGGAATTTATGAGAGGGTTGGATGAGAGCTCCACTAAACTCATGAGCAATGATATTGATCATGGTGGTAGAAGGAAATATTCATAGAAAAAAATGGACCCTTCATATCCTCTATAGGAGAATCTACTCCAGGCTTGCTCCCAAGTCTTCCTTGATACTATGCTAGAGATTTTTCTTGACTAGAGAAACAAACCTCCCCCATACCATGATCCTTTCTATGTGATTTGCTAGTGCTCGATGTTATAGATCCATCAGCATGTAACTTGAGCGTGCCAGACACGCTACTCCTCAAAATGTCTATCCACTACTTGTTGTGCCACCATTTGTATTATAATGTGTTTGAGCTTGATCGAGTAGCAACCAGGTTCTGGTGATGAAAATTCCCCTTTGCACTTTAAAAATGACCATCCTCTATCAGCAAGATGGTGATCAAATTAGGGCACTAGCAAATTTCCTCAAACAATTTAATTCATTTTCACTACCTACGCTAGAAATCATCTTGAGAAAATTAGGCAATGTGTTGGAACTATGCATCTATCTAACCATTTTCTATGCATTATCAAATTTCACAACTTATAGATCTGCACTTACTTTATCAGGGAATTTGAAGGATATTAGCCTATATAAGATGCCTCTTCAATATCATGTAGCTAGTCAAACAACCTAACAAGACTAAAGTTATGACTTTATCCCATGGCAAAGCTCCATGTTGCTCCACACACGTAACCCTTGGTAAGTTTTATTTACTTTTAAAAAACATCCACCATCAACCATGCTTAGCTCGATCTAATGTCAAATTTTTTCCATAGCTATGAGGCATGAATATGCATCATATAAACATGAAAACTGAATAGTAGTAGCCTTACATAAATGATTTTCTTTTTGAGTATCAAGAAACTGATTAAAATTGATAGTAGAAAAGTGTTGAGACTTCATCCCATAGTTTTTCAAGTGAGACAATGCCTTCATTCCTCTCACATACCCTATTCTATTTGATTGCTTCTGATCCTTCAAGTGTATAATGCAAACAACATTTGTGTGACACATGCGAGTCCCCATGTGGACTCAAATAAAAAAAATCAAACAATATTTGATCTTGAATTATCTTGAGACAACTTTTGAATGCTCCTGGTATGAAAAAATGAACTAGGTTATTAAAATTTGCTTTTTGGCACATTTAAATAATGGTCAAAACTAGATAGGTAGCCTTTGGAATCGCCCTGGAAAACTAGTTAGACAATCTTGTGGAGCTATGAAAATGCACAGGAATGTAGACATTTGACCCAAGAATGCAATGCAAAAAATGGTTTAGCAAAATGGATTTTGAGTTGCAAGATATTAATGAACAAAGTTGCTCAATTAGACATTTCTACAACTACACCTGGTCAAAACCAATTAGGGTTCACCAAATCACGACCTCGAAAAAATATCAAACCATCTCCTAGGAAGCTTCCACTAGAAAAATGAGCTCATTTTGGATGCACAGAGCACGTGTGAAAGAGGGATTTGCTTCAATCATCATTCTTCATGAGATATTAGGGGTCAAAGTTGACCACCTTGAAACACTATTAGAAATGTAGATGTAAAATAGAACAATCTGCATTTGCTTTTAATCTAAAAAAAAATTAAAATCACATGATGAAGCTTTGAAACTAGACCAGGGAGCATATGAATGTAGGAAGAATGGAGAGAAACAATCCTTTTTTTTTTACAATCATCTAGCTATGAAATATCAGCTCAAACAGGAGGTCTCTTCACAGAACAAAGAGTTTACAAATAGCAAAAAAGTGCCAAAACCCTTCATCTTCGCTTTTAAAAATGCTATCAAAACTCATCATGGGAAGTTGAAAACTGACATGAAAATTCACATATGTGAACTAAATGTGTACACCAAGGGGTTGTCCTTGAACATTAACTAGATCTGAATTATGACCTTCCAAAGTAGGTCACTTGGGTATATTTTTTAGGTGCCCTTTCTGAGTGCGCAGAGGCTCAATTTTCAACATGGGCACTTCAAATTTGCAAAATTTTAAGGTTCCATCACCCATCAGACTCAAATAGACAAAATTCCTTAATGATTTGGTAGACCCTTTAATGAATTTTACCTACAACTAGGAATGAGCGTACTTCATACCACTATACTGCAATTATAGCTATGTCAAAAATTATCTTAAAGATTTGTGTTCTTTGTTAGGTACAAGTGACTCAATAACATCAAAAGATGACCAAAAAAAGGGACCAGTTCCTTATTTGAGGGTGATGGATTCACATATGCAATACACTATAATACATTAGCAAATGGAAACAAGTATTTGTAGACTATTGTATATTACTTTGTAGGACACAACTCGATATGTCTAGAATTAAAAACTTCTTAACAATCCTTGAATTTCACTTATAAATCAATGATCTCATTTAAGCACTTATTTAGCTCTTTGAACTAAAGCAAATGATGAAATCACACATTTAATCAGAGTGATTGAAGATGAATAAATAAACCTTGATTCCTTTATTCATAATTCAAAATCCAAAATTACAGAGAAGAGTTCTAACTAATCTAGGAACCTTCAATTATCATTCATATACCTTTGTTGTTGTAGAAAAATTAAGCCTATTACAGATCTAAATACATTCCTAAGACTTAACACTAATCTATTTCTCTATGCTTGAAATTATCAAAATTACTCATACATGACCTCAACAATTTCTTAACCATTAAAAGACCTTTGTAATTTGCCTTAAAATCCCATTTATACAAACATGGGAGCAACAAGCATTGGGCCAAATTACAACCAAATTCACATTTTCATTTGACATACATTTAAATTTAAATTTCAAAATTTCCCAAATATTTATATTTGCACTTTGGAAAGTGGGGGGAAAGCATATAAGGAAAAAGTTATTTTCATTTGTTGAAGAAGATACACCAACATTCCAAAAGGAACCTTTCACTCATTGAAACAACATTATAACATCTTCTTTATGAGCCAAAAAGTTAACCACATGCACGCCTAGTCAACAAATACTCTAAAAGCATGAAAAGCAATAGAAAGAAGGAAGATTGACTCCTCCAAATTAGCATTTGTTCCATCAAATTTCTTGATAGGGAGAGAACAATATTTTAGAATACTTCAACGAAAGCCTAATCTATACTATTTCCAGGCTATGCATTGTTTCTCTCTTGTCTTTTATTCACCATGTTTATCGTCACCTTCACACATACAAGCTCACTCAGTAAACTTTTCCAGCCATGTGTTGTATTCATCCTCAATGGGCCATTTTGCATCCAATAAACTATGTATCTTTGTACTATGGTTATTATACCTTGAATCAATTAAGGCTTTAGCCTCTTTGATAAAAGTGCCCATTCTTCTTTCAACCCTAGCCAAAATATCAACATTAGGATTCATTATGGAATAATCAACTATAGTCAACATCATCTTGGCCTGTGGGAGCAGCCCTCCTGGTTCATTCTTCCATGTATCAAACTCCTTTAACTCAACTTTTCTATTCAATATTGCAGGCATACCAAACTCATCGATTTCTTTGAATAATTTCAGTTTGTTTTGGAGTTGCATTCCTAACTTTCCATGAAAAGTTGTTATTTCATTCACTAGGTCAGTAACTTGTAATATTTCAAGGATATTTGTAGGAGCTTCAGGATCTTCTCACATATTAGACATCATTTATTTTAAATCCTCTACCCTAGTGATCCATTTACTCCATTCATCATGGAAAGCTTCCTGAACCTACACATACCTTATTTTTGCTTCATGGATGTTTGTATAGGTAGCCCACACATCACCAGCTCTGCTCACAAGATTTGTTACTCTATGTTTCAACACATGCTCAAAAATGTCATTTTCCACCATAACAGTTTGAAATTTGGCCTTCTTGACATTTTCCTTCTTTGTCTTTAATTGATTATTCAAGTCATTAATCCTTAAGTCTAAGGTTTCCCCATCTAGCGTAGACAAGTCTAAAGAAGAAGAGGATGACAAAGACAATGCCCTTATTCACTAAATAGCTTTAACAATGGTTCTCATCTTATTAATTTCATCCAAAGCATTATTGTATTCCTTCAACAAGGAATCATATTTCTTTTGAGAAATTTTTGTTGTATTTACACTAAGCATTGCAACATGAACAATTAACTTAGCTTCTTGGAAATGAGTCATATTTGTAGCTCTCTTCACTACCATGGAACCAATGACCTCTTCAATAGGCCTAGCGACCTGAAGCTTCCTATTATTAAGTTCGATGGACCAAATTGCAAGATTATGCAATTAGAGATTATAACCAAATCCAAACACCTTGTCTTCAAAATGCTTCTCAGATATAGAATCCTAAGGGTGTCTTCTTATTGAGTCAAGTGCAATAGCTTAGGTGAGGGTGCATCATGGTAGTAACATCATACTACTTTCTATGAAAATATTCCTGGCCTCAGTAGGAGTAATAGCTACAATCTCAGCCATAATCTTTCCTTCCTCTACCTTCTCAGCCTCTTCTTATTTTGAAGGATCAACATTAGCCTTTTCTCATTCGAGCCTCTCCTTTATTTCTTTGTTTCTTTTTTGAACCATGAATTATTTTAATTCCTTAGATTGCACAAATGCTTCATTCACAAGGAACTCATAAAAATCCTTGATCCTAGGATCATCGTCGGCCTTCTCATCATAATACCATTTGACAACCCTATCCTAGGGAACATCTAAATCAAGAGCATCATGAATATTGAGAGGAGGGAATTTATTCTCCACTTCCTCATCACTAGGAGCATGCTTTTCCATTTGTTCCTCCCCAATTATTTGAACATCTTCTCCTTGTACATCTACAGGCTACTCAGAAATATCCATAGCCTAAGGTTGTTTCTCTAAAAGAGCTTGGTCTCTCTTAGCAATCTCCTTTACCTTTTCCTAAAATTCACCACTCTAATAATCCTTTAACTTTTCAAAATCCCTTTCAAAATGACTCTCTATTACATCATAGGGATTCACATAGAAGGAATTTATCTTTATAATGCTCTCCTCAATGTCACATATGGCTATCCATTTCTTTTTGTAGATATAATAGCCCCATCACTAGTCAAGTTTCTCAACACATCATCTGTATATAAGAAATAGTGAGAGAACTTGGATAAACCTTTTTCTCTTCTCTTTGCATGCACAAAACCTTATGGGTCAAAACTCCTAACCCCATCAATAGGTAACTTGAGGCTCTTCACCATGATTCCAAATTTCTCATATGCCTCCATGATAGTAGCTTTAAAGTAGGTGAAGGAACATTTGGGCACTAGAAAAATACCCTTCCTAGGTTTTCTAAACAATTCTAGGTCCATAAAATTTATTTTCCGCGTCAACTCCATAAATTCCAATCGTTGAAAGACATATAGGGGCAAGTAGTGTGGTGCTACTTTGTCCCCATAAGCCCTGATTAGAGTATATTCTTAGTGTAGGAACTAGTCTTCCCAATTATTCTTTTTAGTTTCTCCTACCACATCATTTGGGCACATGATGTTTTCGATTAATCTTGAAAGCCTATGAATGGGTGCCACACCCAAAATCTCTAGAATAGAAACTTGGTGACATTACAAAACATTAAATAGTTGGAATTGGGACAATCCTAATCCTAAATATGTGTCCACATTTGGACTGGAAAATCATTATTCTCATTATCCTTCTATGTTAATATCAACTTCTCTTTCCATTTCTCCTGACCCACAAATAGAAGAATATGCATCAATAGATAATAATGTGGAAAATATAGAGGGAGAATTTCCTTCTTTAGATTGATAAAATCTTTATGCATTTTTTCTACAATAGAAGAAGCATAATCAAAACCCGTGTTCTAATTTGGACTCTATATATTCGTCACCATCACCAAAAATTTAGTGGCTATACTAGCATCAAAATTATGAGCCAGAACTTTATTCAAATAATAATATGTGTTCTTGAAAGAGTCAACAAATTCTTCACACTCAAAGGGCCCTACATCCTTGGGGCTAAATCTTTCCTTGCTCTTTTTATGCCTTACAAGCAATCTACTTCTAAAGGAATTTTTTTTTTCTCATACTCACCATATAAATCCACACGCTTGATGCCAACTATATAATTTTGCTTTAACCTAAATACCTCCACAATTTTATCCCTCGTTACCTCAAGGACCAAAGTGCCATTTTCACTCTTGATCTCCTTGTCTATGGGATCATAATTCTTATCTGATTCCATCATCACATCCACTTCCACAAGAACATTAGGTACAACCATCTTTCCAAGTTTAAGGCCCCATAGGTAACAAGTCATCCTATTAGAATATCTCTTATTAAAGGAATATAAAAACAATTGCCATCCACTCTAAGGTTGGGTCAGTTCTCCAATTTCACCATCCATGTCAATTAATATACTTTTCACAAAAAATTTCCCCATAGGTATCTTACCAATTTTGTATCCACCCTCACTTATGTCTCAATAGGTACCCTCCATGAATCTGTCCTGATTTTTCTTCACACTCTTTGACCTTGTAGATTCCGTAGGGAAATACGGCATAGGGTTAGATGTTTCAGGTGCTTCTGTCTTAACCATGGGTGAAACATCCTAGGTCCTAGCCTCTTAATTCTTTTCTGCCTAGGTTTTCTCTTAGGCCTAATGCTAGACTCACTAGTTTCTGGTTCACTCATTTTTTCAATGTGGTAAGACTAAGGTTTATAGTTTTTTATTAATAAAAGAGACCTACCAAGTTTTAAATTCCAAGACAATACTTTGTAGAACAAAACACTCCCAATCCATATGCAATCCTTACTACCCTTATTAATGATTCTTAATGAGTAAACCCTAAGAAAACTTATCTTTCAACTCCCTACTAATTTTCAGACTAGCACAATTCAATATACATGAGGAGATATGACAATTCACTTTCCTGGGTGAAAATATGATGTTAATGCTTTTGTAATTTATTGTTGGAGCACCTTGCACTATTTCCTCATACTATGGTTGTCTTCCTCACTCCTAAGCAATTCCAAATGTATAGAAAATAAGCCAACTACCTTCTTTGTAGTCAAAAAATGGAGTGTAACACCCTTAATGCTTGATGGAAAGCTTGTGTGAGTGAATTGACACTTAGTTATTCATGTTTAAACCTTGTCTGTTGATAAAATCACTTTAAAACCATATCAACAACTCTCCTTTCATGTTTCTACTTTATCCCTTGCTTTAAATGATATCTTAAGGATGTTGCCATGTTGCCTCTTATTTGGAGGCCATCACTCATCACTAGTACATTTCACCCTCTGCAGATCCTATTCATTTAATGTGATGATATCTCAACCATTGAATTAAGGCCCATATTTTATCATGTTCATTTCCCATCATGTAACATTGATTCATACTTCAAATTCTAGATCACATCAGAAATGGGAGAGAAAATGTGATGGAACAAAATTAAGCCATGTGTACCTACTTGAAAATTAAAGGTACAAGAAACATCTATCATAAGAGTAGTTCAAATTAGTGATGGAATATTGGAACACATGTCTACATTGCTCATCGCTACTTGGAGGCTCAAAATTTACAATGAATCTTCAATGAGAAATGAAAGAAAATGCAAAGAGCACAAATGGTTATTATGCATCACTAATTTAGGAGACAAAACTCACAACCTATACATGATACACAATACAAAGGAAACACCACTCATTGCACATCACTAATGTAAGTTGTTCATTGAAAAAGCTATCCACAATGAGTGATGAGTGAAAGCGTTAGAAGAGACATAAGTGGGACAATTTTGCACATGCTCATAAGTTGTATTGAGAAAGGGGACCGCCTAGGATGACATAAGATAAGGCCTTAAATGACTTAAAACCATTTTATTTAAAGGATGTAAAGGCCAAACAAGGTTAATCAGTCAACCTTATAAAATAAAGGAGTTTCACAAACCTAAGCATGAGGGGCTAGTTACTTCACGAGCTTCAATTGTAGACACCTAAAAATGACCTAGGCCTGCAAGCTTCATTTTTACCACTTTCGTCCTGGCATAATTATGACATTTAATTATGTCCTTGGTCCACATTCTACTATTGATTAAATAATTCATAATTATTTAATTAATTCATGTCCTTTTATTCTTCTTGATTATTAAATAAATAAATTTTATTTATTTATTAAATACGTCATTAATTGTCTGTTTTCCCACTAAATAAATTTTAATTTATTTAATTACCTTTTCTTCATTAATTCTTCCCCGACATTAAATAAATCAATTTCCATTTTATTTATTTGATATGTCAATTAATTGTCACAATTAAATAAATTTATTAATTTATTTAATTATTCAATCTATCTTACAAATTAAATAATTATTTTTTATTATTTAATTACTAATTCTCTTCCTTCATTTTAAATAAATGAAAAATATTTAAAATTATTTCATTTTATTAATCCTTTCACTCTTTTTAGTAAATGATCTAAAAAAGATTATTTACTTGTTCACACAAAATCATCATTTTGAATTAATTAGATTCCTAAAAGATATTATTCTTCCAAAAATCAAGTAATCGGGCAGATTCTTTATTTTTCAAATTTGATCTTTAGTCCAAATCTTATCTTCTTGATTTTTCGAATCTCACAAATCAGGCAATCTTATCTTCTTGATTTTTCAAAAATCTTTATTTCTTTAATTAATTTCCTCATTTATTCTCCACTGTCGATCTGATTATCTAAGATATTATCTTGACCGTTTGATTAATGAATTTTCCCTAACCCTAATTAGGGATTCTTAGATTTAACTGACCTCTTGTTCTAGGTCTTTTCTTAGGAATTCAATTCGCCCATCCACTAAAAATTGTGTTTTCTATAAAAAGACAATTTTTCTCATAATTTCGGGATCCAAAAACTTCATTTTTGATATAGGCATTATAGTCATTTGGAATTAGTAGTCATTATTTTCATTTAATCATATTGTCATAGACATAGGCATAATTTTATCAAATCCTTCAACATTTGCATAGGACTTTGGCATTATTATAGGTTGCTCAATTTGAAATATGAGGGCCTCATTGACTTGCTCCAAACTAGAAGGTGCTATGAAGGTGAAGCATGGAAGGAAAGGAAGGTATAATCATTCTTTGTTTTGATTTTTCATTGTTCTTAATAGCCTCTTTGGATTTTTAATGTTTATTATCTAATAAGCTAACCCATCTAATTTTCCATTGATACATCAATGACTCAAACCATTTTAACATGTTCATGGGAATGGGCAACATCAAGTCAACAAAGGAATAGACAACAAAACTAGAGGTTGAGATATGAGAGAAAATATTCAAAGTAAAAAAATGCCTCATACAAAACCATATACCCTAGTCTCATCTGACCAAATTGACACCCAGGGAAATGCTTTCTCCCAGACCAATGGAACATGAATTTTTTTATGAGGGTTCCATCAGTGGCTTCGACTAGGGATGCATGCCTCTTCTAGGCATGGTGATATTTTAGATCTCATGGTGAAGAAAACTAAGCATAGGGACAAAAAAAACCAAGGACCTGCCTAGACCAAAGCAGACACACCTATACACAACATTTATAGGACTGTACAATGTACATGGAATATAACATATTTCAAGAGAAATATGGCTTCAAGAACTATCAATGTACTATAAGCTCAATAATTTCACCTGTTAATTCTTGTAGGAAATATGAATCCTCACCATGAGTGTTTCTGATCAAATAAGGACCAAGCCACAATGCTTCAAACTTTCCATGTTTTCCCTTATCTTCAAATCTTTCAATCCAAATCAACACCAGGTTTCCTACTTGAAATTTTCTTGAAGATGCTTTCTTGTCATGCAATTTCTTAACTTGCAACTACAACCTAGCACTTATTTTCTAGGCATCCCTCCTTGTTTCATCTACTTCCAATAATGCATCAATCCTATGTTGCATTGAGTCACACATGTCCTCATAATACTCCTGGACAAACTTATACATCTGCATGAGGTTTTGTGGTAGCCTAGCTATAATGACATATACTAGATCAAAATGTGCATAGCCAATGGCCTTCTTAATAGTCACCGATCTACCCACAGGCTAACCTTAACTTGGAATCCAAACCTCTTTTATTCTTATCAAGAATCCATTTGATAATTTTCATCAAGCTTTTATTGCTTGATTTTGCTTGGCCATTTCCTTGAGGGTAATACAGGGAAGAGTATAACATCTGGATTCCATGTTTTGAGTAGAATTCTATAAACACCTAAGATCTGAAGCACATTACATTATCTAAGACAATTTTCTTAGGTTCTCCAAATCTGGTCAATATATTTTCAATCAAGAAGTCTCTGACTACTTTACTTGTTGCTCTTTTTGTTTGGATGGCTTCCACCCACTTTGTAAAGTACTTCATGGCCACAAGAATATGTGAATTCCCCCCACTAGAATTTTTAGCTATTTCTCCAATGAATTCAATACCCCATTGTTGAAAGGGTGCTTGCATATTAATTGGTCTAAGAGGCAAGTTACCTGAGAATTTCAATTTCCTTGAAAACCTTTGGCATGCATCACATGTTGTTACTAGTTTGTATGCATCCTTAAAAACTATAGGCCACTAGAATCTATCCCTCAATACTTTGTGGGTAGTGGTTTTAATTGTAGATAGGGAAAAATTAGCAGGTTTAATGTGTTGAAAACAATGAACTAATTAAATCCTATCAAGCACCATGAAGTACAAACTAGAATGAAAATGAAAATAAACAAAGAACATGCAAACCAATTTTCAAACTTAGATTTGATTGACCTCCATGGCTCTTCTCCACCTGCACAAGAATGCAAGATTTTGAAGGTTGATTGTTGAAAGAATGTCGGTTGCCTAATTATGCAGCATAACGACTTGATGAAGATGATAGATGGAGATGGATGGAAGATAGAAGAATGATTTTGACAGCATAAGGATGTCTAAAGAATTCGATCCAAATGGCCTATGAAAGGTTAGATTTATAGAGTTTCGATGTGGATGGAGATAAGATTTGATAAGATTTTATTTTTGCTTTATTTGATCAAAGAGGAAATAAAACAAGATAAGATAAGATTTAAAAAAAATAGAAGGATTATGATTTTCTCTTTTTAAGGAAATAAATCCTGAAAAAGATGAGAAGGATAATTGATGAATTATCTAATTAAATAAATTAATTAGATACACATGAGTTCATATTTTGGAAAGAAAGCGAGAATATCCTTTTTAGATTTTATTAATTAAATAAATATTTGATTTA
>VDFB02379711.1:221523930-221809100 GCA_007258455.2 Sequoia sempervirens
ATATCAACTAATATTGTACATGAAGTTACCAATGCACATGGGTGTCTTTTTGTTGCCCCTGTTGATGTTGAATTGCTTGAGCCTACTCTTGAGGTATTTTGTATTAAGATAAATAATGATGTGAAGAATGAACCAGCATATGTTATTGAATCTGAGATGAGTGCATTTACTCATTTCTTGGATGTTAATGATGTATATGATCTCCTTTTCCATGACACCAAGGTGTGTTATGATATACTAGAAATGAAATGCCAAGAAATGTGCTTATGCCATGGCACCCAACTCAAGGAGGCTCCTGAATATGCATTTTTTCTTTTTGATGCACCTGGGGATTTTTTTGCATGACACACAAGAAGTTATTTATGATTTTTTTTAGTTTGATGTGCAAAATGAATATGATGCAAAGGTTTGTGATGCCAATCATCAAGCAGAATATGAATTCTTCACTTTTTCAATTCCATCAAATAAGATTGTATTGGATCAAGTTAATGAGAAGATTGGTTGTATACATTACAAAATGTATGGATTTGATATGGGGATTGACTATATTTTTCAATCATGCACATTTTGTAATGATGATGAGATTTTTTGAAACATAGCATGTGTGGTTGATTATGCCAATCACAATGGAGTTAATTACTGGGAAATCTCTACTAGAAATGTTGATTCACTTCATACAATAGAAAAAAAAGTTATTGGTATAGGTAAATATTGACTTCCCCTTTTCGTTTGGTGGCCTAGGGTCACTTAGTGAAGTTGAAAATAAGGTTGAATAAAGGAGCAGTTTTAGAACACCCAATGGAATCAGCATTTAGTCTACTCCCCAGAGAGTTGGATTCTTGCTATGCCCATAGGGGGCATACATACCTAGTTGAAGCCACTAATGACACCTTCAAATTTTGCAAAATTGAAGTTCCCGTGTTGAAAATTTTTCCTTTGTGAACTCAGAAGTGCACTTGAAAACTCTGTCGAAGTGACCTACTTTGGAAGGTCATAATTTGGAACCAGTTGATGTTCAAGCCAAACCCCTTAATGGACACATTTAGTTGAAATATGAAAATGTGCATGTCAGTTTTCTGCTTCCCCTGATGAGTTTTGATAGCATTTTGAAAAGCGAAACTGGAGGGTTTTGGCAATTTTCTACTGTTTGCAAACTCTCTGTTCTATGAAGTGGCCTACTATTCGAGTTGATATTTCACAGCTGGATGACTGTCAAGAAAAAGGGATTGTTTCTCTCCATTCTCTCTACATCCATATACTCCCTTGTCTAGTTTCAGAGCTTCATGATCTGATTTGCTATTTTTTCAAGATCAAAAGCAAATGAAGTTTGTTCTGTTTTACATCTACATTTATGACAGTGTTTCAAGGTGGTCAACTTTGACCCCTAATGTCTCGTGAAGAATGATGATTGAAGAAAATCCCTCTTGCACACATTCTCTATGCATCCAAAATGAGCTTATGTTTCTAGTGGCAACTTCCCAGGAGATGGTTTGATATTTTTTTTGAGGTGGTGATTTGGTGAGCCCTGATTGGTTTTGACTAGGTGTAGCTATAGAAATGTCTAATTGAGAAAATTTGTTGATTAATATCTTGCAAATTGAAATATTTTTTTCCAAAAAAAATTGCACTACATTCTTGAGTCAAATTTCTACATGCCTGTGCATTTTAATAGCTCTAAGATATCATCTCACTGGTTTTCAAGGGTGATTCCAAAGGCTAACTAACCAGTTTTGACCATTATGCAAATGTGCCAGAAAGTAAATTTTAATGACAACCCAGTTCATTTTTTCATACCAAGAGCATTTAGAAGCTATGTCAAGATAATTCAAGTTCAAAACTTGTTTGAAAATGATTTTTTTTTAAGTCGAGTCCACACGGGGACTTGACTTGTGTCACACAAGTGCTATTTGCATTATACACTTGAAGGATTAGAAGCAATCAATTGGAATAGGGTATGCGACAAGAATAAACGAATTATCTCACTTGAACAACCATGGGATGAAGTCTCAATAATTTTCTACTATCAATTTTAATTAGTTGCTTGATACTCAAAAATAATATCATTTATGCAAGGCCACTACTATTTAGTTTTCATGTTGATATGATCCATTTTCATGCCTTGTAGCTATGGCCTGGATTTGACATTAGGTCTAGCTAAGCATGATTGATGGTGGTTGATTTTCAAAATAAATAAAACTCTCCAAGGGTTAGGTGTGTGGAGCAACATGGAGCTTTTCCATGAGATAAAGTCATAAATTTTTAATCTTGTTAAGTTGTTTTACTAGCTACATGATAATGAAGAGGCAACTTAAAAAGGCTAATATCCTTCAAATTCCCTGATAAGGTAAATGCAGATCTATATGTTGCAAAATTTGATAATGAATAGAAAATGGTTACATAGATGTATAGTTCCAACACATTGCCTAATTTTCTCAAGGGGATTTCTAGTGTAAGCAATGAAAATGAATTAAAATTGTTTGAGGAAATATTTTGGAGCCCTAATTTGTTGGCCATCTTGCTGACAGAGGATGGTCATTTTTAAAGTGCAAAGGGGAGTTTTCATCACCAAAACCTGATATCTACTTGATTGATCTCAAACAAATTATAATGCAAATGGTGGCACAACAAGTCATGGATAGATGTTTTGAGGAGTAGTTTGTTTAGCACACTCAAGTTACATGTTGGTGGATCTATAACATCGAGTACTGGTGAATCATAGAGAAAGGATCAAGGTATTGGGGAGGTTCATTTCTCTAGTCAAGACAATCTCCAACATAGTATCAAGGAAGACTTGGGAGCAAGCTTGGAGCAGATTCTCCTATAGAGGATATGACGAGGGTGCTAACCTAAGACACAAAATATCACACACAAAACTAGAGAATATTATTTTATTCAGAATGATGAAATGCTTATGTGTAGAGGATCTCAAATCCTCGACTTCTACAATACATGCTAGTTACAAAAAATTACAGGAGTTCCCCTTTTCTCTATATGCACTCTTTCCCCCAAAAACCTACCCAAAAATTAGAAACTAGTGCAGAAATAACTCCTTTTCAGTTTGGAGCCAAAAATACATTCAAATTATGAGTTTTAGCGGCTTGGCACCGAAAATTACAATTTGAAATTCAAGTTTTAAAACTACATTAAAAAATTGGCACATTTTTGAAAATGCACCAACTTTTGGGAACCATAACTTTTGATCTGGGGTTTTGACAATTTTTGGGCCCGTACGAGACCATTTAGTGCCTCAAACTAGACTCAGAAGATTTTTCAAGGAAAAAATAAGAAACTAAAACTTTAATAACTCTTAAACTGGGAATCATCTTGACCTGATTCTTTTTCCAAAGTGCTTATTTTTTTGTCCTTTAAAAGCTTCCCATAAATTTTTTCCTCATGCCTTTAACTTCAAAACTGCTAAAAATAGAAATTGACCAAAAAAAGCAAAAATGCAATTCTAAAAGTTGGGAACTCTTATTCGATGAAAAGGGTATCCAAAAATGCAAAAAAATCTACAAAAAGATAACATAAAGGAAAACATATTTTTACGTGATGCAAGATTTGCCTTACACCACTGGATGCTCTTGCATTAGTGTATGAAGGGTCCCTTTTTTGTTACAAACATTTCCTTGTACTGCCATGATTAGTGTCATTGCTCATTAGATTTGCGGAGCTCTCATCCAGTCCCCTCAAATTCTGGGTATGCTGGTGATGATCCCGATGGAAACACATCTAGAGGAGGCACTATTGTTCAAGGATGTGTTAGAAGTAGAAGTTCCAATTAATGTGGTCTCATGGGAGGTTATGGTTGTGAAACACTCCAAAAAATGGATTTGTTGAGAAGTCCTTAGGAATTACCAAGCAAGTGCAATGGGAGAAACATGGGTAGTTTGCATTGTAGCAAAAGTGTATCAAAAATTGTTTATGCCGTCATTGCTAGGCAGCAGTTGTAGAACACACAAGCAAAGAAGGAGATTAGGGAAAATTGATGACTCATTGTAGAAAATGGAAATTTTTGTGATACATGAATAATTTCTAAAAACTATTTTCCCTACATGTTCACAAACATTTCCATTTTCTACTTCATATAAAAAATCATGAGGAGCATGGGCATAAGCACATTCATTAATGTGTTTATCATATTCAAAATTATGCTCATGATCAGCATATTGAACACACATTTTTATCTTCAAAATCCTCATCACTCACACAATTAACATGTTCCATTTATGGAAAACCTAAACTACATCATAGGTATTCATCATCTGCAATTTGTTCTTTGTCTTCTGGACAAGTGACATCCTGAGAATTTATATCATTGCATCCTTTATGTGAGAAATATGCTTCTAAATCATTTTCAAAAGAGCAGTTACAATCCTCAGAGAAGAAATCAGAAACATCAACCTCACCATGATCTTCATCACAAGAAAATTCATCACTACATATGTTGCAAACTTTATGGCATCTTAGAAATGCAACGTTACAAAATTTATGGCATCTTCTTCAGGCATGGGCCTTAGTGAGAGGTAGTTGTCCAACTTCTAAACCCACGACCTTGTTGAACATGTTTCACTTCCATCGAAGTGAGCCAAAGACACCTTCCCAAGGGCTTGCTGATAGTTAGTTCTAGGAGCCATAGGAGCTCGGTTATCAGTTCTTCCACCATTCATTTTGTTACTCTAATTCAAGAATTGATCAAAGGACCATTGGTCTCAAAGATCAGGGGGTAAGGTGGCATATTTCTTGTAGGCTTGTTTGGAATCATCTGCAAAAGGAATTGCAACCTCAACATATGGTTCCTCCCTCTGAGTGAGGAAAGAGTGGCCTAGCGGCTGATCCTTTAGAGGTGGCCACATGTTGACCAATAGTCATATCTATCCCATTTCCATTGTTTCCATTGACACCACTATTTTCTCCTATAGCATTTTTTTGGTCGGGTGGATTATGAGTATCTTGTTGATCCATTCTTGCAAGCAACTATGACATCATGTAAATTATCCCATCAAACTTCTTCTCCATTTTGTTTTCTCTCTTCCATGGTCTACCTAGGATTATCTGACATGTTCTCAACTGATTTACTGGTATCTACTACTTTACCAGTCTCTCTCAAAGCTTCTAAAAGAGTGTCTGCCTCTGGAGCTGATGGAAATAGTGACTAATTTCTTGCCTAACTTCTATTGTATTATTTTTGGGCTCTGTCCCTCATCTGTCAACTGATATTGTTGGGCACAGGATGGTAGAATCATGGCTCTGATATCACTATAATGAGTCGGACCAATTCTTTTTTGTTTTTTGATAACAATACAATGCAACATGCACTCGTTAAGGTTAGCTCTAAAACCAAAATGATGCAAAAAGTAACTCTAACCAAGAATGTACACCAGGATCCCAATGTTGGGCAACGTGCGAGCATATGGTTAGAGGATCCTCATGAGATAGTTGAAAGAAAATAACTCCAACCAAGAATGCACCCTAAGACCTGATGTGGGAGGAGGGGTGAGCATATGGTTAGAGGATCCATGAACTAGATGACGACCCGACCAATCAACAACATGATGTTATAATGCATTACAGAAAGTAACTAGGTGGCATGCCAGCCTCTTCCACTTTTTAGCGGGTAGTACAAGAAATTAAATGCAGAAATGAAAGACTAAAGCAAGGCTAGTATCTTCCACAATCGTGGGAAATACAAGATGCTTAGCAAGAAAGAAGGAATGATGATAGTACTACTATTCAACTTACAATGAGGTAGAATTCCTACCAAGAACACAAGATTAGAAGTCTATCAATTCTGCAATAATGTATAATAAATCTCCAATACTTAGCAAGACTTCCTAGACTCAAAACCAACTCAAAGAGATAATCTCTTGCAAGCTAATATGACTGAACATTGACTGAAATTGCATAGACCAACAACCCAAAACTCCATTAAAATGCTTATATCTCACTCCCAACTCACCCAAATGACATGAAATGAAATTCATAAGATCCTAAAGGTGAAGGCACCCTAGTAATAACATTGAAACCACTCTAAAAGCTTGTATTCATTTTTACATGAATTCCAATGCCACACTATAATGGTACAACCCTCAAGGAGGGGTGATTTATTGCTATAAAATCACATACTTTATATTAAAATCTGAAACTTGGTACAAATGGTCACCCAAGGCTGCAAAATACTTTTATTAATTGCCTATAACCAAATAAATTTTTCTCAAAGACATATGAGTAAAAACTTCAATCAGCTATACTAGACCAACAACACCAAAAACTGATAGAAAATGCAAGAACTCAACTACAATGTGCACAACAACTGCCAAGGACCAAGAACAACCAAAATTTCAACTAGTTGCTATCTTTCAAGCACGAAGTCAAGCCAAGGCTAGGAGGTATGCTTTCCTTGAAGCTATTTACTAACCATTTCTATAGCATAACATTACTGTAGACAAGAGATGATCAAATCAAGAGAAGAGGCCTCCTTTATAAACTCTAAAAAGCATCTCCAGAGGCTTCTAGAAAGTGCACCCAAGCCAGGAAGTCAAAATATTTTCAAATTTGAAGTTGACTGCAACTCCCTCCAAAAGTGGCATCCATTTTCAAGAAGACAAAGCACTTTTAAAAATAAAATATATCTCTCCTCAAGTTGGCGTCCCATCTCCTCAAGCATTTTTGACCTTTAGAAATATTTTAATCACCCCCTAATGAGGTGTCCACCCTTGAAGTCCCCTTTTTAAAACATCTTTAAGTCATGAAGCTAGGCCAAGGGGTTATAATATTAAAATATAACATTATAACGTAAAATTAAATTATCCCTCCAAAAAATGCATCAAAAGGCCAAAAACAACAATACCAAGCAAACTAAATGAAGAGAAAAGCCAACTAGGCTAAAGCCAATAGGACCACTGCCAAAAATAGAATTTACTAAAAATAGAAAATTAAAAAACTTGCGCAGAACACCATGCATGTCATACCATTGTGAAGCTCTCTAAAAACCTAGAAAGAATCTCCAAACCAAACTCCAAACTCCAAGCAACAACCCCCTAGAAAATAGTAAACCCTAATTTTTGCTTCTAAGTAGCCTACAGACCTCTAGGATAGGCTAACAATCATCTATGCTAATCACTGTTGAGAAGGGGACATTATAGTTCACCCTCCCAAAGATTGCTTTCTCTCAAGCAATCACAAGTGTGGATGCTGCATAATCTCCTCATTCTCCCAAGTCGCATCCTCCAAAGGAAAATTCTTCCATTTCACCAAGTATTCTTTGATTTTCCTTCTCCTCAAAGAACGCTCTTTTAATTTAATGATCTCCTCAAGAACCAAAACCAATTGTCCTTCCTCGTCCAAAGGAGGAAAATCAGATGAAGCAACAAATTTGTGTCCAATTTCCTTCTTGAGGTGAGACACATGGAAGACACTGTGAACTTTGCTACTTGCTGGTAGCTCCAACTCATAAGCCATTGCTCCAACCTTTCTGATGACTTTGAATGACCCATAGAAATGTGGTTTGAGTTTCTCTGCTCCGCTTTTCTTGAGACTAGACTATCTATAGGGTTGAAGGCGAAGATAAACCATATCTCCAACCTCAAATGAATCCTCAACACGCTACTAATCAACGTACATATTATGTTGATTTTGTTCTATTTGAAGGTTGTTATTCAAGGACATCAAATATCTTGACTTTTCTGCAACAAGTCCTTGGCTTGAGGAGCTTTTCTATCACCAAACACCAAATCAGAAAAGCTAGGAGCATCATAACCATAGAGAGCCATGAAGGGAGACATCTAGATGGAAGGATGAATTGTAGCAATACTCTCCTAGGTGAATCCATTTCACCCACACCTTTTTCTGCTCTGAGACATCGTTTCTAAGATATCCCTCCAACCACTTGTTCACAATATCCATTTGTCCATCAGTTTGAGGGTGATAACTAGTGCTTGGAGTGAGCATTGTACCACTCAACCTGAAGACTTCTTACCAAAAGGTGCTTAGTAACTTGTTGTCCCTATCACTCACAATATTTTTTAGCAACCCATGCAATCTAAACACCTCATGAAAAAACAAATATGCAACTTAAGCCACTGAAAATGAGTTGGTAATGGCAAATAAATGAAAAAACTTCATTAATCTATCCACCACAACATAGATACAGTCTTTTCTGGAGTCCTTGGAAACCCTGTGATGAAGTCCATCAATATAATTTCCCACAATTGATTGGGAATGGGAAGAGGTTGCAACAAACATGTTGGAATAGTAAAGTGTTGGGAAGAGTGTGACATTCCTTGATGTATCATTGGACCTCCTCTTTCAGCCCCTTCCAAGCAAATATTTCTCAAATTTTCCTATATGTCTTGAAATAACCTTGATGACTAGCAAGTGTAATGTCATGAAAGCTCTTCAAAATATTCTGTTTGAGCTTGGATTCAGGTACTAGAAATATTCTCTCCTTGTAGAGTATCAAGCCATCAACCACCTTGTACTTTTCATCATGAAAAGTACCCTCCATAATGTTAGTTGCAAACTAATTTTTGGCATAATCAGCAAGCAACATCTCCTTCTAATCAGTAGTAAGCTCACATAATGAACTCAAATGTGGCCTCCTAGAAAGAGCATCAGCCACTATGATGTTTTTCCCCTTCACATAATCAATGTCAAAATCGTAAGCTTAAAGCTTACTCACCCACTTTTGTTGTCCTTCATTCAAGTCCTTTTGATGCATGAAGTGCTTGAGGCTATTTTGATCAATCTTGACAACAAACTTTCTCCCCACCAAATATTGTCTGAACTTAGCTAGTGCATGCATGATTGCAAGAATCTCTTTGTCATAGATGGAGTAAGTCCTTTCAACACCTTTTAATTTTTTGCTCTCAAACACAATGGGATGGTTATCTTGCATCAAAAAAACACCAACACCTTCTCTTGATGCATCACATTGCAGCTCGAAAGGCTTGGAAAAATATGGTATGGCCAAAACTAGACAAGAACTCATGATCTTCTTAAACTTATCAAAAACACTTTGTGCCTTTTTTGACCAAAATAAATCTCCCTTTTTCATGAGGTTAGTAAGAGGAGTAGAAATTTGAGTGTATCCCTTCACAAACCTTCTATAAAAGCCACAAATACCCAAGAATAATTTCAAATAAGTCAAGTTCTCTGGAGGTGGCCAATCAACTATAGCCTTGATCTTTTCTAGATCATCCTTCACCCCTTCACCATTGATTATGTGACCAAGGTAGAGCAACTCCTTCATTCCAAATTCACATTTGGATTCTTTGGAAAACAAAATTTCAGATTCCAAGATGCTAAGCACTTCCTCCAAGTGCTTGAGATGTTCTTCCCACATCTTGTTGAATATGAGGATATCATCAAAGAAAATCAACACAAACTTCCTCAACTGCTTTTGAAAGAATGGGTTCATACAAGAATGGAAAGTGGCAGGAGCAATAGTCAAACCAAATGGCATGACTAAAAACTCAAAGTGACCATAGTGGCATCAGAATGTCATCTTCTCAACATTTGATCCCCTCATTTGGATAAGATAGTAGCTCAATCACAAATCAAATTTTGAAAATAACTTGGCACCATGTAGCTCATCAATGAGTTCGTCTATCCTGGGAATGGGGTACCGGTTCTTGATTTTTCTTTGATTCAAGGCATGATAATCCACACAAATGTGGATGGTGCCATCCTTCTTCTTCACAATAACAATGGTTAAAGCAAAGGGGCTCTTGCTTGGATGAATGAAACCCATATCCAAAAGTTCTCTTATGTTCTTCTCAATCTCATCCTTCTACTTCTTAGGATATTGATAAGGTGTTGTGATAATTGGCTTGGCCCCATATTTGAGTTCAATGACATGCTCATCTCCCCTTTCAAGAGGTGGCCCATGAGGTAGATCAACAAACACTTTACTCTTCTTGGTGAGCAAGGACTAAATATCTAGAGGATAGTCCCTATTTGTTTCAACTAGACTAGCTGGGAGAACCATACATTCCATAGCCCATTCAACTTGATCATGCTAAATCAGCCTCCCTATTCTTTTGAATGACACAATCTAAGGACCACCATTGGAAATTCCTCTTAACACCACCTTCTTCCCATCGGATTGAAACTTGAGCTCCATTGTTTTCAGATTTAGAGAGATCTCCCCAAGAGAACACAACCATTGAATGCCAAGAATAGCATTTGTATCTCCAATGCTCACAACATAGAAGTCATCTTTGAATTCATGATTATCCAATTGTAGAGAAATGTTGGAAACCTTGTGAGTGCATGAAATGTGAAACCCATCAGCTACCATGACTTTGAATCCTTTGAACTCTTCAGTCTTGAGTCCTCTCTTTGCAACCACTCCTTCGTCAATGAAGTTGTGCATTTCTCTAGTATCAATCAAGGAAACAATACGATGCTTCCCAATCATGTCATGGACCTTGAAATATTCATTTTTATAGAAACTAGAGAGTTGTAAAAATGTTCCCTCACCTTCTTGCTCATCCTCAACCTCTTCTGGTTCCCTTTCTTCCTCACTTTCAACAAAATCATATCGTCGCTCCAAGTGATCAAATTCTGATCCAAAATCAAAGTAGGCCTCCATGTGGTTAGAATGACCATTCCCATAGCATCTATGTCCCTTTGACCAAGGTTCTTTTCAAGTGTAACATTTTCCTTCCTTTCTAAGCTTGTCACAAAGCTCATCATCCATCCTAGAAGGGAATTTCTTGTGCTAATTTGAAGAATGTCTCTTATCCCTCTTGTGAGCACAAGGCTTGGGTTGAAATTTAGGCCTAGGAGCTGACAACTCCATGCTTCTAGCTTTCTTGATGGCTTCTTCAAGACTTGGTGGATTGAATTCCTTAACGTATCCCTTCAATGGTTCCATCAATCCTTCTAAGAATAGCACAACTAGCCTTCTTTCAGTGATGTTGGGCACCATCACAGAAAGTCTTTGGAAATCTCCAATGTATGCTTCCAACAAACCGTGTTGTTTCAGCTGTGCAAGCTCCCTAAACTTCACCTCCGGATCTTTAGTGTCAAACCTCTCGATGAACTTATTGGTGAATTCATCATAGGTTTGAATGAGGTTGTGGCCAAGTGTGACGAATCCATGGTACCACCACTCATGGGAAGCTCCTTCCAAATGCAATGTTGCAAAATTTATGACATCTTCTCCAGGCATGGGCCTTAGTGAGAGGTAGTTGTCTAGCTTTTGAACCCATGAACTTATTGAACACATTTCACTTCCATCGAAGTGAGCCAAAGACACCTTCCCAGGGGATTTTTGATAGTCAGTTCTAGGAGCCATTAGGAGCTCAATTATTAGTTCTTCCACCATTTCTCTTGTTCCTCTAATTCAAGAATTGATCAAAGGACCATTGGTCTCTAAGACCAGGGGATTAAGGTGGCATATTCCACGTAGGATTGTCTGGCATCATCTGTAAAAGGAATTGTAGCCTCAACTTGTGGTTTCTCCATCTGAGTGAATGTAGGAAAGAGTGGCCTAGAGGCTGATCCTCTAGAGGTGGCCTCATGCTGGTCAATAGTCCTATCTCTCCCATTGACATTGTTTCCATTGACGCCACTATTTTCTCCTGTAGCATTATTTTTGTGATGTGGATTTTGACTAACCTACTGATCCATTCTTGTAAGCAACTGTGACATAATGTCAATCATCCCATCAAACTTCTTCTCCATTCTATTTTCTCTCTCTTCCATGGTCTACCTAGGATTATTTCAAATGTTCTCAACTACTTTACTGGTATCTATTTCTTTTCCAGTCTCTCTCAATGCCTCTAAAAGAGTTTCTACCTCTAGAATTGATGGAAACTATGACTTATTTCTTGCCTGACTTCTAGTGTAGTATCTACGGGCTTTGTCACTCATCTGTCAACTGACACTATTGGGCACAGGATGTTAGAATCATGGCTCTGATACCATTGTAATGATCCAAACCAATTTATTTATATTTTTTTATAACAATACAATGCAACACACACCCATTAATGTTAGCTCTAAAACCAAAATGATGTGGAAAGTAACTATAACCAAGAATGTACACCAGGATCCCAATGTTGGGAAAGGTTAGAGCATATGGTTAGAGGATCCTTATGAGATAGTTGAATTGAAAATAACTCTAACCAAGAATGCACCCTAAGACCTGATGTTGGAGGAGGGGCAAGCATATGGTTAGAGGATCCATGAACTAGATGACGGCTCGACCGATCAGCAACATGATGTTATAATGTATTAAAAAAAGTAACTAGGTGGCATGCCAACCTCTTCCACTTTTTAGCAGGTAGTACAAGAAAGTAAATGCAAAAATGGAAAAATGGGGCAAGGCCAATCTCTTCCACAATCATGGTAAATACAAGGTGCTTAGCAAGAAAGTAAGAATGCTTACAATACTACTATTCAGTTTACAATGAGGTAGAATGTCTTCCAAGAACACAAGATTAGAAGTCTATCAATGTTGCAATAATGTATAATAAATATCCAATACTCAACAAGACTTCCTAGACTCAAACCCAACTCAAAGAGACAATCCCTTGCAATTTGATATGACTGAACATTGACTGAAATTGGATAGACTAGCAACCCAGAACTCCACTAAAATGCTTATATCTCACTCCCAACTCACCCAAATGACATGAAATGAAATGCATAAGCTCCTAAAGATGAAGGTTCCCTAGTAACAACATTGAAACCACTCTAAAATCTTGTATTTATTTCTGCAAGAATTCCAATGCCACTCCAAAATGGTACGACCCTCAAGGAGGAGCAATTTCTTGCTATAAAGCCACATACTTCATATTAAAATCTGAAATTTGGTACAAATGGTCATCCAAGGCTGCAAAATACTTTTATTAAATACCCATAACCAAGCCAAATTTTCTCAAAGACATATGAGTAAAAACTTCAATCAACTATACTAGACCAGCAACACCAAAAACTGACAAAAAATGTAAGAAATCAACTACAATGTGCACAACAACTGTTAAGGACCAAGAATAACCAAGATCTCAACTAGTTGCTATCTTTCAAGTAAGAAGTCAAGCCAAGGCTAGGAGGTATTATTTCCTTAAAGCTATTCACTAACCATTTTAACAGCATAACATTACTGTAGAAAAGAGATGATCAAATGAAGAGAAGAGGCCTCCTTTATAAACTATGAAAAGCATCTCCAGAGGCTTCTAGAAAGTGCACCAAAACTAAGAAGTTAAAATATTTTCAAATTTGAAGTTGACTGCAACTCCCTCCAAAAGTGGTGTCCATTTTCAAGAAGGGGAAGCACTTTTAAAAATAAAATATATCTCTCCTCAAGTTGGCATCCCATCTCCTCAAGCATTTTTTACCTTTAGAAATATTTTAATCACCACCTAATTAGGTGTCCACCCTTGAAGTCCCTTTTTTAAAACATCTTTAAGTCATGAAACTAGGCCAAGGGGTTATACTATTAAAATATAACATTATAACAAAAAATTAACTTATCCCTCCAAAAAATACATCAAAAGGCCAAAAACAACAATACCAACCAAACTGACTAAAGAGAAAAGCCAATTATGCTAAAGCTAATAGGACCACTAGCAAAAATAGAATTTACTAAAAATAGTAAATTTAGAAAGTTGCTCAGAACACCATGCATGCCATACCACTATGAAGCTCTCTAAAAACCTAGAAATAATTCACAAACCAAACTCCAAAATCCAAGCAACAACCCCCTAGAAAATATGGAACCCTATTTTTTGCTTCCAAGTAGCCTACGGGCCTCCAGGATAGGCTAACGTTCATCTGTACTTATCACTGCTAAGAAGGGGACATTACAACATAGACCACATTCAAAATTATCAAAGTGGATGATTAAGGCTGCACTTTCAGGATCATGATCACTTATTTGTGATGGAATATCAATAACATGTGCATTGTTTTTACTGATCACAACATGACATGGAATAACACCTTGTATCTCTTTTACTTCTCCATCATCTAAGATACCACAAGAAAAGAATTCGTGCATATTTACTTTGTTATCATCTCATGTATCCTTCTCTTCATCACCATTGTGTTGCTCTGTATATGTGTTGTTTGTGAGTTGATTACAATCAATATCCTCATCCATACAACAAGAATCATGATTTTTTGATATACTCTTTTCACTTATTTTCATTTTCATCTGATCAATTTTTTTTAAGAGGACATTTGAAGTCTCCATTTTGAGAATCCACATTTTGTGCCTAACCACACTTGACTAATTCTAAAATATTTATCCAATTAGGTACTTGGTCAAGGCTATGGGGATTCAATTCCTTAGTAAAAGTACTCAGCATAGATTCATAAATCTCACAAAACAAATCAATACAAATTGAATCCTCAAATCTGAAATTTTTGGGGACTTCTAGCAAGGAATCCAAAAATAACAAAAATAGATCATATGGTGACTCTCCCTTGTGTTTCTTGATTTCATACAATCCTTGAAGAACATATTTTTGATCAAAATTGTTCAAAAATACATCATTTCTCATATTTACTCAACACTTAGATTTACCCTTTCACCAAATTGTTCTACAAAGGCTGTCATAAACTAATTCCATGTAGCTATAGAACATGTCGGTAAATATGAGAACCAATCTCTCACATCATCCTTCAAATATTGAACAAAAAGCTTCATGGCAACATCCTCATGATTTACCTCATAATATGCCATCACATACCAGAATTTTTACAAATACTTAGAGGTTGATTCTGAACTTTGCCCTGTGAATTTGGGAAAATATTTTCCAAGATTTTTAGGAATCATTTTTGGGAAACCTTTTAAACCACTAAAAACTAATGACATTTACCTTTCAATGGAAAAATCCCTCTAAGGGCATGCTAAAAACTATTTTCCCTCCATACTCTTACTTGTTATTTCACAAGGAAACCCTCTAAAAGGTAGAATTGAAAAGTATAACATACTTCTCAAATCATTACAAATATTACATATTACACATTAGAAGTATGAAAAGAACTACTGCTATTCCATTAATTCAATTTCATGTAATAGGGAACCATTTATCATTTCAAGTCTTGAAGACTTCTCATAAACTACTTTCAAATAGAATAATGCTTTCTTTAAATTTATGAGAATACATGGAAACTTGTAGCAGTTGTTAACTTTTCTTCCTGACCGTAAATTCTACAAATCTAGAAATCTTCTTCAGATTTTTACTGGTTCTTTAGATAGAGTCGCCACATCTTTTCACAGAGGAATACACTTCAAGCAGTATGAAATTCTTTCAAGAGTTAATCACATTTTGGGTTTTCTCTAGCAGTGGAGTCACACTCAAATCCTTTGATCTTTGTTACAATAAAGCCTTTTCTAGGTCCAAGAACTACTCAATTATCTAAACAAGATGTTTAGATCGACCAAATGCTTGACTCTATGCAAATGGATATTTCTCTACTTCTCCCCAGCAAAGTCGCAATTCTGTTGGTTCCCCAAATTGACAGATCCACTGAATCCTAGAAGTAAGCCACACTTCATGTTCAGACCTAGTGTAGGATTTTTCCAGCTAACAAGAAATGAGATTGAAACACATTTCCCCTGCAGTTCAGGCTCTATAGGACCTAGGGGATGAACCTTTGGCAATACCTAAATATTTAGACACACACTTAATAGGGTAGTGCTTAAAAAATGATGTTCTTATAAGAATATGCTGAGGAAAATAAAATATCACTCAAATTGGATAAGACATTGGGAGAATTTTATTAATTAGCATGGAGAACATGGTAGATACAAATACTCATAAAAAAAAATTGAAGTGGTTTTTGAATTTAAGATTTGGGACCAAACTGAAAACAAAATATGCACAAGGATTAACAAGTGCCAAGAGAATGGCTACAGAGTCATATAACTAGCATTTCATCCTGCAATGTTGAACATGTTTTGAAGATCTTTGAAAGTGTTATCACATTATGATAACAAGAGCATTGAAGCTTTATCAAATAACCATTCTTACAAATCCACCTAGAAACACATCACTTTTGTTACATTCACTAAAGAAATTACTCGATTCTTTGAACAATAGGAAATACAAAATGTAGCTAACATTCATTAAATTAATTACATCATTCTTTGAATAGAAAGCAATAACAATTGCAACTCAAATGTAGCAAATGTGCATGAAAAAACCTAGATAATCTTTGATTATTGAATTCAAAAGAGTATTACATCTCATCCATGGAGATAGTCACAAAATAAAATATATTCATGAAACTCAATTCATAACACATCAAAATCCAAAATTAATGACTAAAAATTATAATTCACCCTAGCATTACAATTTACCTAGAGCTTCTACCTACCTTGCAATTTTTTTCAAAAAATGGAACCCTTTTCAATGAGAAGAGAATGAGAAGATAAAGAAGACAAAAGAAATAGAAGAAGCCTAAGAATTAATTTGTACAAGACACTTGACAACTTATTTCTACATCCATCAGCAACAAGAAAATGAAAAGCCTCTCTCTTCTCTCTTCCCTTTGCAATAACAAACTTTTTTGATACATTTGCTTACCTCTTAATTCTTCAATAGAAAATTAACCTTCTGTGAAAAATCAGCACCACCTTTCTGCCTATAGTTGAGAAATACTCTGTCTCACGTGAAAATAATTTTATTCCTCCTTTCGCTGTAGGAAATCACCTTTAGAAAATAAAATATCCCTCCTCTAAAATGAAACCTTTTAACCTTTTTTGCCATTTTAATCCATTCCCTTTAACTTTCACTCAAAGTATCTTCTTTCGTGCACATTTCATATCCTCACCTCCCAGCCAAGAATATTATTTAACTTTATTACGAAGGATTTTACTTCAAGTTTCCATCAATGCTCATAATGTTTCAAATATTTTACTTAAAAAACTTTTCCCACAAGTATTTTGATTTCACTTTACAAAAATTTAAATCCCTTAAAAAGTCATCCAGTAAAGAAAAATTTATTCGTTCTTTTACCTTGCACATTTAAAATATTTTTACTTATTCTATTTGCAATTTATTTAAAGGAGAACTCTGGGCCAACCAAACCTTCTCTAGCATACACATTTCCCATCGCTTGAAGAAACAAGAGAATGGAAACACAATCGGTGATGAGTGACAAGAATAGAACATCACCAATCATCGCTTCTCCATTTGGGAAAGAGGGAAATAAACTAGCGATGCACGATGTTAGAAAAATCCCTAGCTTCTTTGTGCTTTGTAGCCACTCCTTAGCTTTCCGTAATATCCTTTTTTGCTTGTATGTTTTGCAGATGCTTCCTAGCAATGGTGGCATAAACAATTTTTCATACACTTTCATTGTAATGCAGACTACCTACGTTTCTCCCATTGCATTTTCTTGGTAGTTCCTGATGCCTTTTAAAAAAATCCATTTTATGGAGTGCACCACAACCATAATGTCTAATGAGACCACATTACTTGGAACTTCTGCTACAAACGCATCCTTGAACAATAGCACCTCCTCCAAATGTATTTCCATCGAGATCGTCACCAACATACTAGGAATTTATGAGAGGGTTGGATGAGAGCTCCACTAAACTCATGAGTAATGATACTGATCATGGTGTTAGAAGGAAATGTTCATAGAAAAAAATGGACCCTTCATATCCTCTATAGGAGAATCTACTCCAGGCTCGCTCCCAAGTCTTCCTTGATACTATGCTAGAGATTGTTCTTGACTAGAGAAACAAACCTCCCCCATACCATGATCCTTTCTATGTGATTCGCTAGTGCTCGATGTTATGGATCCACCAACATGTAACTTGAGCGTGCCAGACATGCTACTCCTCAAAACGTCTATCCACTACTTGTTGTGCCACCATTTGTATTATAATGTGTTTGAGCTTGATCAAGTAGCAACCAGGTTCTGGTGATGAAAAATCCCCTTTGCACTTTAAAAATGACCATCCTCTATCAGCAAGATGGTGACCAAATTAGGGCACTAGCAAATTTCCTCAAACAATTTAATTCATTTTCACTGCTTATGCTAGAAATCATCTTGAGAAAATTAGGCAATGTGTTGGAACTATGCATCTATGTAACCATTTTCTATGCATTATCAAATTTCACAACATATAGATCTGCACTTACTATATCAGGGAATTTGAAGGATATTAGCCTGTATAAGATGCCTCTTCAATATCATGTAGCTAGTCAAACAACCTAACAAGACTAAAGTTGTGACTTAATCCCATGGAAAAGCTCCATGTTGCTCCACACACGTAACCCTTGGTAAGTTTTATTTACTTTTGAAAAACATCCACCATCAACCATGCTTAGCTGGATCTAATGTCAAATTCTTTCCATAGCTATGAGGCATGAATATGCATCATATAAACATGAAAACTGAATAGTAGTAGCCTTACATAAATGATTTTCTTTTTGAGTATCAAGAAACTGATTAAAATTGATAGTAGAAAAGTGTTGAGACTTCATCCCATGGTTTTTCAAGTGAGACAATGCCTTCATTCCTCTCACATACCCTATTCTATTTGATTGCTTCTGATCCTTCAAGTGTATATTGCAAACAACATTTGTGTGACACATGCGAGTCCCCATGTGGACTCGAATAAAAAAAAATCAAAGAATTTTTTATCTTGAATTATCTTGAGACAACTTTTGAATGCTCTTGGTATGAAAAAATGAACTAGGTTATTAAAATTTGCTTTCTGGCACATTTAAATAATGGTCAAAACTAGTTAGGTAGCCTTTGGAATCGCCTTGGAACACTAGTTAGATGATCTTGTGGAGCTATGAAAATGCACAGGAATGTAGATATTTGACCTAAGAATGTAATGCAAAAAATGGTTTAGCAAAATATATTTTGAGTTGCAAGATATTAATCAACAAAGTTGCTCAATCAGACATTTCTACAACTGCACCTGGTCAAAACCAATTAGGGTTCACCAAATCATGACCTCGAAAAATTATCAAACCATCTCCTAGGAAGCTTCCACTAGAAAAATGAGCTCATTTTGGATGCACAGAGCATGTGTGCAAGAGGGATTTGCTTCAATCATCATTCTTCATGAGATATTAGGGGTCAAAGTTGACCACCTTGAAACACTATTAGAAATGTAGATGTAAAATAGAACAAACTGCATTTGCTTTTAATCTAAAAAAAAATAAAATCAGATGATGAAGCTTTAAAACTAGACCAGGGAGCATATGAATGTAGGGAGAATGGAGAGAAACAATCCTTTTGTCTTTATAATCATTCAGCTGTGAAATATCAGCTCAAACAGGAGGTCTCTTCAAAGAACAAAGAGTTTACAAATAGCAAAAAAGTGTCAAAACCCTTCATATTCGCTTTTAAAAATGCTATCAAAACTCATCATGGGAAGTTGAAAACTGACATGAAAATTCACATATGTCAACTAAATGTGTACACCAAGGGGTTGTCCTTGAACATCAACTGGATCCGAATTATGACCTTCCAAAGTAGGTCACTTGGGTATATTTTTTAGGTGCCCTTCTGAGTGCGCAAAGGCTCAATTTTCAACATGGGCACTTCAAATTTCCATCACCTATCAGACTCAAATAGAAAAAATTCCTTAATGATTTGGTAGACCCTTTAACGAATTGTACCTACAACTAGGAATGAGCAGTACTTCATACCACTATACTACAATTATAGCTGTGTCAGAAATTGTCTTAAAGATTTGTGTTCTTTGTTAGGTACAAGTGACTCAATAACATCAAAAGATGACCAAAAAAAGGGACCAGTTCCTTATTTGAGGGTGATGGATTCACATATGCAATACACTATAATACATTAACAAATGGAAACAAGTATTTGTAGACTATTGTATATTAATTTTTAAGACACAACTTGGTATGTCTAGAATTAGAAACTTCTTAACAATCCTTGAATTTCACTTATAAATCAATGATCCCATTTAAGCACTTATTTAGCTCTTTGAACTAAAGCAAATGATGAAATCACACATTTAATCAGAGTGATTAAAGATGAATAAATAAACCATGATTCCTTTATTCGTAATTCAAAATCCAAAATTACAGAGGAGAGAAACTAATCTAGGAACCTTCAATTATCATTCATATACCTTTGTTGTTGTAGAAAAATTAAGCCTATTATAGATCTGAATACATTCCTAGGACTTAACACTAATCTATTTCTCTGTGCTTGAAATTATCAGAATTACTCATACATGAGCTCAACAATTTCTTAACCATTAAAAGACCTTTGTAATTGGCCTTAAAATCCCATTTATAGAAACATGGGAGCAACAAGCATTGGGCCAAATTACAACCAAATTCACATTTTCATTTGACATACATTTAAATTTTAATTTCAAAATTTCCCAAATATTTATATTTGCACTTTGGAAAGTGGGGGGAAAGCATATAAGGCAAAAGTTATTTTCATTTGTTGAAGAAGATACACCAACATTCCAAAAGGAACCTTTCACTCATTGAAACAACATTATAACATCTTCTTTATGAGCCAAAAAGTTAACCACATGCATGCCTAGTCAACAAATACTCTAAAAGCATGAAAAGCAATAGAAAGAAGGAAGACTGACTCCTCCAAATTAGCATTTGTTCCATCAAATTTCCTGATAGGGAGAGAACAATATTTTACAATACTTCAACGAAAGCCTAATCTATACTATTTCCAGTCTATGCATTATTTCTCTCTTGTCTTTTATTCACCATGTTTATCGTCACCTTCACACATACAAGCTCACTCAACAAACTTTTCCAGCCATGTGTTGTATTCATCCTCAATGGGACATTTTTCATCCAATGAACTATGTATCTTTGTACTATGGTTATTATACCTTGAATCAATTAAGGCTCTAGCCTCTTTGATAAAAGTGCCCATTCTTCTTTCAACCCTAGCCAAAATATCAACATTAGGATTCATTATGGAATAATCAACTATAGTCAACATCATCTTGGCCTATGGGAGCAGCCCTCCTAATTCATTCTTCCATGTATCAAACTCCTTTAACTCAACTTTTCTATTCAATATTGCAAGCATACCAAACTCATCCATTTCTTTGAATAATTTCAGTTTGTTTTGGAGTTGCATTCCTAACTTTCAATGAAAAGTTGTTATTTCATTCACTAGGTCAATAACTTGTAATATTTCAAGGACATTTGTAGGAGCTTCAGGATCTTCTCACATATTAGACATCATTTATTTTAAATCCTCTACCCTAGTGCTCCATTTACTCCATTCATCATGGAAAGCTTCCTGAACCTACACATACCTTATTTTTGCTTCATGGATGTTTGTATAGGTAGCCCACACATCACCAGCTCTGCTCACAAGATTTGTTACTCTATGTTTCAACACATGCTCAAAAATGTCATTTGCCACCATAATAGTTTGAAATTTGGCCATCTTGACATTTTCCTTCTTTGTCTTTAATTGATTATTCAAGTCATTAATCCTTAAGTCTAAGGTTTCCCCATCTAGCGTAGACAAGTCTGAAGAAGAAGAGGATGACAAAGACAATTCCCTTATTCACTAAATAGCTTGAACAATGGTTCTCATCTTATTAATTTCATCCAAAGCATTATTGTATTCCTTCAACAAGGAATTATATTTCTTTTGAGAATTTTTTTTTGTATTTACACTAAGCATTGTAGCATGAACAGTTAACTTAGCTTCTTGGACATGAGTCATATTTGTAGCTCTCTTCACTACCATGGAACCAATGACCTCTTCAATAGGCCTAGCGACCTCAAGCTTCCTATTATTAAGTTCGATGGACCAAATTGCAAGATTATGCAATTAGAGATTATAACCAAATCCAAACACCTTGTCTTCAAAATGCTTCTCAGATATAGAAGCCTAAGGGTCTCTTCTTATTGAGTCAAGTGAAATAGCATAGGTGAGGTTGCATCATGGTAGTAACATCATACTACTTTCTATGAAAATATTCCTAGCCTCAATAGGAGTAATAGCTGCAATCTCAGCCATAATCTTTCCTTCCTCTACCTTCTCAGCCTCTTCTTATTTTGAAGGATCAACATTAGCCTTTTCTCATTCGAGCCTCTCCTTTATTTCTTTGTTTCTTTGTTGAACCATGAATTATTTTAATTCCTTAGATTGCACAAATTCTTCATTCACAAGGAACTCATAAAAATCCTTGATCCTAGGATCATCGTCAGCCTTCTCATCGTAATGCCATTTGACAATTCTATCCTAGGGAACATCTAAATCAAGAGCATCATTAATATTGAGAGGAGGGAATTTATTCTCCACTTCCTCATCACCAGGAGCATGCTTTTCCATTTTTTCCTCCCCAATTATTTTAACATCTTCTCCTTGTACATCTATAGGCTGCTCAGAAATATCCATAGCCTAAGGTTGTTTCTCTAAAAGAGCTTGTGCTCTCTTAGCAATCTCCTTTACCTTTTCTTAAAAATCACCACTCTAATAATCCTTTAACTTTTCAAAATCCCTTTCAAAATGACTCTCTATTACATCATAGGGACTCACATAGAAGGAATTTATCTTTATAATGCTCTCCTCAATGTCACATATGGCTATCCATTTCTTTTTGTAGATATAATAGCCCCATCACTAGTCAAGTTTCTCAACACATCATCTATATATAAGAAATAGTGAGAGAACTTGGATAAACCTTTTTCTCTTCTCTTTGCATGCACAAAACCTTATGGGTCAAAACTCCTAACCCCATCAATAGGTAACTTGAGGTTATTCACCATGATTCCAAATTTCTCATATGCCTCCATGATAGTAGCTTTAAAGCAGGTGAAGGAACTTTTGGGCACTAGAAAAATACCCTTCCTAGGTTTTCTAAAAAATTCTAGGTCCATAAAATTTATTTTCCACATCAACTCCATAAATTCCAATCATTCAAAGACATATAGGGGCAAGTAGTGTGGTGCTACTTTGGCCCCATAAGCCCTGATTAGAGTATATTCTCAGTGTAGGAACTAGTCTTCCCAATTATTCTTTTTAGTTTCTCCTACCACATCATTTGGGCACATGATGTTTTCGATTAATCTTGAAAGCCTATGAATGGGTACCACACCCAAAATCTCTAGAATAGAAACTTGGTGACATTACAAAACATTAAATAGTTGGAATTGGGACAATCCTAGTCCTAAATATGTGTCCACATTTGGACTAGAAAATCATTATTCTCATTATCCTTCTATGTTAATATCAACTTCTCTTTCCATTTCTCCTGACCAAAAAATAGAATAATATGCATCAATAGATAATAATGTGGAAAATATAGAGGGAGAATTTCCTTCTTTAGATTGATAAAATCTTAATGCATTTTTTCTACAATAGAAGAAGCATAATCAAAACCCGTGTTCTAATTTGGACTCTATATATTCGTCACTATCACCAAAAATTTAGTGGCTATACTAGCATCAAAATTATGAGCCAGAACTTTATTCAAATAATAATATGTGTTCTTGAAAGAGTGAACAAATTCTTCACACTCAAAGGGCCCTATATCCTTGGGGCTAAATCTTTCCTTGCTCTTTTTATGCCTTACAAGCAATCTAATTCTAAAGGAATTTTTTTTTTCTCATACTCACCATATAAATCCACACGATGCCAACTATATAATTTTGGTTTAACCCAAATAACTCCACAATTTTATCCCTCATTACCTCGAGGACCAAAGTGCCATTTTCACTCTTGATCTTCTTGTCTGTGGGATCATAATTCTTATCTAATTCCATCATCATGTCCACTTCCACAAGAACATTAGGTACAACTAGCTTTCCAAGTTTAAGGCCCCATAGGTAACAAGTCGTCCTATTAGAATATCTCTTATTAAAAGCATATAAAAACAATTGCCATCCACTCTAAGGCTGGGTCAGTTCTCCAGTTTCACCATCCATGTCAATTAATATACTTGTCACAAAAACTTTCCCCATAGGTATCTTACCAATTTTTTATCCACCCCCACTTATGTCTCAATAGGTACCCTCCATGAATCTGTCCTGATTTTTCTTCACACTCTTTGACCTTGTAGATTCCGTAGGGAAATACGGTGTAGGGTTAGATGTTTTAGGTGCTTTTGTTTTAACCATGGGTGAAACATCCTAGGTCCTAGCCTCTTAATTCTTTTCTGCCTAGGTTTTCTCTTAGGCCTAATGCTAGACTCACTAGTTTCCGGTTCACTCATTTTTGCAATGTGGTAAGACTAAGGTTTATAGTTTTTTATTAATAAAAGAGACCTACCAAGTTTTAAATTCCAAGACAATAATTTGTAGAACAAAACACTCCCAATCCATATGTAATCCTTACTACCCTTATTAACGATTCTTAATGAGTAAACCCTAAGAAAACTTATCTTTCAACTCCCTACTAATTTTCAGACTAGCACAATTCAATATACATGAGGAGATATGACAATTCACTTACCTGGGTGAAAATTTGATGTTAATGCTTTTGTAATTTATTGTTGGAGCACCTTGCACTATTTCCTCATACTATGGTTGTCTTCCTCACTCCTGAGCAATTCCAAATGTATAGAAAATAAGCCAACTACCTTCTTTGTAGTCAAAAAATGGAGTGTAACACCCTTAATGCTTGATGGAAAGCTTGTGTGAGTGAATTGACACTTAGTCATTCATGTTTAAACCTTGTCTGTTGATAAACTCACTTTAAAACCATATCAACAATTCTCCTTTCATGTTGCTACTTTATCCCTTGCTTTAAATGATATCTTAAGGATGTTGCCATGTTGTCTCTTATTTGGAGGCCATCACTCATCACTAGTACATTTCACCCTCCATAGATCCTATTCATTTAATGTGATGACATCTCAACCATTGAATTAAGGCCCATATTTTATCATTTTCATTTCCCATCATGTAACATTGATTCATACTTCAAATTCTAGATCACATCAGCAATGGGAGAGAAAATGTGATGGAACAAAATTAAGCCATGTGTAGCTACTTGAAAATTAAAGGTACAAGAAACATCTATCATAAGAGCAATTCAAATTAGTGATGGAATATTGGAACACATGACTGCATTGCTCATCACTACTTGGAGGCTCAAAATTTACAATGAATCTACAATGAGAAATGAAAGAAAATGCAAAGAGCAAATGGTTATTCTGCATCACTAATTTAGGAGACAAAACTTACAACCTATACATGATACATAATATAAAGGAAACACCACTCATTGCACATCACTAATGTAAGTTGTTCATTGAAAAAGCTATCCACAATGCTTCAAACTTTCCATGTTTTCCCATATCTTCAAATCTTTCATTCCAAATCAACACCAGGTTTCCTACTTGAAATTTTCTTGAAGATTCTTTCTTGTCATGCAATTTCTTAACTTGCAACTACAACCTAGCACTTATTTTCTAGGCATCCCTCCTTGTTTCATCTACTTCCAATAATGCATCAATCCTATGTTGCATTGAGTCACACATGTCCTCATAATACTCCTGGACAAACTTATACATCTGCATGAGGTTGTTTTGTGGTAGCCTAGCTATAATGACATATACTAGATCAAAAGGTGCATAGCCAATGGCCTTCTTAATAGTCACCGATCTACCCACAAGGCTAACCTTAACTTGGAATCCAAACCTCTTTTATTCTTATCAAGAATTCATTTGATAATTTTCATCAAGCTTTTATTGCTTGATTCTACTTGGCCATTTCCTTGAGGGTAATACAGGGAAGAGTATAACATCTGGATTCCATGTTTTGAGTAGAATTCTATAAACACCTAAGATCTTAAGCACATTACATTATCTAAGACAATTTTCTTAGGTTCTCCAAATCTGGTCAATATATTTTCAATCAAGAAGTCTCTAACTACTTTACTTGTTGCTCTTTTTGTTTGGATGGCTTCCACCCACTTTTTAAAGTACTTCATGGGCACAAGAATATGTGAATTCCCCCCACTAGACTTTTTAGCTATTTCTCCAATGAAGTCAATACCCCATTGTTGAAAGGGTGCTTGCATATTAATTGGTCTAAGAGGCAAGTTGCCTGATAATTTCAATTCCCCTAAAAACCTTTGGCATGCATCACATGTTGTTACCAGTTTGTATTCATCCTTAAAAACTATAGGCCACTAGAATCTATCCCTCAATACTTTGTGGGTAGTGGTTTTAACTGTAGATAGGGAAAAATCAGTAGGTTTAATGTGTTGAAAACAATAAACTAATTAAATCCTATCAAGCACCATGAAGTACAAACTAGAATGAAAATGAAAATAAACAAAGAACATGCAAACCAATTTTCAAACTTAGATTTGATTGACCTCCATGGCTCTTCTCCACCTGCACAAGAATGCAAGATTTTGAAGGTTTATTGTTGAAGGAATGTTGGTTGCCTAATTCTGCAACATAACGACCTGATGAAGATGATAGATGGAGATGGATGGAAGCTAGAAGAATGATTTTGATAGCATAAGGATGTCTGAAGAATTCGATCCAAATGGCCTATGAAATGTTAGATTTATAGAGTTTCGATGTGGACGGAGATAAGATTTGATAAGATTTGATTTTTGCTTTATTTGATCAAAGAGGAAATAAAACAAGATAAGATAAGATTTTAAAAAGATAGAAGGATTCTGATTTTCTCTTTTTAAGGAAATAAATCCTGAAAAAGATGAGAAGGATAATTGATGAATTATCTAATTAAATAAATTAATTAGATACACATGAGTTCAGATTTTGGAAAGAAAGCGAGAATATCCTTTTTAGATTTTATTAATTAAATAAATATTTGATTTATTTAATTAACGTTGGATTTATGATTTCAATTATTAAATAATATAAATTATTTAATTAACATTAGAAGAATGAATAGAAATGATTTAATTAATTAAATAATATAAATTATTTAATTAACATTAGAGGAATGGATGGATATGCATAGGAAGCGAATAAATGAAATTAGTCAAATAAATAATATTTATTTAACTAATTAGATGATGACATGGGTACCTAGGGAAAAACATGATAGAAGGTGTTTAAATGATGCGATCATGTTGTGATAAGGTATCATAAGAGGGAATTTTTTGGTGTCTACATTTTAACCCTCTTTGAGATGATGTTCGAGATGATGAGATTTGTGTTGAGTAACATCATTTCAAAGAAGTTAAGATATGGATATAGGAAAATGGATAATGATAGAAAGATATGATGATGGAATGATGATGCCCCCTCGAGAGGATAGGTGGGTTGAACAAACATAGGTAGGCTCTCAAAATGAAATGAAATGATAAAGGAAGAGATAAGATGAATGATGCAAGATAGAAAGTGGATGAAGGAGATGAAAGTATGCACTATGCTGCAATGAAGGTGAGCAACCATGATGTTTGATATAGCACTAGATGTTATGCACCAAGATATAAGGACCAAGGTGATGATTTGTCTCATGCCCCAGCATAATACAACCTTGTCTAGATGTATGAGGAAGTAGACTTAGAGCATTAAAGTCCTACTGCACAAAAGATATTATGTGACCTTAGATGCAAAGGATAATCCAAAAGGATATTCCAACACACACAAGATATGAATATTAGCTGAAAATGATATGGATGTGATACAAATGCAAGATAAAATGATAACACACACAAGCAAGCATGCACAAATGATTCATTAAACAAACAAGGTATTGCCCCTATCAAGCTATAAATCGTTGATTGATTGATTGATTGATGATGATGATAGTGTTGTCATTGTGGGGAATGATATATCCCTAGATCAACACAAGGATGACTGATAATTGACTGATTGATTTTGATTGATGATGATAGTGTTGTCATTGCAGGGAACGACATATCCCTTGATCAACACAAGGATGATGATGATTGATTGATTGGGTTTACAACAAGATCAGGATCAAGACCAAAGAATGTGATTGGATAATTTGACAAGATTGATTGACTTGATTGGTATGGATTAAGGATTGAATTTCATTTGGATTATTGCTTGGATTTTTGTTGGCTATTTGATTTTGATTTTATTTTATTTTGGATTCTTGAAATGTTTTTATTTTTTTTTGGACTTTTGAAATGTTTTGATTTTTTTGGATTTTGAAGTGTTTTGATTTTTTGGATTTTTAGGGATATTTTTATTTTCTTTAGATTTTTGAAATGTTTTATTTTTTTGGATTTTTGAAATGTTTTGAGGTGTCAAAGGATAAAAATTTGAGTAGCCTTTGTGCTAGATACCAATGACAATGGGAAAACCAAGTCTAGGTGCATGGAGATAGATGGGATTGATGGATGAAAGGGTGGGTGATGGGATAAGGGATAAAAGGCTCATGATATATGGGTGGATGGAAATGATAGTTCATAGTGAATGGAATGGATGTATGCATTATAAGAGAGAAAGGATGTTATCTCCAAAGATTATGTCGCCTAGGAATAACATGCCCCATTCTAGGTACAAGACTTAGGATTTTTCATGACAAAATGTATGACAATAGGATAATGATATGATTGGTTTATATAGGATGAGGTATGTCAAGAGATACCCAAAACATGTTTCAACCTTTGCCCCTATATCTTCATCAAGATCAAAAGAATAAGGGTGGATGAATGGACTCAATATTATGGGTATGTATGATGGCTAAGATGGTAGGTAGGATGGAAATGATATGACATGAATGATAGGTTGGATAGATAAGATATTGTGCCCCCAAGTGTAAATGACATAGAAGATCATCCTACACATGACTCCTATTTGCCAGGTTTTCATCATGGTACTTATCCAGGGTGCCTGTTCGCTAGGTTTTCACCGTTGGATGAAGGGATTTCTCTTTACTTTTTTTTTCTTTTTCATTTTTTTTTTTGTTTTTTGACTTTTCAAATTTTTGGATAGGAGAAGGAGAATATATATAGGAGGGACTCAAGTGTCTAGTTGCATGAAAGGTGATAGTCCCACTAGGGATGGATGTCATTGCATGGACCATGTCAAATGTCATTATGCTCATAGATGTTGGTAAGAAATGACATGAAAGGGAGATGGAGTAGGTATATGATGGATTATGATGTAGATTATGGAGGAAAATAGTGTATTATGATATTGATTATGTAGGGAAGATGATAAGGATTATATGGGACTTATACAAAATATGAATGAGGAGGCTTAGCCAAAAGCATGGACCATAGGAAGATGGTGGGGGAGATATGTAGGATACTGGGTGAAGGGTGAGGAGATGGAGTTCTGTGGAATTGATGTGAAATGGAAGGGAACCATGACCAATGGTTGCACACACTATGATAAATGTTGAAGCTTTTGATGCAGATGTGGTGTAGGCAGCAATGGAGATGTTTTCTTAGGAGATGGTGGATGTAGTGCTTTTGGTACCCACATAGACTTAGTATTTTTATGAATTTTATTTTTCTTGTGGGTTTTAGGAATTTGAGACTTTTAAATGGAATGAGAATGTTGGGTGGAAGTGGATGGTTGGGATTTTTGTAATGTAGATGCCTCATTTGACTTGCTTTCCCTTTTTTTAGGGACCCAAACCATTTTAGTTTTAGCCTTTACTTTTGGAGCTATGAAATTATATAACTTTTTGAATGCATTTTTCTTTGAATTTTTGTATTGATGCCCTAAGGCATGAGGATTTTTAGTACTTTTTACTTTATAAGTAGAGGCATTGATTTTTTTGCTTTCAAATACCATGGGTATGGTGGAATGAGGGGAAGCTTCATGTTTAGACAATGCGTGCATTTGTTGGTCATGATTAGGAATCTTAGGGTATTTATGGATAAATGGATAAGAGGATTGAAAGATAGGGATATTAGGTGTTGGGAGTAATGGTGGTAAAGTGGATGGAGGGGTGTTAGGAGTTGGAATTAATGGTGGAAAGTTGGATGGTGGAAGGTGTATGGTCACATGTTTTTGACATTTGTAGGATGATGAAGGAGGGATGGCAACATATGTTTTAAGGATATGATAGGTTGATTTACGATGGAAAGTGGACCTAGGAGACATGTAGGAAGTACCAAAATCTTCAGATTCATTTCCTTGGGGTGTATTTCCAAGGCTAAATGAGTGTGGAGGGACTTTTACATGGATGGGCTCCAAAATACCTTGTTCATGAAGGTCTAAACCTTTACCTTGGTGGTTCATGTTTTGGAGTATGCAATGGACAATAGGACTAGGTGTAGGTGGAACACTAGACAAAAGTTCCTTATTGGATGGAGAAAATGAAGCAAGGGAAGATAATGGTTGTTGTTTTTATGAGGAACATTCATGAATGAGGTTGGGAAGACCAAGTGGATATGATGGACTTGCAATGGGGTCAATAGTGGGTGATGTAGGATCATTAGGATCTTGATTAGAATTGTGTTCACTTAGATCCAAGGAATTTGTTTGATCTTCTATGTGTGCTTGGGAGGAACTTATCTAATCATGGGAAGTGGATGTTTGTGCATCATGGATGGGTGAGGTGGAAATCTCTTTACCATGGAATGCATAAAGTTGGCTAAGAGGATCATCATGGTCCTCTTGATCATAAAAGGGGTCTTGATCAAAGATGGAAGATTGATCATGAATAGTATTAGGTATGCTATGAATGGAATCATTGGGAGGGTGTTGATCTTCATGTGGATAAGGGGGTAATGTTTCCTAATGTTTAGGATTTTTCTCTTGACATACATCATGACTTATTTGAATGGAGGTGGAAGGGGATTTCTCATGGAAAGACTTGTCATGTTCTTGATGGTCAACAACATAGGAGCATGATAGAGGGTGACTTGGACTTACGAGGGGAGACTCTTGAATTGGCTCAAGGGGTTGTGGATGACATGGTTGGCTTGAAGGACTTGGCATGATGTTTGAGGACTCTTTTTTATGTTCAAGTATATGTATTGAATGACATGGTGACAATTGATTCCTTGCTTGTAGCCCTTGGGTGACATCCCTTGGAGGTGTAGGGGTGGAAGGTGTTGGATTAGGGTCTTGATTTTGATTGGATGATGCTATGATAAAGTTATAGGGTGCATGTGCTAGATTGGTATTCCCCTTGTCAATGGTTGCATTAAGACTTAAAGGATCTTGATTTTGTTGCCTAAGTGGACTTAAATTCACATGTGTTTGTTGTGATGTGGCTTGATAGGTTGATGTGGCATTGACATATGAAGAAGTGGATGGATTAGATTGGTATGAGGTGGAAGGGGAAGAGACATAAGGTTGAGGTGGAATTGGTTGATAATGAGTGGATAGGGGATGATGTTGTGGTTGTCGAATTTGGAAAATGGCAATGAATTGATTGGCTTGAGCTAGGAGGTGTTGGATTTGAGGTGATTTAATTTGTTGAAAATTTTGGAAGAGGGTTTGAAGTCTTTGTATGGTTTGGTGGTCTAGGGGTTGGGGTATTTGGTTAAGTGTTTGAAGGAGGTTTTGAAGTTGGGATGCTAGGAATTTGTTTTTGAATGTGGGAATGTTGTCACACATGTGTGTAAGCTCTTGCATATCAATTTTTTCCTCAAAGTATGCAACATAGTTCATGTCATCATTAGAGGCGGTAGGAGAATCCCCTCGAAGTATGATTTTAGGTTTTGGTTTTGTTTCATTATTTGCATTAGGGAGAGGGCCTCCTTGAATTATGATCTTGGGCTTAGGTTTTGTCTCATGATTTGGCCTAGAGGGATATCCCCCTTGGATTATGACCTTGGGCTTATGATTAGGATTGGGCTTGTTTATGATTAGGACCATTTTCAAAAGTGGTGACTAGGACTAGGTTGGTGATGGTGATGATGTGGAATCATTAGATTGGATGACTTGGATTGATTAGGATGAAATGGATAGGATGTGACTAAGAAGAGTGATTAGGATGAAAGTGATTGTATATGAACGTGTTGGAAGAACATGTAGAGTCACTTGTCTTTATGTGTTTGGTGTTTAGCTTGATTTGGCAATGTTTAAATGAATGATCACACATGTACACACATAAATCACTCACGCAAGACACATAAGAAAGTTTGAATTTTGAAATTTGAAGAATGTTATGATGATTATTAAACAAGCACACATGGAAGACACATCAACAAGCCCTATGACTAATCAAGTTGGGTATGGCCAATTAGGTCTCAAGCTAGTCTGCACAAGGTTGACTAGGGTCGATTTGAAAGCAAAATCCTGCCACACAGCTAAGATTGAGGGGTAACCCACCCTTCACCTTCACTTCCCAAAGGTATAAAGTTCTTTGGGGCTTAGCCAAGAGTGACAAGATTTCAAGTCCCAAACAAGCATGTCTTTCGATTCACACTTCGATTGAGGTCATCCCTAGGGGTGATGAAATCCCCTAGCAGGCCTCCTATGGAGGGTTTGACAAAAGAAAATCAAGTGAGGTGTTTGTGATCACACACCCACTTGATTCACACTCGCAGTTGTTAATTGACCGTTAGAAATGAAATGCATGTAAGAAAGTTCAAACACTTGTTCTTTTTAACCCAAAACCAAATGTGTAGGAAGACAATGGTTAATTTTAGATCTGATTTTTGATATGTGATTGAAGACAAAATTAGTTTTAAGAGCCCAAATCCAAATGTGTGACAAACAAGATTAAGAAATGAAATATGGAATGTGTGCACCTGATTATTCACTTTCAAAATTTTTGTTGTGACTGATCCAAATGTTTCTATAGCTCCTTGGATTCACCTACAAGCCACAAAATTAAGAAAGACCAAGTAAACTTGCATAGAAGAAAGTCATGTGAAAAAGAGGAGTTCTGATAAAATATGATTTATATGACCTGATACAGCTGAACGGATTTCATAAACAGAAAATTCAGAAAATTTCATGCACTTTTAAAAAAAAAATCGTCGAAATTGGATCAATTTTGCTCAAGATATGCTCGTTTGAAGTTTAAATGCAAGTTTAAATTTGACTAAAAAAATCCTTAAAATGATACAGTCAACTGAAATGGTATTTTCCAATTCATAGCTTGTCGTTTCAGCTTTCTAACGCCTTTTGAAATTCAAAAATTTGACTTGTTATGCAAAAGTTATGTATGTTTTAGTAAAATTGCTATTTACAGAACATGCATTTAAAAGAGGGTAGATTTGATTAGCCCTTAAAGGCTAGAAAATAATCCCATGTGACTAAAGGCTGACTGAAAGGTGCTGGAAATTCAGTGCAGCCCCTAATCTACCATATGACTAAGGGCTAAGACCCTTGAAAAATAAAAATTAAGAAAAAGTTAAATTTAAATAAAATTTAAAACTCTAAAAAAAAGTAATCATAAAATTAAAAGATCCAAGTTTCTCTTTTAAAAATTTGTTTAAGCCTCTAAGTTTTAAAAGCTTAAAGTGGCCATTTTCAAGCTACGAAAGAGAAGGAAATGAATTTTTGGTGAGCCCGTGAAACTATGAAAAAGTTGCAGACTATGCGTATGTTTCACAGGCCGTGGGCCTTTGTGAGCATATACAAATAGAATATCCCACACTTCCTACAAGCGTCCACGCATATGTATATAAGATAAAACCCTACAAAGATGCATATATAGAGATCCAACAAAATTTAGCTTTTTAAACAGTTATATAAATACAGAAATCCATCAAAGTATATCCCCGAAAATGGTTGTTTATACACAGCTAGTTGAATATATATATCTGTAATTAGCCATGAAACCCTCGATGAATATTTTGTGTGTATATTATCTACAAATAAAATTTTGTATATGGTGGATTTATGAGTATATACCCATAGCAAAAATTTTAAATCTGTGTATATATTTTGCAAGCAAAATGGTGTTAAAAAAAAATTAAAAAATTTCTTGCAAGCAAAATATGTGAAATTATATGTCAAAAGTTGTCTCTCAACCCCTGTGATTGCAATTGTGAGGCTATTTTTTTGATTCGGAGCTCTTGTAAAAAAACTTGATCTTCAAGCCCTCTTTAGAAAAACCCCTGACCTGCAAAATCAAATTCACAAAGGCTCAAAAGAACAAGGGTTATTCACGTCGGCTTCACCAAATTTAAATTAAAACAAATTAATCAAACACACCAATGAAACTTTAAATCAAAACATAACATATGCATTAGACATATAATGTCCACCACATACCCCACCATTTATTTCTTTTAACAACTCAAAGGCCTTGGTATCATCAACACATTTCAACAATACACCCTCCAAGTTTCTCCACCACAACTCACCTCTTATGATCACATATTTAATGGCCTATAACTTAAGAGTTATTTTCTCATGTTTTGACAATCCTTTAGGGCATTGCACTCTCTACAAGTAATGAATGATTCCCTTATACAAATCACAACACTTCATATCACAAATGTATGATATTTTAGAATCATCCTCTAGATTTATTTGATTGGCATCCAGATTTACTTCAGCCATTAACTTAGCCAATCCCTAACCTCTCACCAATTTGGTTATCAGGATGTCACTATTAAATTCTCGAATTTTGTTTATCCGCCTACATCTTCTAACTATGACTTCCTATTGGGTAAATATGTCCTTCATAGCTATAGTTGGGACATAAGCAATGATTGTGACTGCAACTAAATAAGTCCTAAAGTTCTTCACATCCTTAACAAGTGCATATGCTTGCTGCTCCATTAAATCATATTTTAACTTTGTAGCTTGAAGTGATTTTCTAAAGAAAGCAATTGGTTGTTCAACACAACTCGATATGTCTAAAATTAGAAACTTCTTAATACTCCTTGAATTTCAATAGAAAATCTATGATCTCATTTAAGTACTTATTTAGCTCTTTGAACTAAGGAAAAAGATGAAATAACACATTCCATCAGAGTGATTGAAGACAAATAAATTAACCTTGATTCCTTTATTCATAATTTGAAAGACAAAATTATAGAGGAGAGAAACTAATCTAGGAACTTCCAATTGTCATTCATATATATTTGTTATTGTAGAATAGTTAAGCCTATTACTGTGAACACCAAACCTGTAACAAGCTAACATAAGAAAATCAAACAATGATTAGTCACGTTAGAAAGCACACATCTAATGTTCCCTATGAAATTCCTAGCTAAGTCAAAGAAGAAACATGAACATGATAGTAAAACAACTAAAGCTAACATGAAATCAAATTGAAATAACTAAACCTCCATCGCATAGGGGGAGTGGTGCTCCTTTGATGTGGAAAGAATCCCTTTCCCAATCCCAATTGATAAGTTTAATGTTTGAAGATGATTCTAAATGTGGAAATGATGCTAAGTGATGAAAATGAGCTCAAAATGACATGAAGATGGTGATTACAAACAATGAAAAATGACTATAATGATAATGCATGAAGTTGTGGATCCATATTGTGAAAAGGATGCTTCTATTTATAGAATCCAAGGGATGAAGAGTGAGAGGGTTTGATGAATGTGGGATGAAATGGAAGCCAATGAGAATGTGCCAAGTGTCACAATTCTACTGGAGGAAGGTGGAGCACACTTTGGGAAATATTTGAGTGGAGGAGGATGGAAGAGAAGTAAATGAGAATGGTTGAGGATTTGAAAGGTTGTAAGAAGAATTGAATGAATATGGTTGAGATTTGAGAGGATGTAAGAGAAGTTATTGCATTTGTAAGAGGAGTTATTGAGGATGTGAAAGGTTTTTGAAAACCTTTGGAGGGATATTGAATGAGAGATTGTTGAGAGGAATATTCATTGGAATATGCCTTTGTGAGGATAAATAGAGGAATTAGATCATTAATAGAAATTATTTTCATGTGCAACCTGGTTAGTTGACCATGGGTTTCTTTAACTCTTGAGGAGTTAAAAGCTGGAGGGATTATTAATCATGATTAGAAAGTGATTTTGGATTAATTAATTCATAATTAATTAATTGGAATGGAATAGGAGATTGTGACATTTGATTTGATTGACTTAATCAAATGAGAGGATTTAAGGGGATTTAATTAAATGATTTGATTTCATTAAATATGATGAAAATTAGTTAGAAGAAGGGTGAATAAATTTAATTATTTGACTAATATCTGCATATGCTGAATTTAGCTAAATAATGTTGGTTATTTAATTAATTAATGAATTTGAAGTGATTTAGGAAGAAATGTTGTTAATTTATAAGAATCAGATGCATAGTATCAATTAGTCATTTTTTGTTGTCTACAATTCTGCCCTCTTTCAAGTGAGGTACCTACTGTGTTGGTTCAATGAATAACATTGCCATGATCAAAATTCAAAAATTTCCTAATATTTTGGATGCCCCACTATTGCCCAGCGAAAGAAATTGTGTTGCTACACTACCCCTGAGAGAGATCGGATAAAAATTCCAAAATTAGGTCTAGCTCACGAAAAAGGTTCAACAAGGATACATACATAGAAAATAGCCCACGAGATGTGAAATTAAGCTTATGATGACAAAAATAGGTCAAAATAGGCTTCATTCAACAAAAAATGGATTAAATGGGCTCAAAAACCCTAAAAAAATGCATAAATAGGGTTACGAGGGTCATTTTCAAATCATTTGCACTCCTAACCTTTAGAAATCTTGATTTTTTGCTTTTAGGTGCTGACATAATGGCATATCATGTGCTCCTCAGACATCAGATGGATCAGGTTCACAAGTTCTAGCGGCCTCAAGACATAGGACCCTTTGTACACCTTTCAAAAAAATTCTCATTTTGCATGATTTTGATGCATTTATTAGGGTCTAATTAGGTCAATAAAAATTGATCACCTAGGGAATCACAAATGTTATGGTTAGCATCACCAATGTGCATGTTGGTTCGTGTTTGCAACATAGCATTATGTGATTCTAGAGGGTCTCAGAGTCACAGAAAAATATTGACTCGCCTTTGCAAGATTGCATTACACGACCCTAGAAGAGTCTAGTGTTGCCTTGAAACTTTGACTTTCCTTTCACATAGAGCATCGCTTTTGATTTTAGTGCCAGTTTTGTAAAATGATAGAGCGTCGCCTTTACAAAATTTGAATCGCCTTTTCTTTTTGGGGATTTTTAATTTTAAAAAATGCACCAGGTTGATGAATTTTGACGTCATGAGTGTTTAGGATGTAGGATGACCTACCAATTCTCTACTCAAAGGAGCACATGAGTTGGATTTTACATCGGGCAAGGCACTTGATGGATGATGTGTTGTTCTTTCTTGGCTCGATAGGATTTGGCCACATAGGTCAGATGCCTAAGGTGAGGACACACCTAATGATGACTACATTAGTGGAGAGATGGAAAAGTGAGACCTTCTTGTTCCATTTACCAACTGGAAAGGCCACCATAACACTGGAGGACGTGTTATAGATCCTACGGATCCCCATCGATGGTGAGAGGATCATATATGATGTGGAGGACATAGGTGATGCCATATTTCAGCTATTCGACATTGACTCATATGATGTGGACAACGGTTAGATTGACCTTCGCTGATATGAGGGGATTTCTCCTAATTTGACCTTGTTCATCGGCGCATTGATCTCAGGAGTCCTTGTTCTCAATAGGAGAGCGAGAGGCTACAACATTAGATGTTTGATCATTTGGTCTCGCATGATGGAGGGGATGATTGTCTATGCTCGGGGGCCAGTCATCCTACCATCATTGTATCATGACATGCACTAGGTCATGTACTATGGGTCTCATAGAATTGGAGAGTGACACTTCTTCATGTGTGGGCATATGAGCATATTGTTGGATCTTAGTTGTGATCATATGGTTTGTCCTTGATGACAAAATCTCCTTTAGTTGATTCTACTTGTTGACAGTTTCTGTTTGGTTTCTCATGCTTTATCTTGTGACAGAAAAGGAACATTTCAGCGTGAAAATGCTTGGGTCTCCCCAATCCAATTCTCTAAGAAATTTCTATGTTTCCTATCGGCAAGACATTTCTAATGACATAATGATTTGTTCTTATATACTGGCAGTTTTTGACGTGACAGTGATCGTGGTCTTGGCGATAGAAGAAATGTCTATTGGCATAAGGTTTTTTCACTACTGAGAGGTCTTATCGAATGAGTCGGGTCTCACCGACTAACTCATAAGGTGGCTTTTCAACGTAGGAAATCCCTATCGGCATGAGTTTAGTCGTTGGGTTGATGTCATTGTGAAATCATATTGTCTCCCTGACCAGTGCATGTGGAAGTCTATCAGCATAGTGTAATCCCATCGGTATGAAGTCATAGTGAGATTGCAATGTTACACCGACCAATGGTGAATGGATGCATATCGGCAAGAGTCAGGGTTCTCAGAATAGGTCTCAGCGAAGTGTTTTTGTTTTGCCGACATCACATCTGGGATTCACTTCGGCCTGACTTATTGTTTTCGGTGTGAAGTCATAATGAATGCGCTGTCACATCGACCGTTGGTTAAAAATAAAAAATTTCATATCAGCATGAGTTTTTATTTCGAGGGAATGTCTTAGCAAACACTTTGGTCTTACTGACTAAGTCTTTTTGAAGTGCTTTCGGCAAAAGTTTGGCTTGGTCTCAACAACTCAGTGTATAAAGTTTTGTTTCAGTTTGACAATGCTTTCTATGAGAGGTCTCCCCAACATTGATATGTCTCTCCGATGGAATAAAAATGGTCTCTATCGGTATGAGAAGTGAATTCTCTTGGCGATCTATTGTGAGCTCAGGATGTTTTGGAAAAACAAGGGGCAGTCTATATGATGTGTCTCCAATATCAAAATTTATAGCGATAGAATGATGGTTTCATTTTAGTGAAAGATACTTTCTGTCTCATTGACCAGAATGATGTTTGATGGCTCTCGGCGTAATATGATGTATTTGGTATAACTTCTCCTGACTCTGATTGATCTTGGTGAAAGCGACAACCATAAGGATGTCTGGCAACGTTAAAGTTGCCTTCGGCATAACGTGTCATAGAATTGAATTGAAAGGTTGTTAGGGAAAACTTTTTGAGCTTATTCTTTTTTACTGGGTATCGAACCCTAACCTGGCCACCATCATGAGAAAGCTTCATAAAGTGTTCTTTACTATTGTTGTTGGCTATAACGGTAGTGTCAGGATGAAATTCATTCTTAGTTCAGAAATGAATGGTGTGGCCATTATGTTTGATGCACCTCTCTGGCTGGATGCTTGACAGTGGTTGATGGAGCCATGGGAGTTACAGATTTATCTGAGTAATGATCTCACAAGTTTCAAAAGCTGGGTGAAATAGCTCTTGTTTTGGTTGGTTGTTCTGCCGTTACTTCTGAAGACTTACTTTTCTGGCATTTATAAATAGAAGCAGAAAACTTACTTTTTTGTTCGACTGTTGATGTAATAATGAGATTATCATTCCTTGGCTGTATAAAAATATATGGATAAAACTCTGCAATAAAATCTATATAATAAGATGCAGAGATTGTTAGTTTCTTCTCTATGAGGTATTTTAGGGATTCAGTTATTGAATCTTTAAGGTATTCTGTAGATGAGAAAACAGAGAGATATGTGCTTATCTAAAAATAGAGAAACCCTTTGAATCATTATAATTGTTCAAAACATAATTTGAGGGGTTGGTACTCCTTGAGATAGATATCTCTAAATGAGGGGTTGGTGCCCCTTGAGTGGGTGCTCAAAAAATCAGCCTATAAGGCATTGTGAACAGTTGATTATAAGATTAAGCCAAGAAGGCATTTTAGGGAGTGGTTTTTCTACCCTAGGAGGGTTTTCCACTCAGAAAAATATTGTGCCTCTTTGTTCTTCTGTGTTCTTTCTGTTTTACTATGTTGTTGTTGTTTCTGTTGACTGTTGAGTTATTACTTTTCTCAATTCTGCTTATGAATGATTACATTCAACTCATGAATGCATTAATTAGAGAAAAATTGAGAACAAATCAGTGATATGTTTGAAGTTTTTGTAAAAATGGTCAAACCTATTAAAACACTGATTCACCCCCCCCCCCTCTCAGTGTCATTTTGACTCCAACAATTGGTATCAGAGCATAGGGTCCTATGTTTGGTTTAATTACCTTGGATTGATCTTGGTCTTGGAGTTTGTTTTTAATGGCACATTCTCAAGAAGGTGCCTCTGTAACCAGAGCTCTGTTATTTGATGGAAAAAATTATGTGTTTTGGAGAATAAGAATGGAAGCTTTTCTTGTTTCTTTTGATGTTGATGTTTGGAGCATTGTTTTAGAAGATTACAATGTACCAACCACTATTCCCACTGACGCTGCTGAGAAAAAGAAGTATGAAACAAATGTCACAGCTAAGCATTCCATCTTATGTGGATTAACTAGAGATGTGTTCATTAAACTCATGCATTGCAAATCTGCTCATGGAATCTAGGAAAAACTTGAAACTATATATCAAGGGAATGAAAAAGTCAAACTGTCAAAAATCATTACTCTCAAACATCAGTTTGAGGAGTTGAAAATGAAGGATGATGAAAAAGTAGCTGAATATTTCCTAAGAGTTGATGAAATTTTCAATGGAATGAAAGGTCTAGGTCAAGAGGTTATTGAATTTGATGTGGTCACAAAATTTGTTAGGTCCTTACCATCTAAATTCGAATCTAAGTTTCAGCCCTAGAAGAAAAGAAACACTTTGATAAGCTTACCTTAGATAGCCTGCAAGGAATTCTTACTACCTATGAAATGAGAACTAGAAAAAACAATTCAACAAGAAAAGAAACTACCTTTAACTCTGAAAAGAAAGAAAAAGTCGATGTCAGTGAATCAAAGTTGTATGATTCTAAAGAATCTCATTTTTTTAGAAAATTTAAGAAGGGATCAGGAAAATATAAGGGAAAACTTCCCTTTAAATGTTTTAACTGTGGAAAAATAGGTCACTTTGCTACAAAGTGTCCCTTTGATGATCAAATCTAAGACAATGAGACAACTGAAATACAGCCTAAGAAGAAGGCTTTCAAACCTAAATGAAACTTCAATTTTAAAAAGAAGAAAAGTTTGTTTAGTAAGGATGAATCTGATATTGAGTCTGAAGACTCATCAGCTGATGAAGTTGAAACTTTATTCATGGCTGAATTTACTTAGCAAAATGATTCTAACACCATTGACACTGAAGAAGGTGAAGTAGATCTTGAAAGTGAGCTAAAATGTCCTTTTCAAGAGGTCAAAAAACTCAAAAAACAAGTTCTTACTCAAGAACATAAACCAGATCAAGAATTGATCTCTCTAAAAACTCAGCTTGAGGAAGCTAAAAGAGCTGAAGTCTGTCTTAGAGAGACTGTGAGCTGCAAAGATCATGAAATTCAAAAACTGGAACAAGAAGTAGTCCTTCTTAGGAAGGAAATTGAAAAATATGAAAGCACTCTAAAACTGAATGAGATGCTCAGCCAGCAAAAAATGTATAAAGATAAATCTGGTGTAGGTTTTGAAAAGGGTGAATGCTCATCTGACAAAGCAAAACAAAACCCCTCTACTGGACTCAAAAGCTCAAGTTCAAATCACTCAGAATCTGGTAAGGATCATGTTAAGTTTTTTTAGAAGTAATAGACCTTCATACAAGGATAATTCTTTTTTCTATGGTTATTGTTTTTTCTACAACAAATTTGGTCATAAGGTGAGTACTTGTAGGCTTATGAATTCTAGAATACCTAGGTTTGGTCTTAGGCAACACTATGGTTATGTTAGACAGATCAGATGTTTTAAATGAAATACTTTAGGACATTCTGTCAAACAATGTAGAACTGATCTGTAATCTAAACAACACAAAATTAAAAAGGTTTGGAAACCTAAGACTATCAACAACATTGAACAAACTATGTTGGTTCAAACTGCTTTTCATTCCAAGAAAAAAGACTTATGGGTCCTGGACAATGGATGTTCTAACCATATGACTGGCGACAAGGAACAGTTTATCAAACTTGAAGATTATGTAGGTGGATATGTTAAGTTTGGTGATAACTCTGGTATTTAAATTAAAGGTAGAGGTTCACTTCTTCTGAATGAAGACACTCCTATCTATAATGTGTACTATGTGGAAGGTCTCAAGCACAATATTCTAAGTGTTTGTCAAATCTGTGATATTGGTTAGCATGTTCTTTTTAATTCACAGGGATGTGAGATTAAGAACAAGCTTGAAAGGTTGTTGCAACTAGAAGGAGGACAAAAGGAAATGTGTACAATCTCCTTGACTCATCTTGCAATGACAATATTCAAGGTATGTGTCTAATGGGCCAAATTGAAGAGAGCCGGTTATGGCATAAAAGATTAGGACACAGAAACTTTGAAAATCTAGGTAGAATCAGTAAGAATACGAATGTTAGAGGTTTACCAATTCTTAACAAGCCAGAAAATTCTGTGTGCAAAGAATTCTTATGTGGTAAACAAACTAAAATCAGCTTCAAGACAAAAGAACATTCTTCTTCAAAACCTTTACAGCTTGTGCATACTGATTTATGTGGACCAACTAGAACAAGGTCTATTAATGGTGAAAGGTACTTTATGTTGTTTGTAGATGATTATACTAGAATGATATGGGTCACATTTCTTAAGCACAAATCAAAAGCCTTTGGAAGGTTCAATTTTTTCCAAAAAATGGTTGAAAATGAATCTAATCTGAAACTCAAATTCCTTCGATCAGACAAAGGAGGTGAGTTCACCTCTCAAAAGTTTATTGATTACTGTGAACAACATGGTATTAAAAGACAGTATGTTGCAACTAAAACACCTCAACAAAATGGGGTAGTTGAACGTTAAAACAGAACTGTAAAAGAAATGGCTAGAACCATGCTAGATGAAGCTAAGTTGTTTGATATGTATTGGAAAGAAGCTATTCATATAGCTGTATACATTTTGAATAGAATGCAGCATAGGGTGAAATCTAAACACACTCCTTATGAACTTTGGTATGGAAAAACTACTTATGTCAAACACTTTAAATGTTTTGGAAGTAAATGTTTTATCAAGAAAGATGATGATAACCTTGGGAGCTTTCAATCAAAGAGTGATGAGTGTATCTTCTTTGGATACTCAACTCATAGCAAAGATTATAAATGCCTTAACAAAAGGCTTAACAAGATTGTTGAAGTTGTTAATGTAAAATTTGATGAAAGATCACATTTGATTGCTGAATCTTTGCAGGATAATGAGGAAGAAGAACTTGAATTTGAAATAATATCAGAAGGAGCTGAAACAACAAAGTCTGTTGCTGAATCAGCAAGCCCTAAAAATGAAAAAGCAAGTCCTAAAAAGGTTGCATCAAAAGCACCTTCGAAAAATATATCTATATATCACCCCAAAGATTAGATTATTGGGGATAAATATGGAGGAGTTCAAACTAGAAGAAAGGCTGTAGAATCTGATGAAAAGGTACAAATTATTTTTTGTTTAGTTACTCAGTGTTAGCCTAATTTTTTTAATGAAGCTCTCACATATTCATGTTGGATTAATTCTATGCAAGAAGAAATTGATCATATTAAGAAAAATCATACTTGGGAGTTAGTCCCAAGACCAGATGACAAGAATGTCATTGGAGGAAAATGGATATATAGAAACAAGGTTGATGAAAAAGGTAATGTTATTTGCAACAAAGCAAGATTTTTCTGCAAAGGCTATGCTCAACAAGAAGGTATTGATTTTGGTGAAACCTTTGCACCTGTTGCTAGACTAGAATCTATCAGAATATTCTTGGCTTATTCTGTTTACAAAAACTTTACTGTTTATCAAATGGATGTCAAAACTACCTTTTTGAATGGCTATTTAGATGAAGAGGTCTATGTTGAACAGCCTGAAGGATTTATATGCAAAGATAATCCTAACCATGTCTACAGGTTGAAAAAGTCTCTTTATGGCCTAAAACAAGCACCTAGAGCTTGGTACTCTAGGCTGGACAGTCATTTAATTTCAAATGGCTTTGTTAGATGACGTGTAGACAGTAATATTTATGTTAAAACTAAAGGTTCTGATATTTTAGTTGTTGAAATTTATGTTGATGATACTATCTTTGGCTACAATAATGTCACTATGAGTAAAAATTTATGTCAGTTAATGGAATCTAAGTTTGAAATGTCAACATTAGGAGAATTAAATTTCTTTTTTGGTCTTCAAATCTCTCAATGTGAGACTAGAATATTTCTTTCTCAATCCAAATATGCTAGAGAGATGCTTAAGAAATTTAAAATGGATGAATCTCATCTTGTTAGCACTCCAATGGCTACTAGATGCAAACTTACTAAAATTGATGATTCTCCTAATTCAAATCAAACTGAATACAGATCAATGATTGGCAATCTCTTATATTTAACTGCCTCTAGACCTAATATTATGCAGGTGGTTTGCACTATTGCACATTTTTAGACATCACCTAAAGAATCTCATGTCACTACTATCAAACAAATCTTTAGATACATTCAGGGCACTCTTGATTATGGTCTTTGGTATCCTAGGAGCAATGATTTCTTTTTGATTGCTTATATTGTTGCTGACTGGGCTAGTTGTTTGGATGATAGGAAAAGCACCAGTGGTGCTGCATTCTTTCTTGGTGATTGTTTAGTGGCATGGCACAACAAGAAACAAGTATATGTTTCTCTCTCTACTGCTGAAGCAGAACACATTGCTGCCACTTTGTGTTGTACTCAAGTACTGTGGATGAGTCAGAATCTATTTGATATGGGTATTGATGTTTCTAAACCTGTTTCCATTATTTGTGATAACACTAGTGCGATAAATTTTTCAAAATATCTTGTTATGCACTCTCACACAAAACATATTGCTATTAAGTTTCATTTTCTTCAAGAAAAGGTTTTGGATAATGAAGTCTGCTTACAGTTTGTTGGATCTCAAGATCAGGTGGCTAACATATTCACTAAGCACTTAGCAAAATAGATATTTGAAAGGCTGAGACTTCGATTGGGAGTTATCTCTCAATCATTACTTCATTGAATCTCCAAGCTACTGCTTAGGGGGAGCATGTTATATGTTTTGATTCACTTACTGCTCTCCTACAATCTTGGTTGCTGCACTATTACTCTTTTTTTGCAGTTATTTCTCATGATATTTTTTTTGGCTTCTCAGTTGTGTTTCATGGTAATGCACGATCTTCTCTTCTACTCTTTGTCATCAAGGCAAAAAGGGGGAGAGTCATTTGTTTTTTTCCATCAAGGACAAAGGAGGAGTTTGTTGGATCTCAGTTGTGATCATATGGTTTGTCCTTGATGACAAAATCTCCTTCAGTTAATTCTACTTGTTGGCAGTTTCTGTTTGGTTTCTCATGCTTTATCTTGTGACAGAAAAGGAACATTTTTGCATCAAAATGCTTGGGTCTCCTCAATCCAATTCTCTGAGAAATGTCTATGTTACCTATCGACAAGACATTTCTAATGACATAACGATTATTCTTATATACTAGAAATTTTTGGCGTGACAGTGATTGTGGTCTTGGCGACAGAAGAAATGTCTATCGGCATAAGGTTTGTTCACCACTGAGAGGTCTTACCGAATGAGTTGGGTCTCACTAACTAACTCATAAGGTGTCTCTTCGGCGTAAGAAATCCCTATCAGCATGAGTTTAGCCATTAAGCTGAGGTCATTGCGAAATCATATTGTCTCCCCGACCAGTGCATGTGGAAGTCTATCGGCATAGTGTAATCCCATCGGTATGAAGTCACAACGAGATTGCAATGTTACACCGACCGATGGTGAATGGATGTGTATCGACAAGAGTCAAGGTTCTCGGAATAGGTCTCAGTGAAGTGTTTTTGTTTTGCTGACATCACATCTAGGATTCACTTTGGCCTGACTTATTCTTTTCGGTGTGAAGTCATAAAGAATGCGCTATGTCACACTGACTGCGGGTTAAAAATAAAAAAATGCATATCGGCATGAGTTTTTATTTCGAGGGAATATCTTAGCGAATACTTTGGTCTTACTGACTAAGTCTTTTTGAAGTTCTTTTGGTGAAAGTTTGGCTTGGTCTCAGCGACTCAGTATATAAATTTTTGTTTTGGTTTGACAATGCTTTCTACGAGAGGTCTCCCCGACATTGATATGTCTCTCCGATGGAATACAAATGGTCTCTGTCGGTATGAGAAGTGAATTCTCTTGGTGATCTATTGTGAGCTTAGGATGTTTCAAAAAAACAAGGGGCAGTCTATATGATGTCTCTCTGATATCAAAAGTTATAGCAATAGAATGATGGTTTCATTTCGGTGAAAGATACTTTATGTCTCATCGACCAGAAGGATGTTTGATGGCTCTCGACATAACATGATGTATTCGGTATAACTTCTTCCATCTCTAATGGATCTTGGTGAAAGCTACAACCATAAGGATGTCTGGAAACGTTAAAGTTTCCATCGGCATAATGTGACATCAAATTGAATTAAAAGGTTGTTAGGGAAAACTTTTTGAGCTTATTCTTTTTGAGTGGGTATCGAACCCTAACCTGGCCACCATCATGAGAAAGCTTCATAAACTACTATTTACTATTGTTGCTGGTTGTAACAGTAGTTTTATGATGAAATTCATTCTTAGTTCATAAATGAATGGTATGGTCGCTATTTTTGATGCCCCTCTCTGGCTGGATGCTTGACAGTGGTTGATGGAGCCATGGGAGTTATAGATTTATCTGAGTAATGATCTCACAAGTTTTAGAAGCTGGGTAAAAAGGCTCTTGTTTTGGTTGGTTGTTCTGTTGTTACTTCTGAAGACTGCTACTTTTCTAGCATTTATAAATGGAACCAGAAAACTTAGTTTTATGTTCGACTATTGATGTAATTATGAGATTATCATTCCTTGGCTGTATAAAAATATATGGATAAAACTCTACAATAAAATCTATATAATAAGATGTAGAGATTGTGAGTTTCTTCTCTATGAGGTATTTTAGGGATTTAGTTATTGAATCTTTAAGGTATTTTGTAGATGAGAAAAAAGAGAGATATGTGCTTATCTGAAAATAGAGAAACCCTTTGAATCATTATAATTGTTCAAAACATAATTTGAGGGGTTGGTACTCCTTGAGATAGATATCTCTAAATGAGGGGTTGGTGCTCCTTGAGTGGGTGCTCAAAAAATCAGCCTATAAGGCATTGTGAATAGTTGATTATAAGATTAAGCTAGGGGGTATGTGCAGGATCATGATGGGCCAAAAAGTGGCAATACGATGGGTATTTGTAGGGTATGTGGCTGACAACCTTTTTTTTACTCAAAATTGATGAAATGAAAAGGTTTTTTAAAGGAGATTCTCATATTTCCACCAATATAAATTATGCTTCACTTTGAATTTAATAAATAATTATTATTCATTTTCTATTTGAATTACGACTAAAGTCCTGATTGATAGGTTGATTGAAAAAATCTATAGCTTTCAAATAGTATCACATTTTTTGAATCCAAGATATGCATCACATTATATGCTTACATACTATAGGATTAAAAAATAAAAATTGAATTTCATGAAGTTTCGACAAAGTTAAGGTGGTCAGCATACGATTTTTTATATTTTGTAAAAGTTGTAATAAAAAAATCATAATTAATTATTTACTTGGGAAAAAATTACAAAAAAATATACATCACATCGAAACATGAGTCCTCTACTTACGTCTAAAAATATTATTAAAAAATATTATCATTTTATTGTGGTTAGGGTGGTTAGACAGACACCTACTTCTTATTTTTTCCCTGAAATTTAAGTACTACCACATTGAAATTTCAAATTTTCACCAACTATTTTTTTTTATTTTCTAAATCAATCTTGTAGTTTAGAAACTAAATTCAATTTACTACAGATTCTATTCTTACATATTTTTGAAATAATATAGATAACTTATTCAATTTTTTATGTCAAGTTGCCTAACTCTAATTTTTTTGAATTTTTTGCCACTTTAGGGCATGTTTTTTCCATGATGATCCTGCACATACCCCAGGAAGGCATTTTAGGGAGTGGTTTTTATACCCCAGGAGGGTTTTCCACTTGGAAAAATATTCTGCCTCTTTGTTCTTCTGTGTTCTTTCTGTTTTACTATGTTGTTGTTTTTGTTGACTGTTGAGTTATTACTTTTCTCAATTCTGCTTATGAATGATTACATTCAACTCATGAATGCATTAATCAGAGAAAAATTGAGAACAAATCAATGATATGTTTGAAGTTTTTGTAAAATTGGTCAAATCTGTTAAAACACTGATTCACCCCCCCCCTCTCAGTGTCATTTTAACTCCAACACTTATAGCCATTTTGGGACCCATAATTGAAGATGTTCAGAAAGACTACAATGATCCTTCAGTTTACATGTATTGGGGATGACAACCCTCCATTATACAAGTACTATAGGCATCCCACACTAGAGGCTGGTTATTAATGACATGGAAATGTTTCAATGGAGACCATGGATCCACTTTCATAGGTGGTGTGATGATGATAACCAACTTTTCTACTATCACTAGTCCATATTCCTGTAGGGATGAGACCATCACATGATAGATTGGTACCCCTCAAATAGTGTTTCTCACTAGTTCAAAGAGGTATAAGATGTCCTTGATGATGGACATAGAGCTGTATTTGTGTGGAGGATTAGAGAGACAGTGTGGGGATAGAGGATCCCTCCCCAGTAGGTCATTGATGAATTTAGACAACTTGTGATGATGTTGTGGGTTTACTTTGTTGGTCTCGTAGATGTAGGAACTACATAGGACTATGATGTGTACTTTTGGTCCCACACTCCCATTCGATTAAAATTACCAATGGTTCTTGCAATAGGAAGAGGATAGGTGAAAGGATATTGGATTAGATAGGTCCCTTATTAGCTAGATCACCAGGCACAAGATGGATAGGATGAAGGTGTAAGGCACAATGGGCACAATGGAAAGATTCCACCACTAGTGCCATCCATTGGTCAGAGGCAACTAGTATAGCCACCTTAGTAGCCACACGAACAAGAACCATGGCTACCACTACCAGGTCCTGATCCTATTGATGGATAGATAGTGGCACTATAGGCACAAATTCAGGTCTTGACAAGGCAACTACAACAGGCGCAGGGATAGATTCAAACCCTGATCTAGGAGAGGGATCAAGCATGATAGGAGGTGGCATAGGAGCACTAGATGAGAAAATATGCAGATCTAGGGTTGTCCTTAGAGAAAGGACAAAGAAAACAACTAGAGGCTACAATCACAACCAAGATGTATGGTCTAGCGATGTAGGAGGCATCATACTAGAGGACTTTATATTAGAGAGTTGTGGGATAGGATCAATGGGAGCCAGATTTCTCCCATCTCAACCAGGTTGCTCCTAGTAGGACCTATCATGCAGGTACATCAAGGAGACCATTGAGGTCTCATCATTAGAGCCAAGGTAGCCATCATAGGGATTGATAGAGTGAGGGTAGCTCGGGGCATTGATTGTGTACTAGACACATTTTTTTATTGTAGATCCTAATTTATGATGTATATACATTCATTGGTTGAGTTTTGATTAGCCTCTTGTATATTTAATGATGATACTATATATTCGGTTTCGATTGTATCATGACATTCATCTTTTTTGATATATATACATGAGATGACTTCGATCTGTTTATATGATGTGATGGTTCTTTTATTTTATGTGTAATGGATGCATATGATATGTATGGATGCATCTAATGCTTTATGTTATGATGTTTTATGTTTATGATGTGATGTGATATTATCGATGTATGGTATGAATGGACATGGATTTATATGGATGCACTTTTATGCGATGAATGCAAATCTATATTTATGTGATGATATGTGCTGGATGCAATGAAATGATATTTTTAACTTCCTTTTTAGTCTCTTTTCTATATGCGATGTATTTATGCAGGTTACAAAAATGTGATGATTATGATAATTCTTATATGGTTATGCAATGAATGTTTATGAAAATATTTTTTTATGAGATGCTTAGAATAACCAATCTATATTATGATGGATAATTTTTTCTATTATGATGATATGCATAGTATGCTGATGGTTTGTGGATGCAGGATGGATGAAAATATAGATGTTTTTATTTATGAATGTCATGATACCATGTTAGTATTAGTATATGGAAAAGATAGAAGAAAGAGGAATCAACCCTTGAGTTTGAGATGATGCAAAAATATGGTGATGATAATGATGTGCTTGCTTATCAGAGATTGGGGGATGTAAAGGGCTTACTTTCCTTATTTTTGATAACACACATAGATACAAATGATCAAGGTATAAAGAACCAGTATGGCATTGTACACCTAGTGTGATGGACTTTGACTCAAAAATTAGATAGGAGTATCCATGTTCACACCTAGCATACACAACCTTATTAGGATGTACTTCAGACATTTCAAACATCTTGACCCAAAACATAGAAAGGAAAAACCTTCCCATGTGATAGTCAACAAGACATCTAAAACACCCTCCCTACAAACCAAACAAGGTAAGCATGACCAAGGTTATATTACAAGAATATCTAATAAGCATAACAGACAAAAAGATAATGATGAATACCCCATTCCTTTCTCTCTAAATAATTTTGATTAGACATTATCGAGAGGTCATTGGAATGAGCACAATAAGATAAATCAAAAGAAAAGATCAAGTACAAAAACAATCCAATGTTCTTCATACCTCTAGCCAAGACTAAACTATGGTGAGGTTTGATGTTGATGTCATTTGTAGGAAGGATGCATTCTAGGACATGATGTTATCAGATGATTTTGAGACTAACGAGATGATGGGCTATTGATACCAAGAGTCAACCAAATTTTTTACCTACTGACCTAGACTTGAGACCTTGACGTTTGAGTTTTCACTTTCAATTTTCTATACTTGTTTCCAATTGTATTGCCAAAGGTTGAAGGTGACAATTGTTTATTGTGGATAAAAATGAAACAGGATGGATGATTTTGGGTTTTTTAATGTTTTTGGTATTTTTGAAATGTTTTGAGGCTATTTTTGGTATTTTCAAGATTTTTTACAAATGTTTTATTTTTCAAAATTTCCAATATTTTTTTGTTTTTATGATATTTTGACCAAGAACCTAACCTAAGGACCTATCCTATGGGCCTCAAGGGTTGATCAAATATTAGCCTTGCCTACATTATACACGTAGAGACCACATAGTTCAATTGACACATACTTGTTTATTGATGAGATATGAACATGTGTGGATTGCCAGTTTATTATGACAGACTCCTAAAGGACTGACCTAATGTGTCCCAAGGGCACATCAATGATGGCCTTGCCTATGTTCAAGCTCAAAGATATGTAGTTTGACATGACAACTCTATTTTTGATATTTTATGTTCTCAACCAGTTTTTGGATTTTTGACATGTTTTGGATATTTTTGGGTTTTCTGATTTTATGAATGTTTTTGGAATTTTTGATTTTTTGAATGTTTTTGAATTTTTTTATTTTAAGGAAGATTTCAAGAATATACATGAATCGGACTCAATGTAGGTATAAAAACATTCCCCCAACATGATGCAATAGACTACTCTGATATAGGCAGGACAAACTATCCTTAGGAATGTGCCAAGTAGTTCTAGGATGGAACATGATACAAACAAAGGATAAAGCTATAATGTGGACACGAATGGGTGTCAGAAGGATCAATGGAATGTGATTGATAAATGTGACAGAAAGTGATGGTAGGTGTTGTAGAACAAGCCAATGAATTGATAGTGGATGGAAAGCGCTTTATTTACATAATGTGCCTAATTGCCAGGTTTTCACCAAGGTACTTTCCCAAAGCACCACTGAAGTGGTTTTCACTAGGGGGAAAAAAAATTCTTTACTGTTTTCAATCCTTTTTCAGATTTTTTTGGATTTTTTATTTTTTATTTATTTTTATTTTTTGGATTTATACCTTGCAATTTTATGCATAAAACTTTTTTAGATGGGAGTATTGATAGGATCCTACAAAGGCTTACCTTCTAGTGTAGATAGTTGATATGCTCTTGATTTATAACATGTCATGATGATGAAGGGTCCCAACTAATTGGGTTCAAATTTTCCCTTACTATTTGGATTTGGTACATTATTCTGATTTTCTTTCAACCTGATCTCTCTAACTTGAAATGACCAACTCTTGACCTTCTTATTATAGCTTTACTTGAGATGGTTCTAGTACACCTATAGATGGTTCAAATCCTCCATGTGCCACTCATCTAGTAGTTATAGCTTGTTCAACTGTGACACCTGATATTCTTCATCAGTAATGAGATTCTATAATGATATTCTTAAGGATAGGAGCTTGATCTCAATGGGAAGGATGGATTTTGATCCGTAGACCAAGGAGAAAGGGGCTGCACTTGTAGCTGCTAGTCACAACTAGTTTCATTAAATATTTTCTTGAGGATCTTTAGGATGGTTTTAATAGAAGCCTCAGCTTGGCTGTTACCATGGGGGTAGTATGAGGTGGAGAAGTGATGTTGGATATTGAATTTTTGGCATAGTTAGTGAAGGGTGTTCCATTATCTAAGATAAGGACTTGTGGAACACCATAACGATAGATGAGGTAGTTCAAGATGAATTGGGAGATTTTATTCCCTGTGATGTAGGTCATTGGGATGGCCTTTAATCACATTATAAATTACTTTGTTGTGGTGATAATGAACTTGTGTCTATTAGATGAGGTGGGTGTGATCTTTCCAATGAGATCAAGGCCCCATTGTGAAAAGGGCCAAGGTGTTATAATCAGTTGGAGTTCCTAAGCTGGTGCATGGATGAGGTCCCCATGTTGTTGAGATTGAAAAAATGTTTGAACATAATCATGAGATTCCTTCTCCATTGTAGGCCAGTAATACCCAGTCCTTAGTAGTTTCTTGGCCAAGGTCATACAACTAGAATGCAAACCACAAATACCATCGTGTACCTCAGTTAAAGCATTCAAAGCTTCCTCGGGATTAAGGCATCACACAAGGGTTCCTTTGATACTTCTATGATATAGGGTGTCACCTAAGATAACGAAATGGGATGAATTCTTAATAAAGGTTCTTTTGAGGTTTGGGGTGATGTCGACAGGGAGGACTCCTATTTTTAGGTAGGTGTATATGTCATGGTTCCAAGGATCACCAAGACCAATGATTTCACACACAAACTCAGAATTTGGTATGAAAAGCTATTCTACCAAGAATTCATGTTTATGGACATTGCGTGGGATATCTTTTAATGATCCGATTCTTTCCATAACGTCAGCTACTATGTTGTTTTCTCTTGGAATTTTCTCAAATGTGATGTCAATGAAGAATTCTTTAAGAATCTCCACCAGTTTCTTATACAGGGTAAGCTTGTCATCCTTTGTTTAGTATTCATCATTGACCTAATTGATGATTAGTTGTGAGTCCCCATAGACCTTAAGTGCCATAATTTTCCACTGCACTACAATTCTGAGTCCTATGACAAGGGCCTCATACTCAACAATATTGTTAGTGCATGGAAAATATAACTTATATGACTTCAAGATGCATTCTCCTTGTGGTGTGATGAAGAAAACTCATGCTCCTAATCCATGTTGTGTAGGATCCATCAAAATATACTTTCCAATTATTTGCTACACTTAGATTGAGGATTGACTCATTTGGAAACTCCGATACAAATATATAGGTGCCTTCACTAGTTGATCTATAATTACCTATCATTTGATGGCTTTTTTTTCTACATATTCAATGTTATATTCTATTAGGATTATGACCCACTTATCCATTCTCCTTGTGATAATTTATTTAGAAAGTAGATACTTGAGGGGGTCTATCATTGTGATGAGCTTTATCTAATGAGCAACATGTAGTGCCTAAATTTTTGTGTAGAAAACACTACCATAAGACAAGATTTTTTGATGAACATGTAATTCAACTCATGTCCCACAATGGTTCTATTGATATAGTAAATGGATCTTTCCTTCCTTGTTTCATCATGTTGAGCTAAGAGAGCTCCAAAGTGTTATTGCCATTGCTGATATGTAGAGTATCAATGGTTTATTTTGGATCTATGGCATGCGAACTGGCAATGTTAGTAAGTACTCCTTGATTTTATTGAATTTATGATTGCATTTTTCATACCATTTGTATGCTACCCCTTTGTGGAGTAGATGATAATATTGGATAGCTTTATCTACTAGCTATGCTATGAATCTATGAATGGATTGGAGCCTTCCCTACAAGCCCCTCAGCTACTTAAATGTCTGTGGTGCTACCATTTCAAGAATTGCTTTGACTTTTGTAGGATCTATCTCATTTCACCTCATTGATACAATATACCCTAGAAGTTTTTTTTATTTCACACCGAAGACACATTTCTTAGGATTTACTCATACCTTATATTCCTCTAGTCTATCAAAGATGGAGCCTAGTGCTACTATGTGTATCATATCATGGAAATTCAACACCATGGCTCTTTGGTATGTATATCCAGTGTTCTTTAGCCCAAATGGCATCATGTTCTAGCAATAAGTCCCCCATGGACATGTGAAAGTTGTCTTATGTTGATCATCCTTAGCTATCATAATCTGATTGTACCTTGAAATCCTATCCATCAATGGTACTATCCCATACCCTACTATTAGATCCACAATCATTTCTATGTTTGGGAGAGGGAAATAATCTTTACACCATGCTTTGTTCAGGTCCCTAAAATCTATGTAGATATGGATACCCTCAATGGGCTTAGAAATAGGTACAAGGTTGGAAACCCATTTAGGATAATCAATGGGTCTTATGAAGTCAACGTCAAGGAGTTTCTACAATTCAAGTTTGACTAATAATGTGATCTATGAATGCATCTTTCTCAGTTTTTGTCTTACTGGTTTCGCTTCTAGATATATTTCTAGGTGATGGACTACTACCTCTGGATCACAACTAGGCATGTCAGCATAGTTCCGTGCAAAATTTAACTTTCATTCTCTTAGAAATGTAGCTAGAATTTCTTGTTCCTTGGTAAAAAGTGATTCTGCATAGAAAGTGATGTGTGGTGTCTCTTTGGTTCCTAGATTAACTGGGTTACATTTCTCTACCAAGACTACTGATTTTTCTTGATGAATAGAACTAAGGGGGAGATTGAATCCCTCATACTTTGGTTCCTTGGAGAGGTTTTCACCATCAAATATGTCCTTTATTTTTACTAATTTCAGGTCAGAAAGTGCCACAGTGTGGTTTTCACTTAGAGACCTAGATATTACTCTTAGATTTTCTATTTTGTGACTAACGGATTCAATCATTTCCCTATAGTATGCATCTATGTCTAGCTCAATATCAAACCGTGCTTTATTATCTCCATATGGTAGAGTATCCCATAGTCCCATGAATTCCGAAAGAGCCTCATCATTTTCAAATGTGTCTAAGATCAGTGGTCCTCATTGGTCACAGTCTATCAGTTGGGGGTAGACAAGCTTTAATTCAATGGTTTGGTTACTCAACTCGAAAGACATGGTAGTGATCATAAAAAGGGAGGAATCCTCAAATAACATGGTTAGACCGTCAATGATGGGATCCTTGTCACACACATCAGTTATATCGAAGGCATATTTATCTAAAGGTAGACTTGTGGATATCGATAACTGAGGAGGAACTTTGAATTTTTTAATAGGGGTACCTTTTCCAAGAATGGTTATCTTCATAGGGGTACATCCAAGGCCAAGATTCTTCATGCACTTCTCAAGAATAATAGGTTCTAATAGGTCATTGTCATTTTTCCTGAGCTTCTCATTTTTGTTGTAGGCTCATCCACACAGTTGAAGACCTTTGTTGCATTCCTCCATGGGGAGGTCTGATATAGGTCTTTTATCTTGATATAGCAAGATTGATACATATTTTTCATCTACCACTTCTTTAATTAGGTCTCCCCATTTTCTGAAGGTGGTAGGTTCTACTTTGAAGGTCTGGGATGTTGTGTCGATTGGTTGGGGCTTCCCATAGGATCTAGGAGACTGAGGTAACCCTCCTATCACAAAGGCACTCTTTTTCATTTTATAGTCTCCACAACCATTATCTTGGATAATAAACTTAACATCTAGGATGTTTGGAATGGAAGGTGTCTTTTTCTCAGAAGTGGAGGCTAGGCTGGATTGGTCTATATAAGGATATGTGGGTCCCTCATCATTCTTTGAGACTTGGGGGATCTTAAAATACTTGGCCTCTAGATTTTTGCAATAATAAAATGGTCTAGGATTACCATGGACTATGACTTGTTGGTTTTGGTAAGGGAACTTAACACATTAATGGAAAGTGCATGTGATAGCTTGCATCCTATGGATCCATGGGTGCCCCAGGAGGATATTGTAGGGGAGTTCAATGTCAAGGACTTGGCAAGTAGCCTCCATGATTGTTGGCGCTACATGAATAGGGAGTTGAATGGTGCCTTGAGACACCATTTCTTGATCATCATAAGCCCTGATAGTGATACCTTTACCTTTCTCAATGACATCTTCAGATAATCCTATATTCTCTATTAGTTTGAGAGTATAAATATTTAAACCTGCACCTCCATCAACCAAGACTCTTTTGACTTTATTTTTGTGGACTAAGACTTCAAGATGGAGTGTAAGGTTATGAGATGGTTGGGTTAGGAAATCCTAATTAGATAATGTTAGGATATGTGGTGTAGTGATATGTCTATTCATAGCTTGGAACTGGTCTGCATCAAGATTTGTTGGGATGGTGGATGTAGCTAGTGCCTTTTCTAGGTTTTCCCTATGTGCAGGCAAGATTTTTAGTAACTCCATGATGGAAATCTAGGTGGGGGTATTTTTCAGTTGATCTAGGACATTATAACCATTAGGGATTGACTTTGAATTGGTGACGGGTGCCTTTGGTGGTTGCGATGGTCCTAGAATGGTAATTTTTTTGCCACATGTGGTGACTCCATAGTCGTCTATAGATCCTTTGATATTGAAAATTGTGACCCACGCATCCAAGGATGCAACAACATGGTTGTAAACATGGTTCACATTATTGTACTTTCCCTTACCATTATTGTTTCCTTTATTGTGATTAGGCATCAAATTCATGTATATTTTAAGATCTTGACTCCTTGTGGGTTGTTCAATGGTTATGGTCTTGTCATCAATGAGATCTTGGATAAGATTCTTGAGTCTCATGCAACTGGCTATCATATGTCCTTTTATTTTGTGAAAATCACATAAATGTTTCTCATGATACCATGGTGGTTTTACCTGAGGCTCTTGATAATTTTCATAAATAGAGATTTTTATGAGATTTTCTTGCACCAGTTGTTGCATGACAGATTCGATTGGTTCCCCAAGTGGTGTGTATTTTCATTTAGGGGGGTATTTTTTCTTTGGGGGTGGTCCCCCTTGAGCATTTAGGTTGTTTAATGCTTGATTGTTGGGTTGTTGTGATGATGGGTTGGCTTGTGTGTTGTTTTGGGTATTGACTTGTGGTTGTTGATACGTTTTTGTTTGTGTATTCTACCTTGGGGTGCTAATAATAACTTTGGCATAAATGAGACCATCATTAGTGACATTCTTATTCTTTTCCCACGTTTGATGTTTGTCATTGTAACTTGTTGATGGTTGATTATCCTGATATGTAGGTGTGCCTCCTTGTGCTATAAGGTATCTTTTGATGTTGATCTCCTTGGGAATCAATTGGTCATAGGTTATATGCATTGCATTTTCAAATGAAAATACAAGGTCCCTTCTAGGTTGGAGATGATAGTATCAATTTGTTGTTCTTCTGGCATATCCCATTTTCTCTTGTTGCCCTTGGATCACCATCGTTGCAAGAAGGATGTGAATGTTTCTCCCTTGGCTTGTTTTAGGCTGGACAATTCTTCCAAGCTCATGTTCATGCCTATGTTAAATGAGTAATTTTGTATGAATAAGTCCATAATTTCTTGGAACTTTTAAATTCTGAGGGGAAGGCAAGAGAACCATTCCATTTTTGGACTAGCCAAACTCTAAGGGAAGAGTCACATTAGATAAGAATCATCATATGTGACTTCCATTTAGTGTACATGGAATTCCCTAATGTGATCCTTAGGATTGCTAGTCCCACAATATTTGTTGAATTTTGGCATCTCAAATCCTTGTGGGAATGGAATCATCAGAATGCTTCTATCAAATGGATAGGGGCACAAATTCCCTTGTGATTTTGCTATCTTTCCTATTGTATGTCTAGCACTTGTTGTGTGAGTAGTTTAATTTGTGCAGACAAATAATTTTATGGATCTTGTGGTAGGATGAATGTGTTTTGGGGTGATACAATTGCTTGGGTGATAGGTGGGATGGTTTGCATGTTCATGTTCAAGGAAATTATTTGTGTGTGTGTGGAAGATTGATGTAAGTTTTGCTATGCATGTAGCGCATGTTGGTATGCCTATAGTTGTTTTTGTGCTAGCAATGCTCATTGTTGGTCTTGCTGATGTTGTGCCAACAATGCTTATTGTTGGGCTTGTACCTAAGCTGCTTATTGTTGTGCTCGGTATTGTTGCAAAGCTTGCTTATAAGCTTGCTGCTGTAACAAGGCTTGTGCATGGGCTTGTTGCACTTGGTATTGAGCCTGTGCTTGAGCTTGAGCTTGGGCTTGAGCTTGTGCTTGTTGTGTAGCTTGTGCAGCTTGTGCAGTTTGTTGCTATTGCAATAAAGCTTCGGCTTGTGCTTGGCCAGCTTATTGTGCTTGTTGTGTGGCTTATTGCGTAGTTTGTGCGGCTTGTGTGCATTTTGAATTGTTGAAGTTCCTTTTGATAGGCTTGTTGGGTTGCTTGCAATGTGATATTGTATTGATTTTCCATGTTTGGATTTGGTGGTGGAGGTGGGGAATTTGGCAAAATGGTGTGAGATGAGGTGGAAATATTTTGTTAAGGTGGTTGGGGAGGTTCTTCTTGAGTGATGACAAGATATTGTGTGGTAGATGGTATGGTTGATATGTTCGGTCCTTGGGAGACCATGTTTTGGAGACTTTGAGGTTTTGTAGATGGAATGATGATTGGTTGAGATGATTGGATTGGCTCCACTTGGTGTTGCAATATCAATGGTATGCTCAGAGGATTTGGTAATGACCAATGTGTTGATTTGATTCATGATTGGTGGATTGATTTTACTAGATTAGTTTTGGATTGGTATGTTGGGTAAAGGGGGTTTCCCTAAACCTTGATTTGGTGTGGATGTTGATGTTAAAAGATGAAATGATGGGAGGATTGGAGGTGTGTCCCCTTGTAAAAGTGATGATGCATCCAAATTTCCCCCTTGTCCAAATAATCCCACTTGTCCTTGTGATATCATGGGGAGAGAGACTTTTGTATCAAGAGAATATGTTGGTGATGTGGCAAAGGTGGATGAATTGTTGGTGTCATGGAAAATGAGTGGGAAATATGGATGTTTTGGGTCTTGCAGGATGGTGTTTGGCATACCCAAGATTGTGTTTGAGTCCAAGTTTTGGTTGTTTACAAGGGGATGTGTTTGAAGATCTTGGAGTAATGAACTCCCCTTGGTGATCATGAGTTGAATTGGAGTGTGAGAAGATGTTGGTTGTATGATGGGTTGGATGACATTTTCGAAGGAAGGTGTGAATGATACCAATAGAATATTCGCAAGAGGTTGTTCCAAAAGAGTGCTCACAACAAAATCAGAAGGGAGTTTATCCCCTTCTTTTTCTAATGCTAACATATATTGTGTGGGATTGAGTCTCATAATTGTGTTGAGAATTTTGTGTGTTTCAAGATTTTGGACTAGCTCCAAGATTTCATCTTGAGACATCCCTTGGTAATTGTTGGTGACATCATCCACTTGGAAACCTCTCTCTTGAATATTTTGTGGTAGTTGAGGAAGGTTAAGTGGGGGGTTATTAGATCCTATAGGGTTGAATTCAGATGCAGTTTGACTCAAGTCACTTGAAGTGGATGTTTCTTTGTTTTGCTCCATGCTTTTCTTGTGTTGAGATCTTGTTTGGACCATAAAATAAGGATCAAATTTTAGGAATATGGGAGGTAAACCTCTAACTCCTTCGGTTGTTCTAAAATTTTAGGCAGAAAAAGACAATCTAGTATATTAAGGATCGAATGCTGGTGATGAGATAAATGAATGATGAATGATATGGGTGTTTGAACTATTAAGAACTTTGGAGGAATACTAGACTTTTAGGACTTTTGGATTTTGGTTTGGATTTGACTTGATTTGATTTTGGATAATGAACTTATAAACACCAAGATGTTATATTTTATTTCAAAATAAAATTTTCAACAAGGTAAAAATTTAACTAAGTGTAGCATATGTGTAGGATCATGATGGGCCAAAAAGTGGCGATATGATGGGTATCTGTAGGGTATGTGGCTGACGACTTTTTTTTAACCCAAAATTGATGAAATGAAAAGGGTTTTTAAAGGAGATTCTTAGCTTTCCACCAATATAAATTATTCTTTACTTTGAATTTAATAAATAATTATTATTCATTTTCTATTTGAATTACGACTAAAGTATCGATTGATAGGCTGATTGAAAAACATCTATAGCTTTCAAATGATATCACATTTTTTGAATCCGAAATGTGTCACATTCTATGCTTCGCATACTATAGGATTAAAAAAAATGAATTTAATGAATTTTTTACCAAGTTAAGGTGGTCAGACATATGAGTTTTTATATTTTTTAAAGTTGTAATGAAAAATTCATAATTAATTATTTACATGGGAAAAACTTAGAAAAAAATTATAAATCACATTGAGACATGAGTCCTCTACTTATATCTAAAATATTATCATTTTATTGTGGTTAGGGTGTTCAGACAGACACATACTTATTTTTTCTCTAAAATTTAAGTACTAGTACTACATTGAAATTTCAAATTTTCACCAAATGGATTTTCTTTAAAAATAAACCTAGCAATTTAGAAACTACATTCAATTTGCTACAAATTCTATTCTTACAAATTTTTGAAATAATATAGATAGCTTATTCAAATTTTTATGTCAAGTTGCCTAACTCTGATTTTTCTAAATTTTCATCACCACTTAAGGGCATTTTTTTTCCATGATGATCATGCACTTACCCTATATGAGGAAGGATTCATCCACACATGCTTAGCCAAACAAGGTGATTTTGATTTTGATTTTTATTTTGAGGATTACCAAAAGTCTAGCATGAATTATTTTTACAAGGCTCTAAGATTTTGTGAGATGGGATTTGATTGGTGATGGTGACAAATGAAGATGTTGGTTTTGATCCTAGATGAACCTAGAGAGACTTTGCTTACAAGACCAAGGTATTGAAGAACATGCTATACCTCTAAAAGTTTCAACTCTATAATGTGAGATACTCAAAACATTGGAAAAGACCTAGATTTTGACAATAATAGAATTAGTACAAGTTTGGATTATCCTTTGAAGCACATTTGTAAAAGTTGTAGACCAATCTATCTCTAACTTCGTAAAGTGTTGAAAGATGTTTCTTGAGAGCCTTTGGACTAAGACACTTATGACATTGGATAGACTTTGGTTTTGATATTTTTATTTTGTGAGAAATCATTTGAACAAACACGTGTGGGGTTCAATTGTATTTTATGTTGATTAAATGGATTCTTTTTACCACATCAACACTTCTTGCTTAGCTTTCAAACTAAATGTTTATGTCTCAATTCATTTTCATTCCACAAGGCCCATTATGTGAAAGTGAAACAATCAAGGGCATAGTTTTCCTAGGTTGACTTTAGAGAGAGAAAATTGAGATGTGGTCCCAAATATTTAGAAGCCTCTAAGGATAGAATCCCTAGGGAAAAGCAGTAATATGTGGGCTTTTCAAGGGTATTTTCTCTTTCCAAAGGGTTTGAAATTTTGATGACTTGTTCAATGTTTGTTTCAAGTTTTGAGATATAAGAAATTTATTTGAGTGACTCACAAATTGAACAAATCTAGGATAGAAAAGACAATATTTGTTGAGTCCCCACTTGGATTTCTCCAAACAATGATACAAAGTGAACTAGAGATTTGGTGACACTGGCTCCCCTCCATGGAACGCACTTCTTCGGACCATCAAATCTCAAAATCCTTAAAATGTGGAGATTATAAGGATTTATTTTGTTTCTAGTCTGAATAGTACAAATGTGGGGCAACTTCAAAACGACCATTCTTGCACCAACAAATAGTAAGGATTTTGGCTTTTAAATAAGTAGGTTGTAATAAGGGCTTCCATTCAAGGTGGCCATACACGTAGCAAGATTAGATCAAGACTATGGTGATTCAAGAGGCCTCCCAGTCCTTTCCCTAAGAAAGGATTTTACGTATCACATGGATACTATGGGTGACACTTGTCTGTATGACACATTCACACCTATTGTTAATGACTTTTGTCACAAACACATTTTTATATAGTGATTGGAAGAGCTTGGCTTTAGCCCATTACCGCTTGAGTCATTCCCTTAGGGTGAGTACTTTTTCCCACCAAGGTAGGCTCTATATAGATAGACAATAGTGAAGAAGTACATTTGTAGTTTGACCACCTAGTTTGCATAAAGCACTTAGGAGGGAACACATACATTACCTTTCCTTCACACTCACATGGTTGTTCAATTTTAGCTCCAAATTGAAATATGTGGGTAATTTTAGACAACCTATGTCACTAGAATGCTTTTGATTCTCAAGATCCTTGTGAAGCATGAGAGAATTGCATACGCATTCGAATGACACACCTTGTAAAAAATTACAAAGCAAGGAAAACACAAGTTCATTTTAATCCTCAAAGCAATGATGAGTTCTTTCTAGAGCACCAAAACCAAGTATGAAGTTGTTTGTTCAATTTTAACCCAAAATCCAAATTCTAGTAAGTTTCTATGGTTCAATTTTAACGAACTTTGGCAAAGCTTGATTTGTTTGTAAATTTTATGCCCAAAATAAATCTAGTGGGTCCTAGAACAAGAAATAAAATGCACAATTGGAAATCCTAAGCTATTACAATGAGAATTAAGAAATTATTTTAAGTCTCTAACTCATTTTTCCTCCCTTCCTACAAAGGTGATGCTCTACAACAAATGTGATGCTCTACAACTACGCAAAAGTGACGATGTAAGAAAATGTGACACTTTGGTGAATTCAAATATGATGCTCTACAAAGGACAAAGATAGTGAATGTGACACAATTTTAGAAGCAACACTCTATGGAACTAGAAAGAAAAGATAAACAAAAAAAGTGTCAAAGGTGACGTTGAAGCATATGCAACGTGAGAGAGGCATGCAAATGTGATGTGACATAGCAAAGGTGACACTATTTCTGAAAGCGACAATCTAGAAGTTCACAAATGTGACATTGTATGAATAAGAGGTGGCGTCGCTCTCCTATAGTTGCAAAAACATGAAATTTTAGGTGAAATTCATCAAAACAAAGTGGTTAGCCCTCCTTCTAGCATCAAAAAGTGAACACCAAACCTGCAACAAGCTAACATAAGAAAATCAAACAATGATTAGTCATGTTAGAAAGCCAAATCTAGTATTGCCTATGAAATTCTTAGCTAAAACAAGAAGAAAACATGGAAATAAGCATATACCAAACAAAGATAGCATGTAATCTAAATTGAACTAGCTAAACCTTAATCTCATAGGGGGAGTGGTGATCCTTTGATGTGGAATGAATCCCTTTTCCAACCCCTTTGATAAGATTTGATGTTGAATTTGACTCCAAGTGTGAAATTGACTCTAAATGATGATAACTTAGCTAAAAATGATGAAAATGGTGATTGCTATGAAGTGAAAATGGCTATAGTAATAATGCTTGAAATTCTGGATTCATATTGTGAAAAGGATGCTTCTATATATAGAAGCCAAGGGATGAAGAATGAGAAGATTTTATGAATGTGGGATGCAATGGGAGCCATTGAGAATGTGTCAAGTGTCACAATTCTATTGGAGGACGGTGGAGCACATTTTGGGAAATATGTGAGTGGAGGAGGATGGAAGAGAAGTAAATGAAAATGGTTGAGGATTTGAAAGGTTGTAAGAAGAATTGAATGAATATAGTTGAGATTTGAGAGGATGTAAGAGAATTTATTGAATTTTAAGAGGAGTTATTGAGGATGTGAAAGGTATTTGAAAACCTTTGGAGGGAAATTGAATGAGAGGTTGTTGAGAGGAATATTCCTTGGAATATGCCTTTGTGAGGATAAATAGAGGAATTAGATAATTAATAGAAATTATTTTCATGTAAAACCTGGTTAGTTGACCATGGGTTGATTTAACTCTTGAGGAGTTAAAAGTTGGAAGAATTATTAATGATGATTAGAAAGTGATTTAGGACTAGTTAATTTAGAATTAATTAATTGGAATGGATTAGGAGATTGTGAAATTTGATTTGATTGATTTAATCAAATCAAAGGATTTAAGGGGATTTAATTAAATGATTTGATTTAATTAAATGTGATGAAAATTAGTTAAAATAAGGGTGAATAAATTTAATAAATTTAATTATTTGATTAATAGTTGAATTTGTTGAATTCAACTAAATAAAGTCAATTATTTAATTAATTGATGAATTTGAAGTGATTTAGGAAGAAGTGGTGTTAATTTATCAGAATCAAATGCATAGTATCAATTAGGAATTTTTTAGTCTCTACAATTATAAATTTGAATACATTCATAAGACTTAACACTAATCTATTTCTCTATGCTTGAAATTATCAAAATTACTCATACATGAGCTCAAAATTTTCTTAACCATCAAAAGACCTTTGTAATTGGCCTTGAAATCCAATTTATAGAAACATGGGAGCAACAAGCATCAGGCCAAATTACAATCATAGTCACATTTGCATTTGACATACATTTAAATTTTAATTTCAAAATTCTCCAGATGGTTATATTTGCACTTTGCAAAGTGGGGGGAAAGCATATAAGAGAAAAGTTATTTTCATTTGTTGAAGAAGATATGCAAGCCTTCCAAGAGGAACCTTCCACTCATTGCAATAGAATTTTAACATCTCCTTTACAAGCCAAAATGTTAACCATGTGCATGCCTAGTCAACAAATACTCTAAAAGCATAAAAAAAAATAGAAAGAAGGAAGACTGACTCCTCCAATTCAGCATTTGTGCCATGAACCTTCTTGATAGGGAGAGAAAAATATTTTAAAATACTTCAATGAAAGCCTAGTCCATACTATTTCCAAGCTATGCATTGTCTCTCATATCTGTTATTCACCATGTTTATCATCACCTTCACACATACAAGCTCACTCAGTAAAATTTTCCAACCATGTGTTGTATTCATCCTTAGTGGGCCATTTTGCATCAAATAAACTTTGTATCTTTGTTCTATGTTGATTATACCTTGCATCAATTAAGGCTCTAGCCTCTTTGAAAAAAGTATCCATTCTCATTTCAACCCCAGCCATAATATCAACATTAGGTTTCAACATGGAATAATAAACTAGATTCAACATCATCTTACCCTATGGGAGTAGCCCTCCTAGGTAATTCTTCCATGTATCAAACTCCTTTAACTCACCTTTGTTATTCAATATTGCAGGCATACTGAACTCCTCCATTTCTCTAAATATTTTCAATTTTTTCTAGAGTTACATTCATAACTCTCCATGAAAAGCTATTATTTCATTCACTGGGTCAATAGCTTGTAATATTTTAGGTACATTTGTAGGAGGTTCAAGATCTGCTCACATCATAGACATCATTTATTTTAATGCCCCTACCCTAGTGCTCCATTTGCTCCATTCATTCTAGAAAGCTTCCTGAACCTGAAAATACCTTATATTTGTTTCATGGATGTTCATATAGGCATCCCAGAAATCATTATCTCTATTCACAAGCTTTGTTACCCTATGTTTCAACACATGCTCAAAAATGTCATTCACCACCTTAACAGTTTGAAATTTGGCCTTCTTGACATTTCCCTTCTCAATCTTTATCATTAATCCTTAAGGCTAATGTTTCCCTATCTTGCATGGATAAGTCTGAAGAAGAAGAGGATGGAAAAGGAAATCCCCTTATTGAATGGCTAGCCTGAATAGTGGCTCTCATCTTATTAATTTCATCCAAATCCTTATTGTATGCTTTTAACAAGGAATCATATTTCTTTTGAGAAATTTGTGTTGTATCTGCACTAAGCATTGTAGAATGAACAGTTAACTTATCTACTTGGACAAGAGTCATATATGTAGCTCTCTTCACTACCATGGAACCAATGACCTTTTCAATAGGCTTAGCAACCTCATACTTGCTAGTATTGGGTGCCATGGACCAAATTGTAAGAGTATGCAATTTTAGAATATAACTAGATCCAAACAACTTGTCTTCAAAATGCTCCTCAAATATAGAACTCTTAGGGTCTCTTCTTATTGCATTCAAGTGCAATAGCTTAGGTGAGAATTCACCCTGATATTAACATCATACCACTTTCAATGATAATATTTTTGGCCTCGGTAGGAGTAATAGGTGCAACCTCAACCATAATCTTTTATTCCTCTACCTTCTGGCCTCTTCTTATTGAGAAGGATCAACATTAGCCTTTGCTCATTCGAGCCTCTCCTTTATTTATTTTCTTCTTTATTGAACCATGGATTCTTTGAATTCCATAGATTGCACAAATGTATCATCTGCAAGGAACTCATCATAGGCCTTGATCCTAGGATCATCATCTACCTTTTCATCGTAATGCCATTGGACAATTCTATCTTTGAGAACCTCTTAATCGAGAGCATCATTATTATTGGGAGGAGGGAATTTCTTCTCCACTTCCTCATCACTAGGCAGATGCTCTACCATTTTTTCCTCCCCAATTATTTGAACATATTTTCCTTGTACATCTGTAGGATGCTCTAGAATATCCATAGCCCAAGGTTGTTACTATAGAAGAGCTTGTGGTCTCTCAACAACCTCCTTTACCTTTGCCTTAGAATCACCACTCTGATAATCCTTTAACTATGCAAAACCCCTTTCAAAAGGACTCTCTATTACATCTCAGGGACTCACATATAAGGAATTTCTCTTCATAATGCTCTCCTCAATGTCACAGATGGCTATCCATTAATTTTTTCTAGATATAATGGCCCCATCACTAATCAAGTTTCTCAACGCATCATCTATGTACAAGAAATGGTGGGAGAACCCAAACAAACCCTTGTCTCTTATCTTTGCATCCATAAAACCTTCTAGGTCAAAATTCCTAACTTCATCAATAGGTAACCTGAAGTTATTCACCATGATTCCAAATTTCTTATATGCCTCCATGGCAGTAGCTTTAAAGTAGGAAAAGGAACATTGGGGCACTAGCACAGTGCCCTTCCTAGGTTTTTAAAAAAATTATAGGTCCATAAATTTATTTTCCATATCAACCCCATAAGTTCCAATCATTCAAAGATATATAGGAGCAAGCAGTGTTGTGCTACTTTGGCTCCATAATCCCCTATTAGAGTATATTTTGAGTGAAAAAACCAATCTTCCCAATTATTCTTTGTAGTTTCTTCGGCCACATCATTTGGGCACATGATGTTTCTGATTAATCTTGGAAGCCTATGAATGGGTGCCACACCCAAACTCTCTAGAATACTAAACCTGATGACATTACAAAACATCAAATAGTTGGAATTGGGACAATCTTGGTCCCAAATATGTGTCCACATTTGGATTGGAAAATCATTATTCTCATTATCCTTTTGTCTTAATCTCAACTTCTCTTTCCATTTCTCCTAACCCACAAATAGTAGCATATGCATCAATAGAGAATAACGTGGAAAAGATAGAGGGATAATTTCCTTCTTTAGATTGATAAAATCATTTGCATTTGTTCTACAATATAAGCAACATAATCAAAATTCATGTTCCGATTTGGACTCTATATATCTTTCACCATCACAAACAAGTCAGTGGCTATCCTAGCATCAAAATTATGAGCCAAAACTTGATTCAAGCAATAATATGTGTTCTTGAAATAGTTAAAAAATTCTTCACACTTAAAGGACTCTATATATCCTTAGGTAAAAATATTTCCTTGCTATTTCTATTCCCTACAAGAAATATACTTATGAATGCAAATATGTTCTACTCATACTCACCATATAAATCCACACACTTGATGCAAACTATATAACTTGGGTTTAACCCAAATACCTCCATAATTTTATCCCTCGTTACCTTGTGGACTAGAGTGCCATGTTCACTCTTAATCTTCTTGTTTTTGGGATCATAATGGTCAACTAATTCCATCATCACATCCGGGTGATCCCACAATAGTGGTTTACAATTTTTGGCCAAATTGGACACTGAAATAATTTTTTTTAACTAAATCTTCACTTTCGGGCACCTATAGCGGCTAAACCATGAGGAATTTGAAGATGATGCAAACTAGAGTTTCATGATATTTTATTTGTAGATTCTAAATATATTTGTTTAAAAAAATTGGAATCAGATTGCACTTCTTTTTCCATCTCCCTCGAAAACTAGTTTTTTTCATAAAACATTTTTAAAAAGTGACGCTCACCGTATAATGCAAAAAATAAATTCCATGAAGGATAAAATTCTAATTCTTTTGAATTTAGATTTGTAGCTCCAATATCTAGTGCTTCCACTTGGTTAGATAGTTTTTTATTGAATATTTTTTCTTTAATCAAGTTTTGAAGTCAAACCAATTACAATTCAGACATAGCGTGATCGTATAATGTGTAACTTATTTTGTATATATTGAAATTCATTTTTTATTTTTTTGTTGGATCAAGGACTTCAATATCTAGTGCACTCATATTTTTCAAAAAAAAATTTGACAATCTTCTATTTTTTCACATGTGTAGAATAAAGAGTTTGATTTTCGGTCAAAAACCTACATTCACAAGAAATAAAAAATAAATATAATAATTAAATTAAATTTATTTAAAATTATACTTTTTGGGAATATTATAATAAGGACTACATACTTACAAAAAATAAATTTTAAATGAATTCATTTCATCCCCCAAAAGGTAAATCAAAAGTTATTTTTTATCAGCATTTTGATAGGTGTAAAGGAGACTTCGTTATAGGTATGGTTTAAAACTAGCGGGGTTCTATCTAAGGGGGTTTGATTTGAGGTAGTTTGATCAAAACCTCTTCAATTGGAATGCTTTAAATGAAACTTTTAAAGGCTTAAATCGTTATATTTTCTAAAAATATGTGATTTCAACAAAAAATATAATCTCCCAGAAATTGTAAACAAGCTTTGTGGGATCACCCATCCACTTCCACAAACATATTAGGTATTACTATCTTCTGAGGTTAAGCCCCCATAGGTAACAAGCCGACCTCTTAGAATATCTCTTGTTAAAAGCATATAAAAATAAATTCCATCCACTCTAAGGCTAGGCCAGTTCTCCAATTTCACTAGCCATGCCAATTAATCTTCTTGTCACAACAACTTTCCCTATAGGTCTCTTTCCAATTCATGACCCACCCTCATTTATGTCTCTCGAGGCACCATCCATGAATCTGTTCTGATCTTTCTTCACACTCTTTGACCTTGTAGACGCTGTAGGGAAATCTTGCATAGGGTTAGATGTTTCAGGTGCATTCGGCTTAACCGTGGGTGAAACATCTTGGGTCATATGCCTCTTAACTCTTTTCTTCTTAGGTTTTCTGTCAACCCTAATGCTAGACTCACTAGATCCTAGTTCACTCATATTTGTAATGTCACAAGACTATGGTTTACTATTTTTTTATTAATCAAAGAGACCTACCAAGTTTTAAATTCCAAGACAACAATTTGTAGGAAAAAATCCTCCTAATCCTTATGTAATTCTTACCACCCTAATAAAACTTATGTTTCAACTCCCTACTAATTTTAAGACTAGCACAATTCAATGTACTTGATAGGAGGAGATATGACAATTAACTTACCTAGGTAAAAATTTGATGTTAATGCTTTTGCAATTGCTTGTTGGAGCGCCTCACAGTCTTTCTTTAGAATATGGTTGTCTTCTTCACTCCTAAGCAATTCCAAATGTGTACAAAACAAGCCAACTACATTCTTTACAGCTGGGAAATGTAGCATAACACCATTACTGGTTGATGGAAATCTTATATGAGTGAAATGACACTTAGCCATTCATTTTTAAACCCTGGTTGTTGATCATCTCACTTTAAAACCATATCGGTGGCTCTCCTTTCACCATAGTACTTTCTCTTTTGCTTTAAATGATATCTTCAAGATGTTTCCACGTTGTGTCTTATTTGTAGGCCACCACTCATCCTTGGTACATTTCACCCTCTACAAGTCCTATCAACAATGTGAGAATCCATGTGATGAGATCTCAGCCATTGAATTAAGGCCCATCTTTGATCATGTTCATTTCCCATTGTGTATCATTGATTCATACTTCAAATTCTAGATCACATCAACGATGGGATAGAAAAGGCCATGGAACAAAATTAAGCCATGTGTACCTACTTGAAAATAAAAGGCACAAGAAACATCACTCATAAAAGCAATTCAAATCAGTGATAGAATATTGGAACACATGACCACATCACACATCACTACTTTGAGGCTTAAAGTTTACAATGAATCTGCAATAGCAATAGAATAAAATGAAAAGAGCATGAAGGGTTATCACACATTTCCAATTTAAAACACAAAACTCACAACCTATCCATGATACACAGTACAAAGGAAACACCATTCATCACACATCGCTAATGCAAGTCATTCATTCACAAAGCTATCTATGATGAGTGATGAGTGAAAGCAATCAGAATAACTTAAGTGGGACAGTTTTCCACATGCTCATAAGTTGTATTGAGAAAGGGGAACACCTAGGATGACATAAGATAAGGAATTAAAAGACTTAAAACCATTTTATTCAGAGGATGTAAAGGCCAAACAAGGTTGTAAACACTTAAAAATGACCTAGGCCTGCAAGCTTCATTTTTACCACTTTCGTCCTAGCATAATTAATACATTTAATTATGTCCTTGGTCCACATTCGACTATTGATTAAATAATTCATAATTATTTAATTAATTCATGTCTTTGTATTCTTCATGATTATTAAATAAATAAATTTTATTTATTTATTAAATATGTCATTAATTGTCAAGTCTTCCCATAATTAAATAAATTTCTTAATTTATTTAATTCCTCTTTGTCATATATTTCTTCCTAATTATTAAATAAATAAATTTTATTTATTTATTTAATATGTCACTAACTGTCATAATTAAATCAATTGATTAATTTATTTAATTAATTAATCTTATCTGCTAAATTAAATAATTATCTTTAATTATTTAATTATCAAAATTAATATTCCTCTCATTTTAAATAAATGAAATTATTTAAAATGTCATCACTTTCTTAACTGTCAGCCCATTTTGGTAAATAATCTGAAAAAGATTATTTATTGTCTCACAAAATCATTATTTTGAATTAATTTAATTCAAAATGGTAACTAATCTTCCAAAAATCAAGTAATCGGGCAGATTCTTGATTTTCCAAATCTGATCTTCAGTCCAACTCTTATCTTCTTATTTTTTCAAAAATATTTATTTCTTAATTAATTTATCTCATTTATTCTCCACTGTCGATCTAATTATCTGAGATATTATTTTGATCGTTCGATTAATGAATTTTCCCTAACCCTAATTAGGGATTTTTCAGATTTAATCTAGACCTTTCATTTTAGGTTCTGATCATGAATTAATCTCACCCGTCCATTCAAAATGGCATTTTCTATAAAATGCCATTTTCCTCTCACTTTTTGATTACACAAACATGAGTAGACATATTATAAGCGTATTACTTATTTACTTGCATTCTTAGATTTCTCATAGCATTTATTATTTTCATTTGATCAAATCTTAACATTGTTTAGGCATAGGCATTTTCACTTATATTGTCATAGTCATAGGCATAGACTTTAGGCATTTATCAAATCCTTCAAGGCTTGTTGTAGGACTTGGACATTTGCATATTGCTCGCACAATGGATCTGAGGGCAAAGCATCATCTAGCAAGTAAGAAGGTACTATGGAGGTAATCATGGAAGTTTCGAGAAATAGGTATAATTGTTTTATTATTTGATTTCCTTTGTACTCGATAGGACTTTCGGTTTATTGTCTTTTGCATTGAATATGCTTGATTAATATAACACTTAGAAATTACCCTCAGTTACAAAGGTCAATCAGTCAACCTTATAAAATAAAGGAGTTTCATAGACCTAAGTATGAGGGGCTAGTTACTTCATGGGATTCAATGACTCAAATAATTTTAACATGACTGTGAATGGGCCTCATCAAGTCAACAAAGGAATAAACTACAAGACTAGAGGTTGAGATATGAGAAAAATATTCAAAGTAAAACAACACCTCATACAAAACCCTAGACCCTAGTCTCATCCAACCAAACTAACACCTATGGAAATGCTTTATCCCAAACCAATGGAACATGAGATTTTTTATGAGGGTTCCATCAACTCTCTCTCTCTCTCTCTCTCCCTCTCTCTCTCTCTCTCCCTCTCTCCATCCCTCTTAGGTCTCTCTCTCTCCCTCTCAACTCTCTCTATCCCCATCCCTCTTAGGTCTCTCACTCCCTCTTAGGTCTTTCTCTCTCTCCCTCTACCTCTCAAGTCCCTCCCACTCCCTCGAGCTCTCTAAGGTCTCTCTCTCTCTCTCTCAAGTCTCCCCCGCTCTCTCTTGTGAATTGGATGCACATCAATAAATCTATTATATATACTATGTATTAAATATATTTTATAATATTTATTACATAAAATTAATATAATATTTAATATTTAATATATATACTATATATAGTATATAATATATAATATACTATATAATATATAATATAATATATAATGTATAATATAATATATATTGTATAATACATAATATATAATATATAATATATAATATATAATATATATTAGTATATTAGTATATATTAAAATATTATGTATTATAGATAATACAGGTAACATATATTCGTTTAGTAATAGATATTTGTTTCTAAATGAATATCTATTTTTTTCTGATGAAATTAGTAGGTTCAAGATTTGGCTCAGAATTTGGTTTGGGATTGCCTAACCTAGAAAGTCAACCCAAAAAATGTGTTTACAAAATTTGGTTATTTTTTTGAAGTTTTCCCTTGTGGTTGATGACTTTTTTTATTCAAAATTCATGAAATGAAAAGGGTTTATAGAAAAAAAATTCAGCTTTCCACCAATATAAGATATTCCTTATTTTGAATTGAATCAATAATTATTATTGATTTTCTACATACATTATGACTAAAGTCCTAATTGATAAGCTGATTGAAAAACTTCTATAACTCTCAAACTACTTCACATTTTTCAAACATAAACGATGTGTCACATTCTATGCTTCACATACTATAGGATTAAAAAAAATGAATTTCATAAATTTTTGACCAAGTTATGGTGGTCAGATAGACATGTTTTAATAATTCTGAAATGTTCTAATAGAAAAATCATAACTAATTATTTACATGCAAAAAAACTACAAAAAAAAATCTGGAACATCTGGGCATGTGTCCTCTACATATATTGAAAGTTTCAAAAAAAAAAATCTTGTACTTAGGGTGGTCAGACATACACCTGCTTCTTATCTTTTTCCTAAAAATTTAATACCACTCCATCGAAATTTATTTATTTTTCAAAATAGATTTACTTTTATCCAAAAAAGGACTTGAATCCTAGAAACTACATTCAATTTGCTACAAAAATTTTTCTTACATATTTTTCAAATTATGTTAATAACCTATTCAAACTTTTTATGTCAAGTTGCCTAACCCTACTTTTTCTAAATTTTCATTACCACTTAGGGGCCTAGTTTGGACTCCCATGATCGTGCACTGACCCATAAGTGTAAGAAGTTTGTAGAAGAGATGTAAAGAGTTTGAGATGTTAATGTGGTGGGAGATGAGTTTATTCCTTAGGCTACAAATCAATCAATTAGAAAAAGGTGTTTTCATTTCTCAAACAAACTATGTCAAGGAAATGTTGAAGAAGTTTGGAATGAACGATTCATAACTGGTATGTAATCCTATGGTCACTTGTAAATTATTCAAGAATGATGAATCTCCAAAGATAGATCAATGATTGGTGGAATACTATATCTAACTACTACTAGACCATATATCATGCATGTGGTTTGTATTGTGGAAAGATTTCAAGAAGATTCCAGAGAATTAAATGTGGCAATAGTCAAAAGAATATTTAGATACTTGAAGGGCAGTCCATATTTTGATCTATGGTATCACAAGGATACTAAATTCTCTTTGATTGTATATATAGATGCAGATTGGTGTCTTTCATGAGTAAGAAGCAAGATTTAGTGTCATTATCTACTATATCTAGATAGGATATATTGTAGAAACAATATGTTGCACATAGGTGTTATGGATGAAGTAGAAATTGAAGGATATCAGAGTATCATATGATGAACCTATTTATATATTGTGTGATAATACAAGTGCTAACAATATTTCAAAGAACTCATTGATGCATTCAAGAACAAAGCATATCTCTATTTGGTATCACTTTCTAAGAGAGAAAGTTGCAAATAATGAGGTGAATTTGGAGTATGTGCCTACAAAGGGTCAATTTGAAAATATTTTACAATGGCTCTTCCAAAATATACTTTTGAGTATATCTAATAGAAGTTAGGGGTTACTACCCCTCCTTTCAACTAGATGCATAAGTTGGTGCATCTATCCAGGAAGCATTTCAAGATAAATTCTTTTTCCTGGATTGGTGAAGGCTACCTCTAAGTGGGAGTAGGTAGCAGTATTTTTGGTTGGTGAAGTCAAGTGGAGCATATCTTGTGCCCTTAAGAGGGAGAGAAAGTAGTAGAGAGAAAGTTGTGGTGAGAGCGCAGAAGTAAGTGTGAGAGAAAGTAGTTTTTTGGTGTTGCCTAAAGTGAAGATTTTAGGTGATGACAAAGGGAGAGATTGCTACCATTTTCTATTGATGTCAAAGGAGGAGATATAATGTCTAAAAATTAGGGAGAGAAAAGGGGGGTTATTTTTGAAAAACTCCTCAAGATAGGGGAGAGAATACAAAGAGGAGAGAATAGTGTCTGAAAGACACAAAGAAAAGAAGTGTAAGCGATGCCCCAGTAAGGGGGAGTGCTTCTTGATGTAGAGTTGGTGTTGTTGATGATAGATACTTTTGTTGTCAATGGGTTTTTAGAGCTAGTACTACCATCAATAACAAAGGGGGAGATTGTTGGAAGATTTTTGGTGTTGCCATTGATGTCAACCTCCAATATAGTTGGGGAGACTGTTGAAGATTATTGGTAGAGTTGTCATGTAGTGTTTTCATTAGTGTCATGTATGGATGTGTTGAGAACTTTGATGTCACATTGATGTCACCTCTAGTATGTGTAGACACGTAAAATGTATTGTTTGACGCTACACGCTTGATCCCGATTACTAACACTGTTTTGTCCTTAATCATCCCTCGGTTTAGCCATTTAATTGAATACCCTTATTTGATTAAAGTCATCAATTTTCCTCCCTTAATTAAATAAATCATTTATCTTATTAATTCATTCTATCTTGTTAATTAAATCAATCAATCTGATCTAATTAACCATGTATCTCTATTTAATTAAATAATTCATTTTATTTGATTATATCTCTAAAGTCATCTTATTAAATTAAATAAATTAAACCTTATTTGATTTAATCTAACATTCATCCCCTTTAATTAAATAAATAAAAAATATTTAATTAATTAATCTCTAAATCACATTCTTCTCATCTTTTGATTTAAATCAACCCATAAATCTAAATCAATTAGTTGCATCATCTAATCCCTCATTAAATTAATTAAACCTTGATTAATTTAATTATAATCCATGTCCCTTCCTCTAGATTTTGCCACTTTCACATGAAAATACATTTAATTCATTTATTAAATCTCTATTTTCTCTCAACTTCCCATCTTTTAGAGAATATTCCTTCAAATTTGAAATCCTTCCAAGTGGATTTTGTCCTTCGAACAAGAAATTTATTCCATCTTATGCATCGAGCCAAGTGGCATTTAAGACATTCATTTTTCCCTCTTACATGTAATTTCACTATTTTCAAATTCCACCTAATTGCATTTATGGGCACATTCATCAAAATGTGCACATCCTTGGCCCATTCACATCTTGACAAGTGGAATTTGGCCACTGGTTGAAAGTTAGTCCCACATTGCTTCATTTTGGGATTTTCTCCTTCTTGTATTTCTATAAATAAGAGGTTACTCTCCTCATTTGATCATCCATAATTTGAGAAAACTTACTATACTCAATTTCATCTTCAAGCATTAGCATTTTCATCAATTTCATCAAGGCATAGCTAAGTTATTGCAAGTTTTCTCCATGGAGTTCATTTGAAGTAATCACCAAGTGGATCAATCATCACCAAATCATCAAAAGCTTGCATAGGAGTTTGGAAAGGGTTAATTTCCACATCAAATTGGCACCAACTCCCCCATAAGATCAAGAGTTTTCATATTTTTAATAGGACTTGGGTATGTGTAGGATCATGATGGGCCAAAAAATGGTGATATGTAAGTGATCTGATGGCCCATGTGGCTAACAACTTTTTTTTTACGAAAAATTGATGAAACGAAAAAGGTTTTTAAAGGAGATTCTCAACTTTCCACAAATATAAATTATGCTTTACTTTGAATTTAATAAATAATTATTATTGATTTTCTATTTGAATTACAACTAAAGTCCTGATTGATAGGTTGATTGAAAAACATCTATAGCTTTCAAACAGTATCACATTTTTTTAATACAAAACATGTGTCAAATTATATGCTTCGCATACTATAGAATTTAAAAAAAAAAAATCATGAAGTTTTGACCAAGTTAAGTTAGTTAGACATACAATTTTTTTATATTTTTTAAAATTTGTAATTAAAATTTCATAATTAATTATTTACCTAAAAAAAAAACTTACAAAAAAACATGCATCACATCGAGACATGAGTCCTCTACTTATATATAAAATCTTATAAAAAAATATTATCATTTTATGGTGGTTAGGGTGGTCAGATAGACACCTACTTCTTATTTTTCCCTGAAATTTAAGTACTACTGCATTGAAATTTCAAATTTTCACCAAATAGATTTTTTTTTAAAAATAAACCTAGCAGTTTAGAAACTACATTCAATTTTCTACAGATTCTATTCTTGAATATTTTTAAAATAATATAGATAACTTATTCAATTTTTTACATCAAGTTTCCTAACTCTTATTTTTCAGATTTTTTTGCCACTTAAGGACCTATTTTTGCCACTTAAGGGTCTGCTTTTTCCATGATGATCCTGCATAGACCCATTTGATCTATCTCCTTTCTTTTTCATTATGTTCTTATTTTTATTCCTAGTTTGAGCATTGCTAATGGATTTTATGGGGAACTTTGATTTTGGCTTGCATTTGAATCTTCTAATGTGCTTGTTTATTGTGTTTTGTAGGTGCTAGGATCTTGGTTCCACATTTTGGCAGTAGGAGGGAAAATCTCACGTTTATATCACATTTTTCTCAACAATTATGTGCTTTTTTAGGTTTTTGTGTGTCTATAGGGAAGTGCATCGCTAGCAGACTAGCGTCGCACTATAGAACCACTATCACACCAGCATTGCCATATAGCACCACTTCAAACTTCAATCTGTGACACTCTGTCTTTCTCGCCCAAGATTCAAAATTTTAAACTCCATCGTTGGGTTAATTCAGGGCCACTGACTTTTTTAAATTCCAAACTGCACCTTTGGTCAAAAGTGCAACACAATCATGCTCTTTGTTTTGTTGCAGAGCAACACTTGTAGAATTAGCAGTGCCATATAGCACCATTGGATTCCTTAAACTACATCACCCGTGCAGACTCCAATGTTGAAAGGAAGTAAAAAGTGAAATCTCATTTTTTTATGACATGTGGTTTTTTAATTTTGATCATTAGGGTTATTAATTGCTTTCTTGACCTCTGTTTTGTAGTTCTAACTAGTTTTTTGTAGGTTGGTCTAATCAAAGTGAAGGAGAAAGAAAATATTGAAAGAGGCATAATGACATCATTCTCTCATGATACCAAGTGTTTTTTAACACTTTAATTTTTGTTTAACACTCTTAGAGAATTCACAATTTCTCTTGAAATTTTTTTATCTTTCATGTGCTTAGGACGTACTAAATTTCTTTTGGGTTCTAAAAAGAACATTTCAATTTTTGCTACAAAGTGCTTAAAATGAACTTTAGGACATACTCACTAGATTTGGTTGACGATTAACAATTGAACAAAACAATTTTCATATGGGTATGTGCAAGATCATGATGGGCCAAAAAGTGGCGATTTGATGGGTATGTGGATGACAACCTTTTTTTTAACCCAAAATTGATGAAACAAAAAGAGATTTTAAAGGAGATTCTCAGCTTTCCACCAATATAAATTATGCTTTACTTTGAATTTAATAAATAATTATTATTCATTTTCTATTTGAATTACGAATAAAGTCATAATTGATAGGCTGATTGAAAGACATTTATAGCTTTCAAATGGTATCACATTTTTTGAATCCAAAACATGCATCACATTCTAGGAATAAAAAAACAAAATTGAATTTCATGAAGTTTTGACCAAGTTAAGGTGGTCAGACATACGAGTTTTTATATTTTTTAAAAGTTGTAATAAAAAATTCATAATTAATTATTTACTTGGAAAAAAATTACAAAAAAATATGCATTACATCTGGACATGAGTCCTCTACTTATATCTAAAATCTTATAAAAAAATCTTATCATTTTATTGTGGTTAGGGTGGTTAGGAAAACACCTACTTATTTTTCCCTGAAATTTAGGTACTACTGCATTGAAATTTTGAATTTTCACCAAATAGTTTTCTTTTTTAAATAAACCGAGTAGTTTAGAAACTACATTCAATTTGCTATAGATTATATTCTTACATATTTTTGAAATAATATAGATAACTTATTCAAATTTTTACGTCAAGTTTCCTAACTCTTATTTTTCAGATTTTTTTGCCACTTAAGGACCTATTTTTTCCATGATGATCCTACACATACCCATATTTCATTTTGGTGCACTAAAAGAATCAAACCATTGCTTTGTGGATTTAAAATGAACAAGTTATTCTTTGTTTTGTAATTACTTACTCAAAGTAATATCATTAAAAGGACATATGCACTTCTTTCGCACCTCACAAAGATCTTGAGAATCAAAAGGCCTTTTGGTGACATTAAGTTGTGTAAGTAATTTCCCACACACTTCAATTTGAACTTTAAAATTGAACAAATATTGCAAGTGTGAGTGGAGCATATTGTGTACATTCTCTCTCTTTTTTTCACAACAAAGATTGATTTAGTTATAGATATTTTTGCTTGCCATTTTTAATCTTAGAGGGCTTGCCTTGCGGGAAAAAGTAATCACCCAAGGGAATGACCCAACTGGGAACACGCTAAAGCCAAGTGACTTCCACCTGGGATATAAGTGTGGATATTGGAATAAAGGACAATATCACAAAGATTATTCCAATGAGAAGGGAAGAAATGGTCTCTCGCCACATGGATGGTTCCCCACAAACGGAATGACTGCATTAAAACCCTTGTTTAGAAAAGGCCAAAATCCTTGATCTAGTTTTTGGTGCAAGAACGGTCGTTCTAAAGCCGCCCCACACTTTTACAGATTTTAGTAGAGATGGAAAGTATGACATGGGAGATTCATGGGTATTGATGCTTGGCTGAATCAAGAAGCGAATGCATTGTAAGGGGGAGCCTGTGTGGTCAAGCATCTAACCATTCACTGAAAGTAGGATTAGTTGGACTTGTCCAAGTGGAGATTCAACAAATATAGTCTTTCATATCCATAGGGTTTTGATTGTTCTTGAAATCAAAACACTTTGCTTGCTCATGAACATTGGGAAAACAAACATTCAACATTTTTCATCAAATTTCAAACCCTTTAGGAAGCAAATATCTTTGAAAAAATTCAAGTGTTATTGCTTGCCCTAGGGATTCTATCCTTAAAGGTTTCTAAACATTTGGATCTACATCTCAATTTTCTTACTAAAGTCAACAATAGGTAACTTTTTCTTTTATTTCATTGAAGTTCCATATGATATACTTTGTGGAATGATAAGAAGTTAAGACATTACACATCTAGTTCAAAACCTAATCAAGAATTTTTTGTGGTAAAAATAACTCACTAAGAAAAGTTAAGGACAATTGAACCCCACACATGTGTCTTAAATGATTTCATGCAAGATCAAAATCTAGAAACCAAAGTCAGAAACTCTTATTCCAAAAGATCATAAAAAGAATCTTTCAACACTATACGAATTCAGACAAAGACTATTTTTTAACTTTTACATAAGATCTTCAAGAAACAATCCTAATTTGTATGAGTTCTTTTATCAACAAAATCCAAATCTTTTTTGAGAATTTGAACACCTTGTCTAGAGTAAAGCATGTTCTTCAAAAATAAGGTCTTGTAAGCAAGAGTCTTTTTAGGTACACATAGGATCAAAATCAAACCTTCATCCATCTTTCAAACATCAAACAAAAGTCATCTCACCATCAACTCTTGAAAATTTTGGAAAAAATCCTTCATGTTAAACTTTGGGAAAATCATTTGAAACAAATCCAAATCATCTTGTTTTATTAGATGTGTTTAGATATATCCTTCTCCACAAATTTAATCTAATTATCAAACCTTGTGGACAAGTCTATCCCTTGATAACATCTAACATCTTGGGGTTTAGTAGTTCATTATCCAAAATCAAAATCCAAGAAAAAATCATCTTGTTTGGTTAGGCGTGTTTAGATGAATCCTTCTTCTCACACTTAGTCAAATTAGCATCTTGAGGACAAATTTAATCTAGGACATCATCTAACCTCTTAGAGTTTATTAGTTCACTATCCAAATCCAAATCAAATCAAATCTAATCCCAAATCAAAATCAAACATCAAATCCAAGTCCTGAAGTTTAACATCTCCTTCAATATTTATAAAGAGTTCTAAATCATCCATATCATCCACCTTTCACGCATTGCACCATCATACCTTTGATCCTTAAATCATCCTATTTTTTTTGTTTTTTACCTAAAGTTAGATCAATCTAAAGAATTAGAGATTTATCTCCCACATTCTTGAAAATTGATCCCTATTTTATGTTACAAACTAGATCTCAACACAAGAGGAACATGGAAACCAACAAAGAAACATCCACTTCAAGTGACCTAAGCCAAACAAATTCTAAGATGAATCTTGTTTGATCAAGAAATCCCTTAACAAACTTTCCTTCATCATCACAAAATCCTCAAGAGGAAGGTCAAGTAGAGGATATCACTAATAATGCCTTCAGAATGACACAAGATGAGATCACTAAGATGGTCCAAAATATCGAGAATCATAGAATCATCATCATGATGAGACTCAATCCCTCACTATACATGCTTGAATTAGCAAAACAAGGGGCTAAAATCCCTTCCGATTTTGATGTGAGTACCATTGTGGAACCAACTTTTGGGGTCATGCCTCCAATTTCATCCATAACCCCAATCTCATCTACACCTCCATTCCAAAGCATCACTCAACCCATCCCCCAAATTACATCATTCATTGCTCCAACTCAACCCATTGTTAACAAAGGGAGCTCATTTCATAATGCATTACAAACACACCCCCTTGTGAATAATCAATATTTGGATGCAAACACATTCTAGGGGAAATCCATCCCACAAAATCTGTCACATCCATATGTCCCCATCACCTTTCACGATCCTAATGACCCATCATCATCATTTCACATAACACCTCAAACTTCTCTCCCCATAACCTCACAAGGAGAAGGACACTTAATTGGACCAGGGACCATCTTTGACCCTACATCTTCATCATTCCGCCAAGGGAGTATGCCACTCACTTTTCCACCACTCCCCCCTTTTCCATCAATATCCACATCACCTCTTGGTTAAGGGCTTCCCCCTTTACCAAATGTTAATCAACAAAATAAAATCAACCCTCTGATCATTAATCAAAATATCATATAGAATCCTCCCATCTTGTCATTGACATTGCAAAAATAGATGGAAACCATCCCAATAACACAAGACACCACAATCACATCATCAACCACCCCCCAAGTATCTCAAAACATGGTCTCTCAAGGACCAAGCATATCAATCACACCATCCACCACCCAAATCCCAATCATCAAGATGATGATACCTCTCACCATAGCAACAAACACTATACCAAATTCGCTGCCACCACCACCACCATCTCCACCACCAAACACAAATACATCAAGCCAATAAAGCATTGCATTACAAGTTGTTCAAAAAGTTTCCTATCAAAAGGAACTTTAGCAAATCCAAAACTGACAAGTTGTACAACTAGCCGCTCAACAAGCGCAAACACAATTAGCTGCACACGAAGCTACTCAAGCAGTGCAATCTACTCAAGCCAAACAACAAGCACAACAATTACAGCAAGTGTAGAAGGTTGCTCAAGCCCAAGCCCTATTACAACAATAGCAAGCTACCCAACAAGAACAAGCCCAAGCATAGGCACACATGCAAGCTCAAGCCCAATACCAAGCTCAACAGGTGCAAACACAAGCACAAGCATAGTACCTTGCACAACAAAAAGCAGCCCAACAACAAGAATACCAACAAGTAATGAAACAATATGAAGAGAATTAAGAAGCAACCCAACTAGTAGCCCAACAACAATAGAAAGCTCAGCAACAGGATCAACAACAAGCGTTGTTGATACAACATCAAGTACAAGCATACTTGGTGGAGCAGAATGTGCAAGCACCATCCACCAACACACCAACCAATCCACCCTCCCTCCAACAATTGAACCACCATAGAACACCTTCATCCCACCCCGTGATCCACAAAATGATGTAGCAACACAGATCAAGTTACTCTCACAACAAGTACTTGATCTTCAATAAGGAAAAACCATAAAGACACCCAACAACTTGTGTCCCTATCTGTTTGAGAGGAGCCTTGTAATGAAACTATTCCCAAAGGGATTTGAGATCCCCAAATTTGATAAATACTAGGGGAGGAGAAACCCTGAAAATCACATGAGGGAATTCCAAGTTCATTGCATGGAAGTTGCATATGACGATACATATCTGATGCAGTTATTTCATAGAAGCTTGGCTAGCCACACCATGGAGTGTTTTTCTTACTTTCCTCCAGGCATCAAGAAGTTCCAAGAGATAGTAGATGCATTCATAAAAATTATGCATTCAATATCGGTATGAAGGTTAGTCTATAGGAACTATCATCCCTTAAATAAGGAAAGAATGAATCATTTGCTTCCTTCCTACAATGATGGAGATCCAAGGCCAATAAGAGCAAATGGGTCATGCCAGAAGAACAACAAGTTTGTACCATCATCTCCAATCTTGAAGGAGCCTTGTCATTCCATCTCAAGGTGCAAGGTATCACCACATATGATCAATTAATCCCTAAGGCACTTAACATTGAATGAGCCCTTATTTCATAAGGAGGGATGCCCACATATCGAAAACAATAACACAATCGCACATCTAGCAGCTATAACGAGAAACCTCACACATGGGCAAGGAACAAAATTTTCACAAATGATGGTGTGGTTGATGCTAAGGTCATGAGATTAGTGGTCAGAGGAAAAACAACCAAACCTACCAACAACCACAAAATAATGATCAAAACAACATCCAAACCAACATGGTATTACAACACCAACCAACCAACAATCAAGTTAATAACCTAAAAAATCAAGGGGGACCACCCTTGTAAAACAAAAATCCCACCAAGTGGAAGTACACTGCCCTTGGGGAACCACTCGAGGTCATCATGAAGAAATTGATAAACGAAAACCTCATCAAGGCTCCCACCTATGAGAATTACCAGGAACCAGAAGTGAAACCACCCTGGTTTAATGAAAAATAGCTCTATGACTTTCAAAAAATCAAAGGGCACACCACTAACAGTTGCAGGAGGTTAAAAAACCTAATCTAGGACCTCATTGATAAAAAAAATCATAAATGTAGAACAACCAGCAGGAAATCAGAATCTCAAAATCTACACAAATCTGATGCCCAATCATAACAATAAAGGGAATAATAAAAATGATAAGGGGAAAGGAACATTCAAAATTTTCAATCATGTATATGACAATGTCGTACAATCCCTAGATGAGTATTGTTTTGTTATCACCATCAAAGGAGCCCATGCTAATTTTGGAGTCACCACAAGAGGTAGAAAAATTACCATCGCATGGTCCTCTCAGCCTCCTAGAGCACCCACTTCCAACCCGAGATCCATTCCCAGTGGCTATAATGTCCTTGATCAATTGAAAAGAACTTTATCTCAAATCTCCATCATGGATTTACTAAAGATATCATCAGCCCATAAAAAGATCCTTGAAGAAGCATTAGCCTCATCCATCATCTTCGCGGATCTTCATACTAAACAATTCCAAGCTATGGTCAAAAACATCATTACCCCAAATCTTCTTACATTCTTCAATCAAGAATTTCCTGCCCAACCATCTCACAATTGCACACTCCATTTGGAGGTCCTAGTATATAAGAACAAAGTCAAGAGGGTTTTTGTGGATGGAGGTGCAGGTTTAAACATTTATTCCCTCAACCTCATAAAGAATTTGAGAATCTCAGAGGATTCCATTGAAAAAGGAAAAGGCATCATAATCAGGGCATATGATGATCAAGAGAGAGTGTCTTAGGGCACTACCCAACTCCCTATCCAAGTAGGGCCAACAATTATGGAAATCACCTATCAGGTCCTTGACCTCGATTTTCCTTACAACATTCTCCTGGGGCGTTCGTGGATCCATGCGAGGAAAGAAGTGGCATCAACCTTCCATCAATGTGTCAAATTCACATACCAAGGTGAAGAGGTCACTATCCATGGGGATTCCAAACCTTTTTGTTACTACAAGAGCCTAGAATCCAAGTATTACAAAATCCCCCAAGTGCCAAAGAATGATGAAGGCCCATCAACCCCACACATTGACCCAACTACTCTCACCTCCACTTTTGTGATAGAGACACCTGCCATCCCTGCATTCTCTAACATCAAGGTCATTATTAAGGACAATGGATGTGGACACTATACAATCCCAAAGAATTCCTTTGTGGTAGGAGAGTTACACAATCTCCTAGGTCACGGGGATGACCACAATCAAAGGATGCTTCAACATCCCAAACATTCACAATAGGCTCTTCCAACTTCTGAAGCTGGGGAGATCTAGGCTGAGAGATAATAGAAGAGGACCCATCCCAACTCCTGTACCAAGACAATAAACCGGTAGCCGATCTGCCTATGGATGATAGCAGTAAGGGTTTACAAATGATGCTCACAATGGGCTATAATAGAAACAAAAAGCTTGGAAAAAATGACAACGGGATTCTAATATCCATCATTCCTAAGATGTGAATGAAAAATCTTGGCCTTGGATGAACCCCTCCAAGCATAACCATACGTGGCCAAAATCCCCCAGTTAAGAAGTTCAAAACTCCTCAGCAAATGATAGTTGCCCTTTAATTTCTTGTATCCACTGGTCTACCCTAAGATAATTTCACATTCGACATAACCAATGTCTATAGTAGTAGTGATGAGGAAGATGCCATAACTGATTTACCTAAGTTCTTCAAAAATTCCTCTATCCTTATGCTTAGTACCATGTCATTTGAGAAAACCAGTCAAAACCATGAAATCAACCTAGTTTACCCCCAACTCATCGATTATGACCAACGAGGACCGCCAATTTTGGACATATTCAAAAATGATGAGGCGTTCTCAGAATTCATGGGAGTGTAGGATAATATTCCATGTGGGGATCATAAAGAAAGATTCATCATCAAGTTGGACACACATGCATACTATGGGGAAACGATTGAATCCCTTAGTCGCAAAAGCAAAAAATTGAGAATAATCTCTAGATCCTTGAGTGAAAACCACACTATGACACTCTGTGACCCGAAAATAGTAAAAATAAAGGATGCATCCAATGGTGAAAACCTCTCTAAGGCACCCGAGGATGGGGGATTCAATCTTCCTCTTAGAGCTCTACATCTAGAAAAATTAGCAGTCCTAGCCAAAAAATGCAACCCAATCAACTTAGGAACATAAGAAACCCTACACATCACATTCTATGTTGAATCATTACTATCAGAGGAACAAGAGCTCCTAGCAGCCTTCTAATAGGATAGAAAGGTCAAATTTGTATGGAGTTATGTTGACATGCCGAGGCTTGATCTAGAGATTGTGGTCCATCATCATCTACTCTAAAGCAAAGCCCATTAGACAAAAACTCAAGAAAATGCATCCTCAAATTGCTCTATTAATCAAGATTGAATTGAAGAAGCTACTTGATGTAGGATTTATATGAACAATCGACTACCTAGAGTGGGTGTCAAATTTGGTACCTATTTCAAAACCTGATGGGGGCATTTGAATCTGCATGAATTTCAGAGACCTAAACAAAGCATGTCTGAAAGATGATTTCACATTGCCTAACATTGACATGATTGTAGACATGACAGTGGGACATGAAATGCTTTCTCTAATGGACGGTTTCTCTGGGTACAACCAAATAATGATTTCCAAAGAAGATCAACACAAAATAACCTTAACTTGTCCATGGGGCACCTACTACTGGAACATGATGCCATTCAGATTAAAGAATGCTAGGGCCACCTATAAAAGGGCCATGACGTTAATATTCCATGACATGATCCATAAAACTTTGCAAGATTACGTTGATGACATACTAGCAAAATCTAGAAAGAGGAGAGATCACATAATAACTTTGAGTGCTATTTTCAATAGGCTGGAGGAATACAAGGTCTATTTAAATCCAAAGAAGTGTGTCTTTGGCATATAGTCAGGAAAGCTATTGGGATATATAGTGTCAATGAGGGGTATTGAAATATATCCCTCCAAGGTAAAGGAAATCCTCGAGATGGAAGCACACAAAACATTGAAATAGTTGAGAGGCCTCCAAAGAAGGCTCCAGTCCATCTGCAGATTCATAGCAATTGGAAGACAAGCAAATCCCTTATTCTCACCTACTCCACAAGGGGGTAGCATTCAAGTGGGATGAAAAATGTGATGAAGCCTTCAAAAAAATCAAAGAATATCTGCTCACACCTCTGGTCCTCATACCACCAATCCAAAGAAAGCCATTAATCCTCTATGTATCAGCAATAGTAGTAGCCCTCAATGCTCTCCTAGTTTAGAATGATGAAAATGAGATAGAAAGGGCCATCTATTACATCATATGCGCAATGGTCAGGCATGAGTTAAACTACTCATTCATTGAAAAATCATGTCTAGTAGTAGTATTTGCTTCATAGAAATTCAGACACTACATGTTGGCACACAAAATCAAACTCATCACCAAGATTGACCCCCTAGAGTACCTATTATCAAGGGAAATGCTCATAGGAAGGATGGCTAAGTGGGTCATGATTCTATCTAAGTACAACATCAAGTACGTGGAATAGAAGGAAATCAAAAGCCAAGTGATCACAGACCAGCTTGTAGAAGCAACCATGTATTCAGAGAATCCACTCATCTCAGAATTTATAGATGAATCCATCTTCAATATCATAATAGCTAACCATTGGAAACTCTACTTTAATGGTTCCTATATGCAGCATGGATCAGGAGTTGGTGTCTTCTTCATCACCCCACAGGGGGACTATATACCTAGATCCTACAAATTGGCATTCCCCTACACTAATAACATTGTAGAATATGAGGCTTTAACCATAGGTCCCATAATAGGAGTGCAATGGTACATCATGGCCCTCAAAGTATACAGAGGCTCCCAGCTGATAATAAATCAAGTGAATGATGAGTACCAAATAAAGGATGATAAGCTGACTCCGTAAAAAAAATTGGTAGAGAGCCTCAAAAAATCATTCATTGATATCACATTTGAGTAGATTCTCATAGCAAACAACAGAGCAGTAGACACCATGGCAATGATTGGATCCCTACTGGACATCCCTCACAACGTCTCAAGACATGAATTCTTGGTAGATCAGCTTCTCGTGGTCGCATTCAAGGTACCCGAGTCAGAATTTGTGTGCAAAATCATTGGTCCTGATGATGCATGGTACAATGAAATTTATACCTACTTGCAAATAGGGGTCCTACCCGCTGACTTACCCTCAAGCCTAAAAAGAACCTTTTTCAAGAAAGCATCCTGATTTGTCATCCTAAGAAATACCCTTTATCGTAGGAGCATAGAAGGAACCCTAATACATTGTTTAAACATTTAGGATGCATTGATTGCCTTAACCCAGGTGTGTAACGGTATTTTTGGTTCACACTCAAGCAAAATGACCTTGGCCAAGAAATTGCTAAGGATGGGTAATTATTGGCCTACAATGGAAAGAGAAGCACATGACTACGTCAAAAGGTGCCTACAATGTTAGCAACATGGGGACCTCATCCATGCTCCAGCTCAAGAGCCTCATCCCATCATCACACCATGGCCCTTTTTGCAGTGAGGACTCGATCTCATTGGAAAAATAACCCCCATCTCATCCAGTGGCCACAAGTTTATCATAACCACTACTAAGTACTTTATGAAGTGGGTGGAAGCCATCCCCATGACATACATCACTGGAAAGTAGATATCAAAGTTCATCCTAAACTACTTAATATGTTGATACGGTGTTCCCCAAGCTATTATCTTAGATAATGGGACACCTTTCAAGAATCAAGATGTCTGTGACCTATGCAAAAAATTCAAAATCCAACATCGCTTTTCCACCCCATATTATCCCCAAGGCAATGGCCAAGTAGAAGCAACCAATAAAACCATTATGAAGATCCTTAAGAAAATAGTCAATGACACAGGTCATGACTAGAATTTGCAACTAAATCCCGCCCTCTAGGCCTATCAAACTAGCATCCACACACCAATAGGTGCCACTCCATTTACCCTAGTTTACGGATTAGAAGCCATATTACCTATCAAGATCGAGCTCCCATCATTAAGAATATCACTACAAAACCTAATCATGGATGAAGAATATTGAGTAATAAGACTAAATGAGTTGGAGCTATTGGATGAGCGGCGTATGGACTCTTTAAATCATTTGTAAGTCTATCAGAATTGACTCAAGAGGAGCTATAACAAAAATATCAGGAGTAGGACCTTTCAAGTCGGAGAACTTGTGCTAAAGGAGAACTAGAAGAACGTCCCAAATCCAAACGACAAAGTAAAATTTGAACCCAACTGGTTGGGACCTTTCATCATCACAACGAGCTATAATTCAGGGGGATATCAGTTATCAACACTTGAAGGGGATCCTCTGTAGGAGCCCATCAACAACTCTCATCTTAAAAAGTTTTATGCCTAAATCTTTCAAAGTATAGAACCAAAAAAAAAAATTAGAAAATGTCTTGAAAAAATGGTCACCTTGGTGGAAACCTAGCAAACAGGCATCATGGTGACAACAAAAAAAATCAAAAATACAAAAATCAAAAAAAAAAATCAGAAAAAGGATTAAAAAAAAATAGCAAAGAAAAAAATCGTCCTCTAGTGAAAACCACTTCGGTGGCGCTTTGGGCAAGTACCTTGGTGAAAACCTGGAAAATAGGCACCTCATGTAAATAAGCACTTTCCATCCACTAGGATATTTTTGACTCATTCTGCATCATCCATCCATTATGCTTTCATCATCCATCATCCATCTATTTGGCATCTATATCATAGCTTGGTCTTGTGTTCGTGTCATGATCCCTCCTAGTACTACTCAGCCCATTCTCAAGGTCAATTTTTTCTGCCTCTATCGGAGTAGTCTATTGCATCATGCTAGGGGTATGTTCTCATCAGATTGGATTCGTATACATTCTTGAAGTCCCTGAAAATCAAAAAATCCAAAAACATCAAAAAATAAAAAAACATCTCAAAATCCTAAAACAGGTCAAAATGTCAAAAAAGTCAAAAAATAGAGTCGTCTTGTCAAACTACGAGTCTCTAATCCTTGAACGTAGGCAAGGTTGATCATTGATCATCCCCTGAGACACTTAGGTTAGTCCTTTAGGAGTCTGTCATAATAAACTGGCAGTCCATTTGTTCATATCTCATTAATAATTGAGTATGTGTCAGTCAAACTACGTGGTCTCTGCGTGTATAACATAGGCAATAATAATCTATTGATCAACCCTCGAGGCCCCTAGGATAGGTATTTAGGTTAGTCACTTGGTCAAAATCTTGGAAAACCCCAAAACATTTAAAAATTCAAAAAAGCACAACATTTGAAAAATCTCAAAAATACCAAAAACAGCCTCAAAACACTTCAGAAAACTCCAAAATCATTCAAATATTTGAAAAATAAAATAAACTAATCCATCTTTCTCATCTCGCTTTCACCCAAAAAAACTAACATCACTCATAATAATCAATCATCACCCTCAACCTTTTGTGAAACAGTTGGAAACAAGTCTAGCAGGTCAAAAGTGAAAACCTAAACGTCAAAGTCTCAAGTCTAGGTCAGTACGTAAACAAGTTGGTCAATTCTTTGTGTCAATATCTTATCATCCAATCAGTCTCATATCAAATCATTTGATATCGTCATGTCCTAGGATGCATCCTTCCCGCAATGGACATCAACATCAGGCATCATTGTAGTTTAGTCTTGGCTAGTGGTTTTGAAGAACATCAACTTATTTGTTTTGTCTTTCTCTTTTGATTTATCTTATTTTTCTCATTCCAAGGACCTCTCAATGATGTCCAAACAAAGGATTTAGAGAGATAGGAATGGGGCAACGATCATTATCTTTTTTCTACTAAGCTTGTTGGATATTTTTGTAATATAACCTTGGTCGTGCATACTTTATTTAGGTGTAGGGAGGATGTTTTAGGTATCTTGTTGACCACATAGGAAGGATTTATTTTCTATGTTTTGGTTTGAGATGTCCGGAATATCTAAACTGCATTTTGAATAAGGTTTCGTATGCCAGGAGTGAACAAGAATACTCCTATATGATTTTTGAGTCAAATTCCATCACACTAGGTACAATGCCATCTTAGTTCTTTATACCTTGATGCATTGTACTTATGTGTGTAATCAAACATAAGGTAATTGTCCCTTTGAAAATATCAACTCCTCGGCAAGTAATCATCATCATTATCATCATCTTGTGTCTTATTGGAATCTCATTTTTTCTTCTATCTCTTACTTTTCGCTCTAACATGGTATCATGACAGTTAATCACAAATCATCATCATCATTGCATTCATCCTGGATCCACAAAATTATTAATATATTGCATACTACATATCATATCACATAGAAAAAATTAACCATTACACATGCATTGCATTTCCATCCATCTATAATATACATTGGTTATTCTGAGCATTTCATAAATCGTACATATGCATCCATTATATAAACATGAAAGTAATCATCCCATAGCATTATAAACATTTGCATCATCATAGCATCATTTTCACTCATCGTATCATAACATTGCATAATCATCCCATAACACATATAAGCATCCATTTGCATATCATAACCATCATATCATAGCACATATATAACATCATTTCAACATATCATATCATCACATCACCATCATAACATTATAACTGCATATCATACATGACAAAATTACGAGCATCTGATCATCCATCATAGCATAACATTATAGATCCATTAGTCTAAGCATATTGCATACCATAGAATTTTGCATACATCATGAAAAGTACATCAGAAAAGATATTGAAAAAGAAAACATCTCATCACATTTGCATCATCACATAGAAGATCATGCACATCATAGCATCACATAACATTATGGCATAAGCATCATTGCATCATATTGAATAGCATATAGAAAGTAAAGGCATCCATAGAGCATAGAATTAGAATATAACACATCATATAGCATCAAATCAACGCCATCATATATATATATATATATATATATCATCAAAATAACTACACTGTCATGGTACAAAATCGGATCAATGTACATGTGTATGTCAATAGAGTACAATGGCCCATGTGGCTATAAAAAGCAAGCCCATGGGGCACAAAAATAATACTATCTCGATAAAAAATAGGCCTAACCCTATTGGCTATTTCCCTTGCCACCTACTTTCTCTCTATGATCCTGTGCAGGTCTATGGATGGTCCACTATGAAAAGTCGGGCACTCGGGCTGCTCATGGCACAACCTGATAATAATGTAACCTGTAATAGTTATCCTCCTGGATGGCCTCCCTGTGTGCTCGAAGTGATACTGTGCTCTGGTAGGAGGATGCAGGCATGCTCTCAATCTGCTATCATCGATCCATATCTACCGCTGCCTATAGCTCTGTAGCCAATCTTTGTTGGACTGCCTGGTCCCGCTCTAGTTGTAGCTGATCTCTCTCGAATGTCAGTGCCTACACCTGTTCCTATAACTGCAAAATTTGGCCATCTCTAGGATTTGGCTGGGGAGGTGGTTGCACGGGTGGCTGGTCTTGGTCCCTGTCTCTGGGTGGTGTCGGGACCCTATCCTATCATCCATGATCCTGGTCCCGCAGAGGGACATGCTATCTCTACTCCCCCACCTATGGATCTGGGAGTGGCTAATCCTAGGGCCCCCTATCCTAATCAAGCAGTGGTCCTCTGCCTCCTTGGTCCCCATCTCCATTCCCTCGACCTCAACTTTCCCCTTTACCTCTGGCTTTGCATTGAGAAGATGGTGTCCCTGGCATTGTCAGTCGAAGAGGCGACGAAAACCAATCCATGTATGCCTGCATGGTCCCTGCATCAGCTTGCCCCTGATCATATGGCCACGGCCTGGCCACTAGCTACATAAAGCTCTACACTACCTCGCGCTCAGGAATATAATGGCCCCAGGAGCTCTTGCTCATAGTTCATGCAAAAATGGCCACATACTGATCATCTGGCCTATTGTGTGGCTCTTCGAACTATCTCTATACTCTGCCTGGTAGGTACATCTCGAGCATCATGTGCTCCCTGTCTTGCATCAGTCTGTCCTGTCAAGCGAAGAAGAGCTACTAAACATTGTCAAACCATGCAGTCCATCCAAGATATGGCCACCATATAAATGCTCTTATTTCATCAAAAAATCTCCTCTAGTGAGGAATCTCATGTTGTCCTATGTGGGTGAATGAGACACCTCCTTTGTATCACTAGAAAATCATATCATCTGGCTCCATGGGAACTAGAACAACTCTCAGACGGAGCACAACAATGTGCTCCCAAGCCTAGACATGCAGAAGTGTAATGCTAGCCCCAAGTGCCCGGCCATCAAGGTAGGAAAACTCATGCAAGCCTATGTACAGTGAGGCTAGAAGAACTGGCCCCTAGGAAAATAGTGTCCATCTCCAAATCATGTGCTCCCAAGTGAGCTCCCATCCAAGAATAAAGTATCGGCCCTACCGATCTATTGCGACGAGACTCAATATAATGGCTTCAATGACAAGGAAGAAGGGTGACATAGAGAGATTATAACACTCTAACTCGATCTGACCCTCATAGAAAACAAGCTGATCAAGGCCCATAATGTCATAGCAGGCCTCCCTCCAGGAATTTGTGTCGTATATCACCCACTCACCATGGATGGTCAATTTGTGGATTCACCACACGTCCTCTAGTGTGACCGTCGCCTCACTTGTCAGGAGGTGGAAAGAGGATGTCTCGTTGTGCCATCTCTTAGTGAGTGTTGTCAGCATGCCCAGGTGTGTCTGAATGGGTGGTGCATAGGCAATGTACCAAAGTCTGATCCACCTTAGGTGCTCTTGTTGTTGCTTAGTTAGATCATCCAAAATGCCGAAAAGCTCTCAGGACCTGTGCTCGCATGCATAGATCACTCTCGCCTCCTCCTGCATTAGGAAAGTCACTGTGTTAAAATTCATCAAAAAAATCCTGATCCTAGTTTGTCTCGGCATCCCAAAACAACCTCAACATCGTTATCTATGAGGACGGTGTAGTTTGCAAACTCCAAACTACATTGCTATAATCTTTAAACTCCCAAACTTTTCCATGACATTGCAGTTTAAGAAGGTGGTTCAGTTTAAGAGTAAACCCTAATTTCAAAGAGGACCACTGTGGTGCACTTTGCATACGTGGTTGGGTTTGGAATTTAAACCCAAATTCCAAATTGTGTTGCGGTGTTGGTACTTGTGATGACGACACAGTTTGAGACTGAGCGCTACCATTTAAAATTTTCAGCGGTGCAATATTGAATAACTCCTAAAGACCTAGTTTCCTAAAGCATTAAATGCGCATAAAAATTGAAAACAAGGTCAGGTCAAGTTGACTCACTAGTGGTCCAGTGCCAGGAAGCCTCTGGTGTGTCCGTACTCAGTCAGAAATGTGCAGGGGAAGCTGTCATCATGCCATATCGTATGTCAGAGCTCAAAGTTGCAAAATCTCTTAAGGGTGAATGTGAAAATGAATTGGAAGTGGCCCCTCAAGGCCTATTTAAGCCTAAAAATTAGGGTTTTTTGACCCTGTTTAGCCGTCCTATCAGGGTTTTGGTCCCTCAATCCGTTTTTGTCCATTCAAGGGGTGTTTTTGCATTGTTTTTTACCTTTTATCTCATTTTTTGACCTCCTAGAGCCTTTCTGGACCCGTCGGGCACCTTGTCCTCTTTTTTCGCAAGACCACCCAAAAAGTTGAATTTTTCATCCAATATCTCGAGGGGGCAGTATATTGGCATATTTTCACCCACTAAGGAAACAACGGGGCAAGTTTTGAAAATAATTTTTTTTGGATTTTGATCAAGATAGTTTATTCTTTGAATCAGCATAGCAAGTGCATTGCTTCAAAGAGGGGAAAAATCTAGACACGTAAAATGTATTGATTGACACTACACGTTTGATACCGATTACTAACACTGTTTCATCCTTAATCATCCCTTGGTCTAACCATTTAATCGAATACCCTTATTTGATTAAATTCATCAATTTTCCTCCCTTAATTAAATAAATCATTTATCTGATTAAGTCATTCTCTCTTGCTAATTAAATCAATCAATCTGATCTAATTAACCTGATATCTCTATTTAATTAAATAATTCATTTTATTTGGTTAAATCTCCAAATTCATCTTATTAAATTAAGTAAATTAAACCTTATTTGATCTAATCTAACATTCATCCCCTTTAATTAAATAAATTAAAAATCTTTATTTAATTAATCTCTAAATCACATTCTTCTCATCTTTTGATTTAAATCAACCCATAAATCTAAATCAATTAGTCACATCATCTAATCCCTCATTAAATTAATTAACCCTTGATTAATTTAATTCTAATCCATGTCCCATCCTCTAGATTTTGCCACTTGCACATGAAAATACATTTAATCCATTTATTAAATCTCTATTTTCTCTCAACTTGGCATCTTTTAGAGAATATTCCTTCAAATTTGAAATCCTTCCAGGTGGACTTTGTCCTTCCAACAAGACATTTATTCCATCTTATGCATTGAGCCAAGTGGCATTTAAGACATTCATTTTTCCCTCTTACATGTCATTTCACTATTTTCAAATTCCACCTAATTGCATTTATGGGCACATTCATCAAAATGTGCACATCCTTGGCCCATTCACATCTTGACAAGTGGCATTTGGCCATTGGCTGAAATTTAGTCCCACATTGCTTCATTTTGGGTTTTTCTCCATCTTGTCTTTCTATAAATAAGAGGTTTCTCTCCTCATTTGATCATCCACAATTTGAGAAAACTTACTATACTCAATTTCATCTTCAAGCATCAACATTTTCATCAATTTCATCAAGGCATAGCTAAGTTATTGTAGGTTTTCTCCATGGAGTTCATTTGAAGCAATCATCACCAAATCATCAAAATCTTGCATAGGAGTTGGGAAAGGGACAATTTCCACATCAAATTGACACTAACTCCCCCATAAGATCAAGAGTTTGCATTTTTTTAATAGGATTTGATCCATCTCCTTGCTTTTTCATTGTGTTCTTATTTTTATTCCTATTTTGAGCATTGCTAATGGATTTTATGGGGAACTTTGATCTTAGCTTGCATTTGAATCTTCTAATGTGTTTGTTTATTGTGTTTTGCAGGTGCTAGGATCTTGATTCCATAGTATGGTCAGGAAGATTGTTGTAGTAATATCATTTATGTGAGTAGTGAGTGTGTTGCACTATGTTGCCTTTAGTGTTGTCACTGATGTCAACCTATAGTGTGGTGATGAGCAAGTAATGTAGATCAAGAGATTGCAGGTGTTGTAGTGTTGAGTAGGTGTTACTGGTGAAACTAGTTCACTTGGTTTCCAAGTGCTTTTCAAAAAAAATGAATAAAAGCGTTTGTAGTGTGACAGAGGTGTCTTCAGTGTTGTGGTCTAAATTTATTCATGGTTGAAGACATGCTTGTGTGATTTCGATGTGATGATCAGAGGTGTTCAAAGGTGCTATATCCAAAGTTTTAGGTTTCTAATTATTTTTGTAGTCTAGAGGATGTGTTTGATAGTGTGTTCATCTATGTAAAAGTTTGTTTGGAAGAAATGAGATTTATCCACATTTCTTTGGAGTAAGGTTTCTTGTCTTGCAGATTAGAGAACATGCTAATATTGTCTATTTCTTCTTTCCCTCGAAGTTTCTATTGTTCAACTATTTCACAAGTTTGGATTTCTAAGTTATGTTATATGGCAATATGTTTGGTTGAATAGAATAATGGTGTTCTCAGTAAAATGTGGTTTTCGTAGTGTAGAAAAATATTTTGATGATGTTATAATATTTTGGAATATTGTATGGATGTTGTGAAGTGTTTCTTTCTGGTCTGCATGTTACTTTCAAACTTGGAGAAGTATGTATGTTGTTGCTTGTTAGTGGTAGTGCAGGTTTGGTGAACCTAGTTGCTAGCACTAATTGTGGAGACTTTATGTTTTTTTTTAAAGTGTGGTGAAGTGTTTCAATGTAGATTTGGGTCCTAGTTAACCCTTGGCATGGTCTACCTTCACTTCTTTCCGCTATGGAAGAGTTTAGTGCTAACCTATTTAGTGGATGCACATTTGAGGTGCGTATGTTTCATTGTGGCTGACATGGAAAAGGTTTTTAAGGTTGTGGTTGGTATAAATTATGCAAGGTGAATTGTTGGAGATGTGTGTGGTTTGTCTAGGAAATGTGTGAGATGTGAATGTGTTCAAGTGTGGTGATCTGAGTGCAAGCTTAATGCCGAGGACTTCAAATGTACTAAGAAGGTGTCTATATTTTCAATGTGCCTGAAGTTGCTAGAGGTAGTGAGCCAAAGGTTGTGGATGGTGCAAAGTTGTAGTGGTGTATTTTTCTTGTTGCTCTTAGATAGTGAATCTCTATGTAATGGTCTTCTTTCATCTTTATTCCAAAAAGTGAGTGCTTTGAAAAGTGAGCCCTCGATAGTGAGCATTTCTTATTTTCTCAGTTGTGAGACCTTCGTAATGATCTTAATTGTAATTTGGTATTTCTATTCATATATGTGTGAGCTAATCATCGCCATGTATTTTCCTTGGTTAGGGTTTACCATATAAATCTAGTGTTCTATTGTGCTTGGTTTTGTTTGGATTGTTATTTCATATGTTTACATTTTGCTAATGCTTCATGAGGGTTTAAATGTTGATAAGGGTTTGAAAGCTAATGAGGGATTGAATATTTGAATGTACAACTAATTCACCCTACCCTCTAAGTTTTCCTATGCATCTAACATGGAGGAGGGGAGGAATTTGTTTATTTTAATACTAACATAGAACCTTGCAAAGACAAACCATGTATGATCCCTAATAATTTTGTCCACCACAAGGAAAATAAAAGTATTAGCACTACCAACTATAATATCTTCATCCAAAAATTATAGGGGTAAACCTAATAGACTAACCCATTTGAAGGAAACCATATAGAAGTCAATAGAGGGATCCAAACCGAATCTTTATTTATGTAGAGGAAGTCATTTTTTTCATGGAAGCTAAGGTTCCTCAACTAGGACCCTCTGAAACATATCCCCATTTACCCAAAACCTAAAAAGAAATAGATCTTTGGATAAAACACTAACCTTAATACATCTTAGGAACATTTACTTTTTAGCAACTAATGACAAACCACATCTATATTGTGGTAAGCATGGAGGAATTTACCCATTAGTGAATTTCCCATCTTGGAGTTTGAATGGTTAATGTAGTGATTAGGTACCTTAAGGCACCTATCAATACTTGAATCCATGAAAGAGAATGCACTAGCATGAAATTTGTTAGAATAATACAAATTTATAGATTCCTTCCATGATTTCTTCCCTATATGACCCAATGTTCAACCAAATGGAGATGGTTTAAGAGGTTTGATATTAGTAGAAATTCATAAGGAGGCCACATGAGCTCCTAGATCCACAAGACCCATCCATAGGGATTCCACACATGCAAAAAAATCTAAATAATGACTAGGAACATTAGAAGTAATGGGAGAAAATGTTTCCAAAAGACGGTTCAATTATTATCATATGGAGTAGTTCAATTAAAACTACATACCTGAATATTGCAACTCCAATAATTTCTCATCTGTTACATTCCACAATCAAGCTAGTAGTTCATACACATGAAGTGCAACTCAAAAATGACATATACCTTTATATCTAGAAAAAATATTAAAATTTGTATAATTGAATCACTGTTACATACCTATAACTTCATCATTAGAATTTTGTAGTCATTCTTTCTTTATGAGAGGTTTTTTTACATGTGTGATTCAGAGACTGTCAAGATAAAATATGTGTATTATGATATGTCGATGAGATGTCATTACTCATTTATTTGTTATATTATATAGAATTTGGTGGCCTATATGTTGTAGTTTGATTTTTCATTTGAAACCATATTCCCTAAAATAATGTGGTTAGGATCTTAATTATATACTATTTTAGGTCAATTAACATCTATTATATGGTAAAAAGTTGAATTATTTGTGTAGAAAGAATAAGGTATGACTAGCAACATCAATATGATTCAAAAAGTAGTCTTTTGTTAAGAAGTTTAAATTTAATATCTATTGTATGAAAATTTTGTTCTTAAAAAATTTTACTTCAAAATATAAATTTAGACTTATTTATAAATGATATTTTTTTTCAAATGATTAAACTAATCATATTAAGAGTTTTCTAGATATATCTATATGATTTAATGGTATAAAACATTGATTTATATAATATTTGATTAGTTAAAACTTGTTAAAAATATAGAGAAATTTTGTTTTGGATTTTTCTGTTAAAAATTATAATCGAAAAGTTTACAATTTAAGCTAATTTCTAGGGGAGATGTACTAGTAGCCGCAAGGGCTAACTTCGCGCATTCGTGCAGAGTGCAAAATAGGTCCGATTTCAATTTTTTTGTTTTGGGCTTCTTTGTAAGCGAGTTAGGACCTTAAAAAGAAAAAAATGGCTTCTAGATATTTAAAACGCGCCTTGTAGAACCTGTAAAGCAAAAGGTGCTCAAAAAGGGTGTTTTTAAACCTCCGTCTCCTACATCTTTATCACTACCCATTCATTAGACAACTAATAAAAACCCACAAAAATTTAAGGTGTTTTCAATAGTTTTCAATATGTGTTTTTTTTTGGTCAAGTGAACAAGAAGTAAACAGCAATTGAATCATGGATGGCAATCGACACATTTCCTCTAATCTCCAAACTAAACACTGAAGATGGTGCAGGCTTCAATTGCGGAGCAGCTGCCATTTGAAATGGAGACCGTCCAGCGATTTTTGAGGTTTGACGATCTGGGGTCCCCACTTATTTCGCAAATTACTAATACTGAGCCGTAACTATTATGTTCATCAGCGACTAATCACAATCATAATAAATGGTTTCGTCTGTCGCAATCATATTTAATCCTTATTTGAAGTGACAGCTTTCGACGGTAAGAAAAATCTAGACATACGATTGATTTACGTTAAGTTCTTACAGTTCCCAGGTATCTTTGCTACAGAAACTAAAAGTTTTTGAAAGTCGTGTACACACATTTTAACTACGATGTACTCCCGTCTCCTCGAAAAGGCCAGAGCTCTGCTACGTTGAATAAAACAATTTATACTTTGTGCGATATATTTCTTTTCTGGCGATTAAGACAAATTTGCTGACAAACGGATAGATAGCTGCAACTGTTTGCTTGCAGAGCGTTCAAATCTGGATTCTCACTGTATAGTTGGACAGCTAGCTTAAACCTGCAACTCTGGTAACTCCCTCCTCCTCTTTCATATATTGTTCACTTTATCGGTAAGGTGTGATAACGTGTGGACTGAATTCATAGGATTAGTTTGTCAGGTAAAAGGGGCTTTTGGCAATATATAGTTCACTTTAATACTGGCGCTAGATACAAGTTTCATCCTCCCTTCTCCTATCTGTCAACTGACTTCCTACACAGACGTCTCTAACGCTGCACATTATCAGTCAGATCTACCAATGTAAGTGCATCAAAACTCGCATTATATTTCCTTATCAACAAGCTTTCATTGTTTGGACAAGGTTGCAGAGAACATGGTTATATTGTACGGGACGGCGTACATCCAATCCGAACCCTATGCAACGCACTCCATTGAATCTACTCCTTTCACATTTGGAAAATTTGGCAACACTTTATGCAGTTTAATTGTGATTCTATACGCCAGTGCAACGCTTCTAATTTTAATTTGTTTAATTAATTGTCCAATAATTAGATTTTTGTTTTTAAAGGGTAAAAATATATTTATTAAGAAGTCAGAAAAGATTATAAAAACATTTTCAAATAGTCATGTCTATCATTAAAGTTAAAAGAATGAATATCTTACGAGCTTTACCACTAAACCCTCACATCCAAGACTCAAAGGGGAACAAAAGACTCTCAAACGAGACAATACTTAAAAAATAGTACCAATGATAAATCCATCTCATTATGAAGAAGGTAAACGAACTCTGATGATTGTTAGGGGATAAAAACTCCAAATCAGAAACATTATAGCTATGATTATTCTTAGAAGCCCACTTGGCAAGACAATCCACAATAGCCTCTCATTCACAAGGAATATGAACAAAAGAGATGCAATCAAAGTTTTGAGAAAAGTGGAGAATTTGCTCCACAAAAGATGCCAACTCCAAAGAAGAGTCATTAGTACTCTTTTCAAAAAAGAAACCAAAATTAGGGAATCCATCTCACAAATAACTTGTTTCGAATCCATTTCATAAGATTTGTCCAGATCTACAAGAATAGCACGAGCTTTCATCTAATTTTTAGTACAAAACCCCATAGAAGAAAAAAAAAATGAAGAAGAAAAGCTACACCCAAATTACTTTGGGAAGAACCATCAATTTTTATTTTAAAAGCACCCAATGGGGTAGAAGACCATTTACTAACTTTGTTAACTTTATGAAAATATTTGACCTAAGAGTTAGAGGGAACAAATCCAACCAAATAACCCAAATCTATCTTCTTCAAAATTAAAAATAAAAGAACTTAGCAGCCAAAGTTTTTTTAAATGAGTCTAAAATATATATCCAAACATACCCACTAAGGCAATGTTATCCTTGGAAGGGATGGCAATTCATCTCGATCTAAATGAATCAAAAGATAAAGACTGTTATTGAGTCCTCCATCCTCGCATCTTGTTTTTATTTTCTCTCTTTTGGAGAGGAGTTTTCTCCCATAGGGTTTTTCTCCTTTTCTCAAGTTGTGAGAGATTTCCTTTTTGCATTGTAGTTGTGTATGGATACCTAACATGACCTTGTAGTCGGAACCCATCTTGTATTTCATTTTGCATATTAATCTCCCTAAGTTTGCACTTAAGCGGGGGTGTTAGTTTTTGCATAATAATTAGGGATAATTAATTTTTCCTATATTGGGTAGTTTTTCACTCGTCTTATTTTTCATGCCTTTAAAAGGCTTGTACAATATGTATTTTATCATCTCATTCTGAATATCATTCATGATATTTGGTAGAATAGTTGTGTTTACTTCTTTCATATGTGTGAGGGTGATTTGTTATTGCAGGTTGAGGATCCTAGGAAGGAGGTGTCGTCTCCTACATGGTATCAAAGCTCCTCCTCCTACTCACCTTCTTGGAGAGTTTCTGACAAAGAGATCCAAGCAATTTTTTGCATGCTAAATTTTTCTTTTGGCATTTGAAATTTATTAAATTTCAAAGTTGCCTTTATTGCATTTTTTTTCTATTGAAGAGAGGTAAGATTTGGTGGTTGTGAGTTTCTAGATCGTCGTCTAGAGGCATTCAACATCATTCTCTTGCAGCAAGGGCCAATTTTCTCTATTGAAAGGGTCAATTTTTCCTATTGAATGGGAGCCCATTAGAAGGTAGAAACTACCTAGTGCACTTAACTGATTGGACTTTACATGCTTTGACAATGGTACGAGCCCAAAATGGCACCTGAAAAAGGTATTAGAAATGAGTAGTCACACCTTCAAATTTCGCAGGAAAAGAAATTAATGATTTTGAAGGGATAGTTGTCACTTGAAATCTATGTGGAACTCTATTTATTTCGGTGCATACTTATTCATATGCTCGTATATTAGCCACATGTGGACACCAATTCAGAGAAGTTTAATAAAGACACCATCAATATCCTAGGAAAAAAATAGGAAAGAGGCTAAAATTGGAGGGCACTAGAAACTAACCCAAAAATTAGACAAAGAAATACCATGTAAAAGGGGTTATTTCAAGTATGCTATCACTACCTCCAAAGATCCTCAAAAAAGGGGTATCAAAAGAAAAGATGAGAGACATTTCTCATTAATCGTACAAAGAACACATTTAGAAGGGCCATGAAATCTCATCAATTTTATATTGTTCCAAGTAACCTATTTATAGTAATAAACAAACCAAAGAAATAAATTACATTTGAGCCAAAAAATTCCATTCCAAATCTTTTTCCTCCATGGGAAATCCTTGAACCCATTCTTTTCCTCTTTTATTAACTAGTATCGATTAAAAATTAAATAAACATAGTTTGGATCATAGCCCCAAGCTAAAACACTAGCCTCCTCTAAATAAACATAAGGGAATTTATCTAATATACACTCTAGGGTAGCATGTGACTCTGGGTCATCCCCATAGGCTACTAAGTCATTTCTTTCTAGTGAAAAATAGATGACACCCCACCAATCGATAAACCTTAAAAATAAAAAATGTTGAATCAACCAAATTTTAAAAGGAACTTACTCAAAGGATTGGGAAGAGGAAGACAAGGAGAATTGGGGAATGAAGATCTCATGAATCAGTAAAAAAAGAGCTTGATCACCTAGCTTAACAATCCAGAAAGGTGTCAATTAATAAGAGAAGTATCCTTCTTGATGGTATTCTAGACCATACAACCTTTACAAACTAGTTTAGTTCAAGTGGAACCTATTCAATCGTAACCCCACATTAATATTAGTAGCTAATAAGTTTATTCCAAATTCAATTATCTTGCATGCTCCATCTCTAGTATATTTTTGTAGCTAGAGCTTTACTATGATGTATAGAGTATTTAAACTTGGTTGAGTAGAGGAAAAATGAATAAAAAAAGTGATAAATTGATAAGTATTGCAACTTACCACTTCACATTTGAGCTCCTTAATGGAAAAAATTCTTGGGATTATCTCATGCAAGGAGAGTTGGATACTTTATTGAATTTCTTCCAAGTGTTAGTACTCACAAAATAAATGAGCACTAAAACATGAACAATCTTACTCATAAACTTGATGAATTGTTCCACCTTTTGGCAGATGGAACAAAGGGGTTTAGGACCTCCTATTTCACTTAGTTTCACTCAAGAAAACCCTAGAGATCTAAATCCAAGGATGGGATGAGGGAAAAAGACTACTAAATGTTGTCTTAGGGTGTGATAAAAGGCTTGACAAGAGTGTTCACCACCAAGCTAGGGCTTGGAAAGATAAGAAATGAATGCAACATGCAAAACCTAACTAAATGACCCAAGAAAAGAAATTAAATACAAAATACCAAACCGAGAATGAATAGAGGTACACCTGGAAGACAAATGAGGTTAAAACAAGCTCCAAAACACTAAAATTTTGATCTTTGATGCCTAGTGGGACTCATACGCTTTTCTGGGTGATTTAGTCTTAGACTAGGGTTTATGTGCCAAAACTAGAATCTCACAATGTTTGATTTGAATCTCCTAAAACCTGGAAAGTGGCAGTACTAGGACTCATATGCCACAAGTGGTGATTTAGTCCTAGTATTAGGGTTTGGCTGAAATTCTGGTATTCTCTGGTGATCTCCTGTAGCTTCCTTCTTTCCAAATCTCCAAGTCAAAAACACTTAGTTCTTGCATGTAGGTGACTTTTCATGATATTTCATGTAAGGAGACAACTTCAACAATTTTCTTCAATCTTGCAACTTAGTCTTCAAAGATCCTTCAAGCTCCAAGACACTTAGATTTGCAATCACACTGGTAGAGAGAGAAAAATTAACTTGTTGAATGTTAGGAAATAGGGGGTTTCCTTGGTCAAACCTCGTTTCGGTAATTAAACCTTATGATGAAACAATGAAATATGAACATGAAACATGAAATGTGAAACCTAAAATATGAAACACAAAAAATGGTACCTTGAATGATTTCTCGAGATGTAAATCAACACTCTAAAATGAAGCGGCCATGTAGAATGTAGATATTGATCTTGAATTCGATGTAGAATAATGCTTAATCTTGGATCTTCAATACTACATCACCTCAACAACATGCTTGATGCTTGATGACCTTGACATGATAATGGATCTCGAATTGCTCCAACAAATGATGAGGAAATCATCCCTTAAATGCCTTATCAATGCTCTTGAATACTCTATGAATTTCTTGTGAAGTCTTAGGATGCTTGCATATACTTTATTAGGTGAAATAATGATTTGAAACCTTGTTTATATAGGAATTCTATCTAACTTATCGTATATTAGATCCCAAATGCCGACATACGTGAAATTTGTATTCAAAACCTTGATTTCCTGTTCAAAACCCTAAAAAGTGCCAAATGGGACTCATACACCACTTTTGGCATATAGGTTCCATCTAGGTAGGAATCATATTCCCAAGGTGGCGTATGGGTCCCACTAGGCCTTTTGGATTGAGGAAATGTCCAGGAGTAGGAAAATTAAGTGTATTTATTGATTATGTTGGGATCTCAGTTGAAATAAGCCTCATGATGCATAATAAAGGGTCTTAGGGTCCTATTAATGATTATATGAAGGTCATAAATTCAAGAGGGCCCAAAAATCAATGTGAACGTGTAAATAAATACACTTTACAACATTAAATTAAGGAAAAATTAGGTCTATTTAGCTTAAAAGGGCACTAAATCTAATGTAAATGTGTAAAAAAAATTACAACACTAGATCAAGACAACATCAGGTTCATTTTAATGTTAAGCATTCCTAGATTAAGTGTGAAAATGCAAAGGGTCCAACATTTTTCTACACTACATTTAGCCCTCACTTTAGTGAGAGGAGGAATTTGCTTCAAACTCACACTAAAGTAGACATTCAAGAGGGGTCCACATGTACCAATGTGGATGGTCTAGGATAAAAAAGATCAAGGGTGTGGTCAAGCCCCTAGGATCCTAGATCCTACATTAAACCAACATAAGCACAAAGGGACACACACACAAGGTGGATGATATGCAACAAAATAAGATACATAATCACACAATTCCATAAACATAAAGACAAAAGAAAGAAAAGGTGGATCAAGCTTCGATCGTTTGTCTCACATGTTATGGATCAGATCTAAGCTTGTTTGTCTAAAACACATGCTCACTCTGAGGCAATGAAACTTCAGGCTGTCCGTTGGGTGAGTATCCAAAAATGGTGGCTTACAAGAGGAACCTGATGTTCACTATTCAAACCAAATGCATGCTCACAAGGGCTAGTGGAACCTCATGTCATCCACTAGGTGAGACCCAAGATGCCCATACACAAGCAACCAGTATGTGCTCACATAGACAAGCAAGTGGCTATGGGAAATTCATGCTTAAGTTTGGATCGCATACGTACAACCATATCAAATCTATACCTCTTGATAATTTTGATAAGGTGCCACACAACAATGAACTTTCAGCTCCATCAGGAAAGCAAAGCTTCATATGCTTGATACTCATGAATAAACTAGATGGCACCATAGGAAAGAAAAGTGTGTTTTGCAAGCTGGCCATATAACAGTTATCATAAATGTAAAGTACGTTCAAAGGGATTTTACTTAGTTCATGTAAGGTATCTTAGGGAACATCATGCCCAATGTCTCTAAGAGAGGACATGTCAAAGAAATATCACACTCTCATGGGCTATCAAGCCCAATGACACCACCAACGAAAAGATGCATCACAAGAATAAAGAAAATCACATAGTGAAACATGAGTGTTGATGTATGCCCCTAATTTAAAGTGGCTACTAGCACCATTGTTGTGAAGAATTGCTTTAAAGTAGAAGAAGACATGAAAGGTTATTCAAAAAGTGCTATACCAACTCATATGTTCTTGAATGACACTACATCATGAATAAGGGGTTGTCCCAAAAATGCAATAGTAAAGATAACTCAATATGTCGCATGCAAGCCAACTTAATGCATGCCATTCACATCCAAATCTTGCTCTTATATGTACATGAAAGGTGATCAACTATCCAAAAGAGACAATGACAAGTGACATATGAGGACAAGGCTATTCTAAAATGTTGTCCCTAGTTAGTACAAGACAAGGATGAGCTAAGGTCATGAGAGATTTGAAATTCAATATCAATTAGAGGAGCTAGGTGCTTGAACACAAGGAAGAGCACCACACTCAAGATGTTGAATTTGTTACCCAAAGACCTACATTCATTAGTAGAATAACCATGAATTCTATGATATTCACAAAATGAACTCTTGTAGTAAAATTTATTTTGTGTTGTAGGAGCGAGCGATATGAAACAATCTTGGAGGAGTCTTCACAAGATACTCTCTCGATCAATAGTAAAAGATGTTCTTTTACTTTGTGAAAAAGGTATCTCTTTCTTAGTACAACATGTTATACTTACACAAGGCTCTTTATATTGTGATATTTTATTCTCTCCTTGAAAGGAGTGTAACATCTAACGAACTCCAATCATTAGTGTTTTGCATGATGAAATTGGCACTAAGCAAAGATTTCTCTATTTCTTTCAAAGGATAGTAATGAAGACCACTAGTGTCTATTAGTTTAGGATGCACTAATGTTAAAATTGGTTTATAAAAATCTTTTGTAATTATGTTGACATTAACTGAAGGTTTGTTTGCTTCTTTCAATGGACAATAACCAAGACCACTAGTCTTTTCTTGTGTGTGAGGTCAAGTATAGGGACAGAGATACCTTGTTCTCTAGCACCACATCTTTTTCCACTATAACACATTGTTTTCATAAATTCATAACATTTTCCATAAAGGTTTTTCATTTCTTTCAGATTCAGTGGTTGCTCATGATTAAGTTCATCAAATTTTGTTGCGTAATTTGTTTTCTTTTGTTCTAAAGTGTTTGAGGTGGATGATTTTGAAGGGTATTCCAAATTATGTGATGACATTACCACATTTTATTTTTCCATTTCAAAATCTTTGTCTATGATCTTGTAGTTTCCATGGACGAATGTTGTGAAATCTAAGGGACCCCAATCATTTTCTAATAGCTTTGTGACTTCCTCAATATGTTTTTCTTTTTCTTTTTGTTGCACGGGTTCCACTTGTGTAGTTGGTGTTAATGTTTTTTAAAGGATTTTCCTTGTCTTTCTCAATGTTCAAACAACTATTTGGTTTAGGGTCCGCTTTGATTGTATATAATTTGTTGTTATAGACATATTTCATGATACAATGAAGGGTAGAAGGCACCACATAAATCTTATGAAGCCATGGTCTTCCTAAAAGTAGATTGTATGAAAGATCATGAGGCATAACGTGGATGGGAGTTTGTAGTGTGGCCTTTCCAACTGTAATAGGAATTTTAATGACTCTAAGTGGTTGTTTTCCTACATTATCAAACCCATGAATAGATAAAGAGGCAGGCTGAATTTATTTATTTATCCACACCAATTCTATCGAAAAGGTTCACACTATATGCACATTTAGGGAAGAGCCATTGTCAACAAGGGTTATTTTACTTTCCAACCTATTATATATAGCTATTATTATGAAAGCATCATTTTGTTTTTACACTTCCAAAGGCAGGAGCTCACTTTTGTGGAAAATAATGTCAGCATTCATTTCTTGAATCATGGATACTATGTCACTTGGTTGCACATTAGGAGGGGTAGGAACTTGTTATAAGGCACTTTGAATCATGTTATAATAATGAGGGGATGCTTGAATAAAGTCCCATAATGATATCTTAGCTCAAGTGTTCTTAAGTTGTTCAACAAGATAATATTATTTTCCACTTTGTTGAAGGTAACATAGATTGAGGTAACAAGAGGGATACATTAAAATTATTTTTGTTGGTTGTGGATTGCTTCTAGTGTTATATGCATGAGCAATGGTATTATAATTCGATTGTTGCAAAACATTAGTCTTAGGTGGGTAAATGATAAGTTCAGGTTTGCTTTCAGGTTTTGGTTGTTGTGCGGATGCTTAAAGAATTAGAGGATTATTAGGATGTCCCATAGGATATGTGGGAGGTCCATTAATCAAGGGGCATCTAATGGAAACTTGTGCATTCATAACCTCACTAGTTTCGGTTTGATGTCTTTCTAATGAAGGGAAGTCAAGTGTCTTGTTTTTGCCATCATCTAAGGAAGTCACATCACTATTGTTAATGTTGTCATTTTCTTGCACCATGATATCCTCCCTAGGAGGAGATGTTTTAGGAGAACTACAAAATAGATGTTCATGAAATTCAAAGGTTGGTTCTCCTAAAATTGCTTCATCATGAGTAAGGGAGTTATCAATGGTTGGGTTGTTTTGTTCAATAAGGTGTTCCCTAAGGGAAGAGGGGCAACTAAGATTCTCATGACTTTCATCAATTGTAGTTTCTCACATCAAAGTATCTTCTTCAGAAATAGGATAGATACTAGGAGAAGAAAAAATGTTATTATCATGATTACCTATGGTTGTGTCCTCTTTTTTCTGTAATATCTTGCCCAATAAGAAAGGTAGAAGGAGAAAAATAACTAGGACTCTCAAAACTTTCATTGATTGGTTCTTCTAACACCAAAATATCTTCTTCACAAATAGGAGAGATATTAGGAGATGAACAAATATGATTGTTATGATTTTCCACTATTGTATTCTCTTTCACTAAAGCATTCTCATGCGGGGGATATGAACTTTTTCTTCGCATGCCTAGATAGGTAAAATACTAACATTATTTGACCAAGAATGAAAAGTACTTCTAACCATCTTATTCAATGCTTCAAGAACGTAAACAATGTATATCCAAAGACGAAAAATACTTTTATCCAATGTATGCAAATCTTTAAGAATGTAAACAATATGTATCAAAAAATGAAAAGCACTTTTATCAAAATTATGCAAAGCTTCATGAATGTAAATATTGTGTATGCAAAAGTGAAAAGTACTTTTATCCATACTATGCAAATTTTAAAAAATGTGAACACTTTGAGATCTGATGATGTTTTCTATTGAAATGATTTAGGAATAATTGGAAAATTCCTACCCTAAATTGATCTTTCTGACCTACATGCATAAAACATAAGTTCTTGAAACTTTCGAGATTGATACTATAGGTTACTTTCATGCTTAGGAAGTACATAATTGAGGTTTTCAATGTTGTAAAAGGTGGTGTCAGGTCTGATCTAGGATTAAATCACCCAAAGGGGCATATGAGTCCTAGTTTTGGTTTTTTGGGGCTTCAAATGCTAATAAAAAATCAACATATAATACCTAGAAATTAGGAAAAATCACCTATACTAGGACTAAATCACCCAGAGGGGCATATGAGTCCTAGATTAGGTTTTTTAGACTAATTTTGACAAAATTTAAGTGAATGTTAGGTTTTCTGGTTCGAATTATTTCTAGAATAATTGCAATTATAGATTTCATCTGAAATTCAATGATGCAAGATGCAAAAATGCAACCTATATGCACTTTCACTAATGTAAGATTTAGAAACCCTAGATGCAAATTAACTAATGCAAGACCTAATGCAAAGTTAATGCAAACTAGATCTAGGAATATAATGCACTCTAAATTAGAAAATAATTTGTTCTAAAGGTTAGGTTCACCAAAATGAAATGAAGAAAATAGGTGTTCTCTCTTTTTGGAGATGGAACTAAAGGAAAATTAGGGTTCCTCCACCTATTTCACATATGTTTCATTAAAGGAAACCAATATATCTAAAAAATAGCTTGATTGAGGGAAGGTTTAGGGGTTTAGGATGGTTTCCTTGGATGCGATTGAAGAAAAAAGGGGATTCACCACCAAGCTAGAGGTTGGAAAGACTAAAAATGTAAAGGATATGCAAGACTTGAATAAATGACCTAGAAATGAGCCCAAATCAAAATAGTAAATTGAGAAAGTATAGAGTTGAATCTAGAAGAGAGATGAGATCAAAAGAAGCTCCAAAACCCTAAAATTCTATTCCTTAATGCCCATTGAGACTCATATGCCAATCTGGGTGATTTAGTCCTAGACTAGGGTTTTTGTGCTAAAACTGGAATCTCACAGTGTTGATCTAAATATCCTAAAACCTAGGGAATGGCAGTACTGAGACTCATATGCAAAAATTTGTGATTTAGTCCTAGTATTAGGGTATGTCTGAAATTATACTATTCTCTAGTGATCTCCAGCTTCCTTCCTACCAAATCTCCAAGTCAGAAATGTTGAATTTTGACCTATAGGTGACTGTCCTTGATCTTTCAAGTAAGGAGACAACTTCAACAACTTTCTTCAATCTTCCAACTTAGTCTTCAAAGATCCTTCAAGCTCCAATAAACCTAGATTTACAATTACACATGTAGAGATATAGAAAAACTTGTTGATTGTTAGGAAATAAGGGTTTTCCTTGGTTAAACCCCATTTAGGTAATTAAACCTTATGACTAAATAATGAAATATGAACATGAAACATGAAATTTGAAACATGAACAATGATATATTGAGTGATGTATTGAGATGTAAATTAACAATCTAACATGAAGTGGCCATGTAGAATGCAGATCTTGATCTTAACTTAGATGTAGAACAATTATTAATCTTGGATCTTCAATACTACATCACAAAACTAGCTCAACGACATGCTTGATGCTTGATGACCTTGACATGATAATGGATCTTCAATTGCTACAACAAATGATGAGGAAATCTACCCTTGAATGCCTTAGAAATGCTCTTGAATACTCTATGAAGCTCCTGTGAAGTCTTAGGATGCTTGCATATATTTTCTTAGGTGAAATAAGGATTTTAAACCTTTTTTATATAGTCACTCCATCTAACTTACTATTTATTAGATCCCAAATTCTAACATACATGAAATTTGAATTCAAAACTTTGATTTCCTACTCAAAACCCTAAAAAGGGGCCCAATGGGACTCATACACCACTTGTGGAACATAGGGTCTATCTAGGTAGGGCTCATATTCCTAGGGTGGTGTATGGGTCCCACTAGGTCTTTTTGAATAGAGGAAATGTCGAGGAGTTGGAAAATTAAGTGTATCTATTGATTATGTCAGGACCTCAGTTGAGATAAGCCTCAAGATGGATAATAAAGGGTCTTAGGGGCCTATTAATAATTATATGAAGGTTATAAATGCAAGAGGTCCCAAAACCAAATGTGAAGGTGTACATAAATACACTTTACAACATTAAATTAAGGAAAAATTAAGTCTATTTAGCTTAAAAGAGCCCTAAATCTAATGTGAATGTGTAAAACACATTACAACACTAGATAAAGAGAACATTAGGTTCATTTTAATGTTTAAAATAATTCCCAAATTAAGTGTGAAAATTTAAAGGACAACATTTTTCTACACCACTTCTTATTCTAGTATTAATTTATTTTAGGGTGCTCTAATTTTTTATTCCAATTTCTAGATGTTCAAAATAGTGAAAAAGACTTGTATTTATATGAATTTATTCATTTCACACAAAATTAATTATGAAGAGCTCACAAATGAATTTAAACTTATAGAAGAAAAAAAAATTGACAATAAAATATTTAAATTTGTTCCAAAGTAGGTTGATCAAGGGTGTGGGCACCCTAGACAAGACCTTTTTAAAAAAAAAAAAAAGCATTAAATGAATATTTAATATTCTCATTTTTATCCCAAATTTTGGAAAGCAACATTAGAAAAGGCAACTATTAGCATAATTATGTTCAGGAACATGAACGTGAGCTAAACCTAGAGTGAAATTGTTAAGGGTGATAATTTACGACACTATATAATCATGATGGGTTTACTTTATAATTATTTTTAATTTTCCCTATTGTTCTTATTTAGGGTGATTGAGATTGTTGTTTATTCTATAATATTTGCATAACTCTTTTAGTTTTTCTAAGATTTTGGAATGTTTTGAAATTTTTATGAGTTTTTTAATATGCCAACCTCTTGCTCAGAGTGTTCCTTAGTAATGATTTTCTTTGTTTGTTCTACCATTTGATCATGGTGTTGTTTTGTTGGGTGGAAATGTTCTTTGTTTTTAGTGCTTTATGTCTTAGTGGTTATGTATCTATTATCTACAGTATTTGTTCTTTATCTAGTAACCACTTCTTCTTTATTTTTCTTCTTCTTGTTTGGTTTTGTGTAGATCAAAAATCCTTCTCTAGAGCTACTTGTCTTAGTATTTTCAAAGTAAATTCACCTCTTTTTGAAATATTCTATTGTTTGATCCAGTTCATTTGGTACTCTTCTCAAGAGTCTTGCTCCTTTGGATAAATTTAATTTTTTAAGTTCATCACTTTTGAATTGTGGTGCCACATTATAATAATATATTTATGCTTTTCTAACAATTGAATATACCATGTTGAGTACTTTCAAAAAATCCACATTTCTTATTCTTATCTCTTGAACATTTAGTTGGAAATTTACCCTACTTACTATAATTAAAACAATTGGAATCTATATGCATTCTCCTCCCTCTACCTCAACCTCTATTTCCTCTTATATATTGTCCTTGATTTCATTGGTCTTACAAGGAGTTTATATTTCTCTAGATTTTCCCCTTTAGTACTCTATATCAACAATCTTGTAGATAAAGTGGTATTTTTGACAAGCCTTTTGCATATGCCAATCGTATTTCCTCATTGTAGTTTCCTAGGTTTAGCTCCTATCTTAATCAAAATAGTTGAGATCAATAATATTCTATTGCATACTCATCACATTCACTGCAAACTCCACAATAGGATAAGTTATTCTTTTTGGGTAGTATTTTTAGATCTACCCTTAATGCATTCACCTTATTTTCTCCTATTCCTTTTGGGAAAATTCATTCCACAAATGATGTTCACTAGCACAATACATGGACAATATGTCAAGGGTATCTATGGAAGTATTTTTTTTTTGAGATAATCTCTTGTTTAAGTCTCATTTTTTCAATTTACAATTGTAATATCTTCATTTCATTGTTTTCTTTTTCTTTCTCAAATTTCCTCCAAGATTGGCTTTCTATCTGACAGGAATAGAGTACCAATTTTGAGTATGTATTGAAGTTCATTCCATCTAGGGCCATTCTAATCTCTAGTGTCACTCTAATATAAATCATTTGACTTTTTACTTTTTTATTAAGGGTTCTCTAAACCTCCTTGTTGTTTCTTTTCATTTGTTATCAAATTCTATTATTGTGTCATCTTCCTTTTGTGTGAGTTCTACTAGCTTACTTAAGCCTTTAGTAGGTAGTCCCAGGGATTCAAAATTGACAAGATATTCTTGTTTAACTATGTCCCAGTATTTATGGTTTGTGGGATGAGTCTTGTTGTACCATTTGAGGTTGTCACTTCATAAGGTGCTAATGAAATTGAATAATTTAGTCTTATCCCTAGTTATATTTTATCTCCAACACATCAATTCTAGGAAAATGATATATTTTATGATCTCATTGATATATTTTTTAAAAATGGGTTACTTCCTTGATGTATTCATATCTTCTTGTTCTTCACGGTCACTATATGTATCTCCCAAGTTTATATTAAAGAAGTGTGTCTCCAGGGTTATTGTGTTATTTTCCTGAACTTATCTTTCTACTATCTCTTGATTGTTGAATGTATGCTCTACTAATTCTATTGAAATTATTCTTGATTTTAATGGAATTAAGGGTGTCTCCTTGTCTAAGGACCTTGTTTCTATTCAAAATATCATTTCATTGTTGGAGATATTATTTTGTTAGTAAATGACATTCAATTAGTCAATGATGTCACTTCACTGTACATTTTCTTAAACTCACATGATTCAATTTATTCCATACTACATTTTATCCTCATATTTTGAGAACACTTCTAGTCACCAACTCATATAAATATTCTAAATCAACTTTTTTTTGGTATTTTCTATTAAATTAACCACCAATAACCAATTATCATCTATCCCCAATTGAATGTTTTCCCAATCTAAATAAGTGGTTGGTGTTTTGGTTGTGGGTGGTGTCATAATTTCTTGTAACTTCTTTCTCTAAATTCCTTTTAGTTTTCCAATAATCCTTGTTTTCTCCTATATTTTCTATAATTCAACTTATGCTATCCATATTAAAAATTTCTATTTATAGTATCCCATTCCTCATATCTTTAGCTACACCCACAATGATGAGCTCAATAACACTCTTAGTGGTAAACTTATTCTCTTCCCTCATAATTTATATTATTATCTCCTTGGATTTTTCCATTTCATTCTTTTCTTCTTCTTCTTCCATTCATTTGTGCTACCTTTCCTATTGATCCTAGGTTTGTTTCAATCTTGTTTCTTCTCCATTCATCTCCATTGCTAATTTAATTATTTCCATATTCTCTCTTTTTCTTTTGTTATCTCCTTCTACCATGGGTCTTTTTTATCTTTGATTTTCATCATTTCCTATATATCCCATGATTATCTTAAATTTTGAATAGTACATCTTTTCAGTGATCTTTTCAGATCCTAGGTATGTGCAGGATCATGATGGGCCAAAAAGTGGCGATATGATGTGTATGTGTGGGGTATGTGGCTGATGACTTTTTTTTTACCCAAAATTGATGAAATGAAAAGGGTTTTTAAAGGATATTCTCAACTTTCCACAAATATAAATTATGCTTTATTTTGAATTTAATAAATAATTATTATTCATTTTCTATTTGAATTACGACTAAAGTCATGATTGATAGGCTAATTAAAAAACATCTATAGCTTTCAAATGGTGTCACATTTTTTGAATCTGAAACATGTGTCACATTCTATGCTTCGCATATTATAAGATTCAAAAAGAATGAATTTCATGAAGTTTTGACCAAGTTAAGGTGGTTAGACATACGATATTTTTTATATTTTTTAAAAGTTGTAATAAAAAATTCATAATTAATTATTTACTTGGAAAAAACTTGCAAAAATATGCATCACATTGGGACATGAGTCCTCTAATTATATCTAAAATATTATAAAAAAATATTATTATTAAATTATTATGTTTGGGGTGCTTAGACAGACACTTACTTCTTAGTTTTTCCCTAAAATTTAAGTACTACTACATTCAAATTTATTTTTTTCACCAAATAGATTGAAAAAAAAAAAACCTAGTAGTTTAGAAACTACATTCAATTTTCTACATATTCTATTTTTACATATTTTTTAAATAATATAGATAACTTATTCAAATTTTATGTCAAGTTTCCTAACTCTGATTTTTTTGAATTTTTTGCCACTTAAGGGCCTATTTTTTCCATGATGATCTTGTACATACCCTCCTTTCCCCCTTCTCATTTGTATTCCCTTAACAACCTACCCCCTATCACAAGGGTGGTCCCTAAGGATTGTAACTATAGATTTTTAAGAATATTCTCTCTTGCTAGAGTGTTGTTAACTACCCTCTTTTCTTCCACTACCACTGCTCTTTATTCTCTATTTTTTTCTCACAATTCTCTTAATAAGGTCCCAAAAATGGAACTAATGTTGGAAACAGGAAAAGGGGACTAAATGCTTGAGATCTATACACTAATATCCCTTATGTACTTTTTTATACCCTAGAGAATATAGTGAGAGCAAACAACAATTACAAAAGAAAAAACAAGATGAAAAATAATTCCAAATTTAACATTAAGAAGAATCACATTCATCCATGTGGTCACTAAAAGAGTAACCATTCTAATTTTTCTGACTCGTTTCGGCCCTCCTTGTGATTTTGGCTTAATATTACCTTGATTTAATGTTGTAATGTGGATAAAAAATTCACATTAGGTCTTGGGCCCTTGTGAACTAAAAATTCTTAAATGGTACCTTACCTAAGTGTTGTAAAGTGTTGTAACACACTTTCACACTTTTCTAGGGTCTTGTTAATATATCTCAACTAAATAACCTCTTTTCATCATTTATCAAGCCTTATTTCAAAGTGTTTTAAAGTGTTGTAACACACTTTCACACTTTCATAGGATTGTCGTTAATAATTGGAATTTATTATGCTTTAATTGGCCCCATTTTGCATCCACGGGCCTTACTTATGTGTATTTTTTAGAACAATCCTAGCAAATATCATTTAAAGCATCAAAATCCTGAAACCCACCTCAAATTCCTAAAGTGGGACTCATTCAACATAATGGACGAATGAGTCCCCTTAGGTGAGACCCATTCACCTAGGGTGGCGAATGAGTCCCCTTTAACTCAAAATTCAAATTTTATTTAAAATTTTCGCAGGTTTTTATTCTCCAAGATCTAGGGTCAGCCTGTAGTGTTGTAATTTTGGGAATTATTGCATAATTGAGTATAAATACAAGTTATTTCTCTCATTTCATCCTACCTAATTAAGCAGTCAAGTATTCATGCATATAGTTTACAAAAGCATTCAAGGCATTTCAAGGGAATATTTTCAAGCATTCAACAAATTCTTCAAGTGTCATTGATCATGTCAAAGATTAATTACACCATGTTGTTTTAGAGTTAACATTTATGATGTAGGATTGTGTGATTCAAGCAAGCATTGCATCAACATCAAGCAAGTTTTAAAGTCTACATCCATTTTAGCCATCACTTAGATGTTTATTACAAGGGATTGGTGAGTTGTAACATCATTACTTGTTCATTCATCATTCTTTGTTCTATTTCATTTCATTTCAAGGGTTTAACTACCAACCAGGGGTTTGACCAAGGAATACCCCTATCCACTAACCCCACAATATTTTCCCCTCTCTTTGCATATGGTTTACAGGTCTAGGTTGTAGATATATCAAGGTGCAATATCGGAAAAGTGTTCATCAAGTTTTCAAAGTAATTCAAAGTTGTCAAAGTTGCAAACAAGCCTTGGAGAAGGACTATAGGCTAAATTTTGTAGTTTTAGACCTAGATCTATATTAGGAACAATAGAGCAGACTGAGAGCTATAGAATCCAATTTTGAATTTCTAGAAATTTAGAAGTGGACTAATTCACCACTATTGGTGAATGAGTACCACTGCCCAGGCCTAAACAAGATTTTTGTAGATCTGAGTACCATTTTGTTTGAAACTTGTTTTGGCACAGTTTTCCTGAATTGGAGTAATTCACCCAACTTGGCATATGAGTCTTAGTCAGCATAAACATCAAGTTTTTTAAGATTCCAAATGTCCATTTTTCCTCCTTGAGTTTCCCAGGTGCACATTTCTAGTTTCATAATTTATGTTACATTCTACTTGCATTTTTAGGTCTTTTTGCATATCACATTGTAATTTCAAAGATTTTGTATTTTCCAAGTTTACACTTGGTGGTGAACCCCTTTCTTGTCTCAATCATCTTGAAAAATACCTTAGAGTTAGATCTCTCACATCCTTCATTGGGTTGATATATCTAAGGTTTCCTTGAATGTGAATATTGTGAAATCGGATCCCTCTCCTTGTATACATTTTATGAACAAGGAGGTGAAGCATCCATTTCTAGTGTCCATAATTCATAACACATATATACCAATCCTTATATCTACATATACATTATATTATATTAGTTACAAATACATGTCTTAGTCTGTAGTCTATATCTATCATTCTCCTTGTATCATATCCTATTATCTATTACATTCATATATTTATAGCTTGTCTATTAAATACACATGATCATTATCGAGCACCTCTTGCTTACCTTCATATGAAATCCTTAGGTTCTACAAGTTCTATGACATAGCTTGTGATACAATTTAGCACTACCCTACATGACTTTGCGAATACTTAGAAATATAATAAATAATTAAATAATAGAATAAATATAGTGAATTGTAAGCATTAGGACACCCTAATCCCAATAGGTATATATTATATCTTACTTACATACATAGGTAGCTAGCTATTGCATTCACATAATATATAGGAACAAATGTTAGATATATAACCTGCTCTAAATAGAAACCAAGGAATCATTAGCACAAACAATATTACACCCCCATAATATTATCAAGGGAGAGTTATTTCAAGTCTACTAGAATTGTGTTTCACAATGTAGTTTAATAAGAAAAATAAGTAACATTAAAAGATACATAAGAGTATTTCTAATTAAAAGGGGTGTGAGAAAGCAAGGCACACTCACATGAAGGTATCTGATCATATTGTGATTTTAGTTAATAAATCAAACAAAATAGAATGATCATTGCAACTTTAAAAAATAGTTTAATTATATTAATAAAAATATGATTTGCAAGATCGCCAAAAAAAACATAGATGGAACTTTACCTCAATTCATGTATAAATTAATAAATGTATTTAATATATTGTTATAATGTTGAAAATAGAAACATACGAAAATATAAGTCGTTTGAAAAATGATAAAAAATAGAAATAGTCACTATAGAGTATGTTAAAAATTATAGTTAGTAAAATTGCACCAAAAAAGGGGTTTATAAGAAAAACTTACAACCCTTTGAAAGTCCCAAAATGAGAATTGCACTACTAGATCATTGAGAAAAATAAAATTCAAAAAAATCTAAATTCTAAACTATTAATCACTTGTACCAATGTGAAGAGTGAAAAATTCTACAATATTTATAAAAGAAAATAATCCAAAAGAATAGCTTGTATGCTTAACAACAAAGTATTTGAAGGTGGGCCTAAAAAATTAAAGTGTCAATAATGAAGGGGGGAAAAGATATTAGTATACATATTGATGTGTTCATAACATCACCATCAAATATGAAAAAAATTCCATCAAATGTGGACAAAATGTGTATGGGGTTTTCTAAATTCTATTTATTTATTTTACAAATTATAGAAAAATAGTGCAATTCTTTACAAGAAAAAAAAAAGACTATAGTAAAAGGATTTAAATATATTAATTTTAAAAGTTGGTACCTATCCAAGTGGCCACCACCCTATCCAAAAGATAGGCCATGGATAGGGGGTAGTACACTAATATACCACACCCCTTTATGGGTTAGACTGGAGGTACTACCACCCCTATAAAGGTAGATAACTTGCAACCCATTAAATTTTTTAGTAATAATTTATTTTTAGTAATTAATTTTCTTTCAAAAAAATATTTTTAATCAAAAAATATTCTAGGCATTAGTGGCACATGAGATAGACGAGGCTTTAAAGGTTTTGTATTTTCTAGTAACTAACATAGAATTCAAGGTTATCTTAATGGCAATCATACACTTAAACAAACTATTAAAGAAGAAACTCAAACACACCAAAAAAAATCATTTTTTTTACTATCAAACTCTATTTTATCTTACATAAAATTAGGGGTTTATATGCATTCTTTGCACAACTATGAGGTATATTATTTTCTAGGAGGCAACTCTTAAAATTCCATCAACAAAACATTAAAAAATGAGCAGTTTATTGATTGAAAGGTTTGACACAATGCTAGAGAAATTAACAAACTTACAAAAATATGAAGCTAACTAGCAAGACCATATTCCTTTCACATAAGAGATGTAATAAACATATTGTTATATTTTCAAAATATAATGAATAAAAAATTATTAGAATGAATATGATAACCTTAATATAAATGCAAGAATCAAACCCTTGAACTAACCAAGATCATGACAAGTGTTTTAATCACATAACATGAAATACAATAAATAAATGATGTAAATAAAATTAAATAATAAGAATGAATAATTTGTAAAATAAAACTAATTTTCACACAAAAAAATAAAATAATTCACAAATAATTATTATATAGATGTATTTGTAATATCTATGTTAATTCCAAATCATTTCTATTTTAAAAAATTATAAGTATTTATATCATTTATTGAAGAAGGTAAATAATACTATCATTTATTTCATTTTCAATTATTAGTGAAATGAGTAAAAAGAGGATGAGGGTCCTGAATGCAATAGAACCCTCAGACCAAGCCTCCCTTTTTTTTTGGATTTCATTAGGATGCAAATCAACAAGGTGTTTATATTGACTTTCAACCATGTAGGTGAGTCAATCAAACTTGGATCTACATCTTTGTGGGTGTTGGGTATAAATTTGAATTCATTTTCCTTGATTAACCTAATTAAAATATGTTCCCTAATATGAAAAATGTAATATTTTGACAATTGATACATTATAACAGATATTTGCAAGTAGATTTGAGAAGGGCATAATAATATGCACCTGTCCTATAAATTTGAATTTAGTCACAATAGGAGGACATATCCACCCAAGGGCGTCTCTATCTTTGTAGGGCTACTCTAGATCTATTTTTGTAGTCCTCTAATGTTGGATCTAAGTTCCTGATTCTCACTTGCAAACTAGTCGGATCATTGTTGGATAATTATATATAGGTGATTTTCTATGAGTTGACATGGTGTGATGTTTTGAATGAAACAATGGATAAAATATCTTAAAATTTCCTTCAATCCTCTCTAATCCTAAAACCTAGGAATTCAAAGAGAGATGAAGGGTTGTGCCATTTAGGGGCTTACCTTAGTCAAACCATGTGTTAGTGTTTCTACTTCCATGATGGCAATGCCAATGATAGGAAAGATAAATTATAGGAAGGAATGATGAATCAAAAAAGTGTTGCAACTCACCACCTTTCAATGGCTTCCTTGAAGTATTTAAGTCATGTACATCACCTCAAGGCCTTGAATCTTTCTTTCATAATTACTTGAATTGCTTGGAGACTGGCAACAAGGGTTAGCCTTCACAAACAATGATAAAATGAACATGTATAAAATCGCATATGATTTTACATGATGCTTTGATGTTAAATTGTTGTAATAAATATTTGAAATTTTTCTCTTGACTTGCTTGAGAGTTTTCTTGATAATAATTTTCACCTCTTGTTTCTAGTTTTTTCTATCTTTCAAATGATACAATAACTAGTTATTTGTATGCAATTATGCTAATTTCCACAAATTAATTCCTGGTAGCCAATATTTGCACCTTGAATTGGAAATGATAAAATTTTGAAACCAAAATATTTGAATTTTGAGCCTGATAAAATAGAGGGACAAAGCTTCCCAAGGGAATCCTTGTCTTGGACCTATATTTTGAGGATTTAGGTTTCAAGGGAGAAGTATTAAATAAATGTATTTGTTCTATGCTTGTAATATATCACAAAATGGTTAAAGAGCCATCAACATGCATAATTTAGGAAATTGGGGGTTGAATCAACTCCAATTTAAATTAAGGGGGAGTGTTTCACATAAAAATAGGGCTGATCAAGATGAATGAACAAGATGATAATCCACTAGTTTTTGCTATGAAATTTATACAATTATGTGCAATATATGATGCCAATAAATACTAGAAACCAAACCTAACTATTATAACAACAATAAGGGAGGTTTTAAGATGTAGAAACAATGTGTACCTTAATGAAAAAGTGTTATTTGGAGGGTCACTAAGGACTCATTCACCCATTGGCGAATGGGTCCTTGTTAGGGTTTCTAAAAACTGATTTCTAGATTCTATTCTTCAATTTTTGCACTCCTAGCTCCCAAGTAACCAACTCCAAAAAGTTGGAAATAAATTATGTAGCCTTTTTTTCGTGATCTTGCAAGATAGATGACAACTTTTACAACTTTGCAACTTGACATCTTTTTCAAATTTTAATCTCCACTTGATCTTCAACCTAAAACATCCAATCACACATCAAGAGAGAAGAAAAATTGTTGTTTGTTAGGGAATAGGGGTTTTCCTTAGTAAGACCTTTTTTAGGTAATTAAACCTTGTGATGAAACATGGAACATGGACATGAAACACGAAACATGAAACAATGATACCTTGGATGGAGTCTTGGATGCCAAATCAACAACCTAACATGAAGTGGATATGAATAATGTAGATCTTGATCTTGAATTGGATGTGAAACAATGCTTGACTTGGATCTTCAATGCTACATCAACACATAAGCTCAACTATATGCATGATGCACTAAATCTTTGACATGATAATACAATCTTCAATTGCTACAATAAAAAAATTATAATCTACCCTTGAATGTACTCTTGAATACTCTTGAATGCTCTATTATTCTCTTGTGATCTCTTAGAATTCTTACATAAACTTCTTGTTATGAAACTAGGTGAATTACCCTTATATTTATACTAAACTTAATATTTAATCCCAAAATTCAAATAACACAAGACAAAATTTGATCTAGGATTCAAAATCACTAAAATACCACCACTTGTAATAAGTTCAAAAAGTGGTGTCTTAGGTAAGGATGACCCACTTGCCACATTGGTCGAATGGGTCCTACCACAGTTAATTGGGACCAAGTTTCGTGGAGGTGAAGTGACATGTAAATAGGGCATCCTAGGACATAGTGAGGACCCATTTTCCAAGTGGAAAATGGGTCCTACATCACTATCCTTGGACTAAAAACTTTCCAAATTAAATGTTATGCAACATTATTATTGAGTGTCAGGATATATCCTTCAGAGAATGCAATAAATAAGGCTTTGATTTGAATTTGAGGGGCCAATTAAACCATAATTAACCATAATTAATTAATAAATCCATAGATTAGTGTGAAAGTGTAAGAAAATGCTTTACAACACCCTAAATAAGGCACAATTAAGTCTATTTTTTCATTAATCATTCATTCCCAAATTAACTAAGGAAAAGGGATACTTTTTTTGTTACTACATTTTTCCCCCACTTTAGTGAGATTTTTCCTCCATGACAAACTCACACTAAAGTAGAAATTCAAGACACTTAAGTATGCAAAAATGACAAAGATACATAACCATACCCTATCAAAGACCAAGAAAAATAAAGGAAAACATAGGATCAAGCTTCAATCATTCCAAGGCAATGTGGAACTTGGTTGTTTGTCTATAACAAGGATCAACCTTTGATAGTCTATCCAACATGATGTAGACCAGGTCTTGGCTATTTTTCTGTAACATGCATTCTCACTCTAGGCTAGAGGAACATCAAGCCATCCACTAGGTTATTTATCCCAATGAGGTAGTAAATGCGAGAATCATATGATCCTCCCATGCCATACTGAAGTTATCCTCTTAAAAACTTCGATAAGGCACCACAATGCTATGCTTTTCAATTTTATGTCCATAGGATTTTGTTAAAAGATGATTTTATTTCGTACGTGTAAGGTATTCTTCTTAGGGAACATCATACCTAATTTCTCCATCTAATGACAAGTCAAGAATATTAGATCACCACTTATGGGATGCCTTGTTAGCATCATTCCACTAAGGGAAATCATATGCTTAGAAATATCACACTCTTGGAGGAAATAACACCAAATGACACTACCAATAAAAGGTCACATCACAAGAAAAAGGAAAATCACATCATGAAATGTGCAAAATGTTGAAATATTTCATTGATGTATGCCCCCACTTTAAAGTGGTTGCTAACACCACTACTTTGAGAAAATACTTTAAAGTAGTCAATTTTTTCTCCTAAGGCATGAGAGATTTCCTTAGAAAACCCTATTCCAACTCATATGTTTTTGAAATAAAGCTACATCATGAAAAAGGAGAGAAGGGTTTCCCCCAAGAATACATAAGGGATCTATGGTACAATGTTGTCATAGAGCTTGAAACATCATCATTCCCCAAATACTCATATAAATGGAAGATTGAAACATCGAGAGTGAGAAAAAAGAAAAATTTCTTTGGGTCAACATGGAAGAGACCTAAATGTCTCGATGCCTTATGTCATCCCTAAAAGGAAAACACAAGACAAATGAAAAAGGATAAAGTATTTACAACATAGAGAAGAATGCAAATCCATATAGAGGAATGCACCAAAAGAGATAGATATATCAAATGAAACATCACGGAGGATCACATTACACACATGCAATCACATAAAGCAACATGAAAAGAAAAACAAAGAAAAAGACTAGTAAGGCACATACAAATCAACCTATAGAAGGTCATTCACATCCTAATCTTGGTTGGTATATACAGAAGGTGGAAAACTAGCCAAAGGGACTACATCACATGCCAAAACTAGGATAAGGATAACTAACCCCTTACCACCACTAAGTGTAGGACAAGGAAGAGCCGAGATGGGTGATAATATGCCACTCCTTGCAAAAAGGAAATGAATTTAAATGAATGTAAAGCATGCAATAGTGAGTATGCTATGATCCTAAAACTATTGATGGAAAGGAGTAACAATTGTTGATATTGATTATGATGAGTAAACAAAGTATCAAATTGTTGCATATATAATGAGATATTTATCATTATAGGATGCACCAAAGATAATTTTTTCTTGGAATCTAATATTTTGTAAGAGTGTTGATATTGATTGAAAGCTTGTTTGTTCCTTTCGAGGGACAAATACCTTGTTCTCTAGAACCACATCCTTTTCCACTATACCCAAGTTGTTTAATAAGTTCATAACCTCTTCCATAAATTTGTTTCATTTATTTTGGATTTGGTAGTTGTTAATAATCAACTTCATCAAGGTTTGTCATGTATGTTGTCTTTTCTTTTAAAGTAGTTGAAGTGGATGCTTTTGAATTTTGTATTACTGCTTTTTCTTTTACCTTTTTAAAAAAAAATTTATGATCTTGTATTATCCCATGAATGTGGGTATGAAATCAAAGTAATTCCAAGCATCTTGTATTTCTTTTCTTTTTTCTTTCTTGAAATGCAAAAAAAAATTGGGTTCATTGTATACACTTTGTTATATATATGAGCAATGGTATTGTAACTCAGTTTCTACAAATTATTATCATTATCAAGTTGTATTTTAGGTGATTTTAAGATAGGGACGAGTTTATTTTGAACTTGTAGTTGTTGTGAGGGTAGATAGATGGTAAGAAGTGGCCTAGGAGACCACTTCAAGGGATATCTAATGTGCATAACATCAAAAGTATTGTCCTTATTTTCATGATCTCTTAGTGAAGGGAGTCTAATGTCACTTCATCATCTTCATCTAAGAAAACCACATTACTATTGTTTGAAATACATCTGTCAATATTCTCATTTTCTTCCACCATGATATATTCCCTAGTAGGAGAGTTTTGAGGAGAGCAACAAACTAGATGTTCATGAAATTCAATGGTTGGTTCTTGTAACGCCCCGTCGTGCGAACCCCAAAGGACAATTAAACAATAATCACAACATAATTTTTTTTTTTTTTAAGTTAACATAACATACATGTAAAACACATTTAAATAAAAAGTCATAAAAATTAATTTGAATAAATTCACTTACACTTACACTTACATCCCTTAGGGTACACAAGGAGACATTACAAACTTAAATCCACATAATGACAATAAAGAATAAAATCCAAAAATATAGTCCATAACACAGTAAACATTAAAAAATGTAACACATACATGAAAATCATTGATAATAAACCATATGTGTACATAAATACAACATATACATGATTAACTCAACACATTGAATAATAACTGCCATGGCCATTATCCACCACCGAGTTTAACATTACATTACAATACAATGTTCTAGAGGTACAATGATACAAAAGTGTTTCCAAACATAAATGGAAACCATACACAAGATAACATGATACAAATAAACAGATGAATACAAAGTATCATAACTGTCTCCAAGACAAATACAACTATGGAGTCACTGCAACCGCACCAATCCGCATCTCTCGATCCTCGACTGGGGACCCAATGGGGTGCTTAGCATGTTCCACCCGACCATGTGAGTCTGAAGACCCACCCCCCATGCTAAGGGGCTGACAAGAAAGAGACCACAACCAAGAACATGCAAACAGGGAACCACCAGACTCAACAACATACAAAAGTATCATAAAACTCAAGGATTACAAGAGTTAACATAATAACTTAAAGTCACAAATCCCATCACATAAATCAAAGCAATGACCAATAAACAAGTAACCAAAGGATGATCATGAAACACTTCCAAATCAAACTGAATTAATAAACATAATACAATTCCAAATTGCAATTAAACAATACAATAACATCATATCATAGTACCAAAAGAGTACAAGGTCATAAGTCAAATATCAATGAGATCATACAAGACCACAAAGTACACCAAAGATATATCAAGGCAATACTCCATAAATCAATATAAGTCCATTCAACCACAATCTAAACCAACTCCCATAACATACTTCCAGAGGAACACAATAAAGTAAAACACATGGGCAACTAGGGGAGAGTGTCATCGCATAGTCCTACATGGGCTGTCCTGTGCTCGTCCTCCCAACTGGAGGCGTCGGTCCCATCTATGGCTGTCTTGTGCCCTTCCTCCCAACTGGAGGTGCCGGTCCATAGGTGACTCATGCAGTCGTAGACCTCTCGTGAAGAGCAGGTCACGACCTTGCCAACCAGGGCCTTCTCACCTTCCATTAGTGCAGCACACTAATGAAGATGAGGCATCCATTTTTAAATCTTATAATGATATTACTACCCAACCCTCCTAAGTTAATTATTAGGTGTTCACTTGATTACGAACTCACTTGTGGGTTATCCTGTTCCCTTCCCCTTAAATGGGGTGCCGGCCCCCACGAGGAGCCACTCTCCCTAGAGACCCAACAACATAAAAACCAAGGGTTGTACCATCATACTTTGAACAAAGAATCACAACATAAAAGCATGCGAGGCATTACCCATCTCGCTAACAAGTACAAAATCAAAGTCTCAACAATTCTTGTACAACCCTTTTACAAAATCATGAAACCAAAACACCTGCCACATCAAGGCACATAAAGAGAGAACATCAACTGACAATCATCTCAAGCCTCTAGAAGTATCTTAAAAATTTTACACTAGGGTTTCCCCATCAAAGAACTGACAACATTAATTACAAGGCCACAAGAACTATTTTCAATTCAAATATAATGAGGAAATACATTAAAATAAGATCAACAACTCCATTCAAACAACATCAACAACTTCGATACGAACTAAATCAGAAATCCAAGGGAAACCTCTATTTTCTCCTCTCAGAATACCCATAACTCAAAGAACTTTTCAATCTGACTCAATAACAACTCAAGTAGAACCATCAATCATGACAATGATAACATAAACCGATTTACCACTTAGGGTAAAGGAAAAAAGAAAAAATATGGGTTCCCAACGAATAGCAACATAAATTAAATGAGAAAAAATCTCCCACTCAAAATCAACTCACGAAAAGTCACATTGAAAGGGTCTATCAAAACAATCCATAAAACCACACATTCAAATACAATATAACCATTCATTCAATAAGAAGTAACTTGAAACAATCTAAAAAGAACATTATTTTAAAGATCAATCATTTCTAACCTTTAAGGATATCACAATATTGCGAAGTGAAGATATAATCTGATGTTTTTAAGCCATAAGACACTAATCACAAATCAACAATGGTGTCACCTCAAATAGGGAAACGCAAAAGAAAATCAACCTTTAATTCAACAAAATCACTTAATAAAACCTAAAGCCACCAACTAGGTATTCCACGGGAGACCTCAATTTTCTCCTCACAAGAACCCCCTTATAGTGGTATGCAAATCACCTTCATAGCAATGACAACAATTATCTATTCACAGTTCCAAATAAAAGAACCAACCTACTTAATGACTAAAACAATTACCATCTCAAGATTCTAAATAAGTATCCATAAAGAGAACTTACAAATCAACCACTAAATGAATATAAAGGAAGTGAATTTTCAAAAGATTAAAATCCCATTTCACCAATAACCTATCCAATTCAAGAATACCCTAATCAATCTCTAGTCATTCCCATACATTTAAATTTCTCCTTTCATCTATCAACATAATTGAAAACTACTTAATAGTTAGGTAGTTAGCTCATTATTATTTCATAACTACTTATGTCCAAAACATTATTTCCATTTTCCTTTCATCATACTAACTTAACACTCACTTCCAATATTTAAATTAATTGTGAAAACCATTTAAGACCAATTGTCTATACTTTAAAATGACAAAATAACAATACTCTAAATACTTAAACTACATATTAGAACTTACCACCTTAAAATCTTAAATCTATCTAAATAATTCACACACATAAATACATTTTAAAACCACTTCATATTTATATATTTTAATTCTTTTTGAGGAGGAAATGTAAAAAGAGAATAGATCTTTTCTAAGAATCCAACAAGTCTACAAGACTCAACCTCATAAAAAGATAACTTATTCGATTCTATGTTAAACTCTATTTCCATCCTATACACATTTAAAAATAAGAATTAAACAATCAATGCTGATATATATATATATATATATATATATATATATATATATATATATATATATTCACAAATTGCCCTTCTACTATATTATCATATCAAATTTCACAATTTGAAACATTAATAGGAATTCCTTTCTATTTCCATATCTTCATTATAATAAAATTTTACTTTGATCATACCAGAAAATTAACCAAACTGATTACAGACATAAATAATTGATAAAATTAACAATTAAATTAATGAAATCTAATTAAATTAATTAATTAAATATATATAAATATAAATATAAATATATATATATATATATATTCATAACAATTTACACGCGCCTTAAAAATTATATGAAATTTTCGTTTTTAAACAACAATTAACATATACGGGTTTAAATGGGAATTAAATTCCATACAATGCATAGATGAATGCCCGGCCGTGGACAGTCTGCGAACTGTCACAGCAATCCAAAGGACTACCATGGACAGTCTACGGACTGTCAAAGCAGTCCGATGGACTGCTGTGGTAGCCCGTAGGCTGCCTCACCATCACCACTGCCGGCTGGGTGGTGGGTATGGCCGAGGCCGAACCATCACCCAATCAGCATTTTTTTAAATAAATTTCAACAATTTAATCCAGCAAAATTTGAACTTTTAAAAATATTTCATACTATATTTACATATATATATATATATATATATGTGTGTGTATACATATATATATATATATATCTGTATATAAAAATATTTCGAATACAGAGAAATAGCACTCAATTGTACAAGTTACTGTTTCAACATAAATCTATACACAGAATAAATTTGTAAAATTTATCTACAAATGAGGATTTACACAACCCCGAATTCCCAGACAGGACATTATTCTTTTATTACTTTATTATGATTTTTAACACAAAACTACAGTAACAGTGTTCAATTCTAGAATCCCAACAAAATTTCACTTTAAATCAATAACAGTCCCATCCCAGTAAAATTTTCCTGATTGAAAAACAGTCCAAAAAATTTCTAAAGATTTGGGAATTTTCTACAAGCATTAAATTTCAAATCCAGGAGAAAATATCATTCACAACCAAAGAATTCTTAATTCGTTTGATGTTATAGAAAGAGAGATAATTTTAAAAGAAGGAGAACCCGGCGTCCTGTGCCTGGAGAAAATTGTAGAAGCTTTATCCTTCTTGCTGATCCAATCCTCCGCTAACGATTGTTTCCCGCTGTAGCTCCAAGATCCTCCCTCAACTTAAATCTTATTCCTCAATGAATTCTCCAGAATAATAATAGAAAAGAATGCAATACTACAACAGAAGAATGACTGCCAAAATTTCTCCAAAATCTGTTGGAAAGAGAATGCCAACCCCCTACCAACAAAATCCCCTAAATAAAATCACACACAAACAGTCTCTTCCGTTTTCTCTTCCTGTGAATACCAAAAGTCACATCTCAAGAAATAAATCAAAATAATTATTAATCCCTTTAATTCCTTTTGTTGCCTTTTTCATGCATTTACATTTCATTTTCTTTTATCATGCATTTGATTAAAAATTAAATAAATTTAAATCCACAAAATTGAACTTTTATTTGTATATATATTCATTATCTCCACAATACATTATTAATTAATTACTTCCACATTAAAATAATTAAAATCAACCATTTGCAAGATTCAAAATAAATGTAATATTTTTACCACTACTACTAATATTTATCTATTGCTCTATTTATTTATTTTTCATATTCTCCAATTCTCTTCGACTTCCAAATGCTCTATAGGTGAAGTTTCATTTCTTGCTTTAAAACACTTCAGCTTCCTATCTCCTTATCCATTTAAATTTCTTATTATAATAATTATCTTTTCAAGATTATTTTGTTCATAATTATTATTAACTTCAACAATTTAAATCAATTTATTTAATAATATCACTTTTACTTTTAACAAATTAGTTTAATTTGATCATTTGCTCTAAATCATTTGATTTAATTTAATTGATTATTATTTTAATTTCTAATCATATTTTAAATAACCTTGCAAATCACTTATGATTTAATTAATTATTTAAACATGACTACTAACATATGATATTTTTCACACAATCAAATAATGCAGTAATCAACAAAGCACACGCAAATACTCACACACAAGTCCAAAACAACTGACACGGAGGGGCATTACAGTTCTTCTAAAATGACTTCATCACAAGTAAAGGAGTTATCAATGGTTAGATTTTATTTTTGTTCAATAATAGTTTCCCTAGGAATCTCATGACTCTCATTGATTAGATCTTCTAACACCAAGATATATCCTTCACCAATAGGAGAAGGCCAAATTTTATTGTTATGATTGTCCATGATTTCATCCTTGTTTTCTAAGGTCTCATTGTCTTGTGCCATAATATCTACCCTATTAGGAGAGCTTTTAGGAGAGGTGAAAACAACAGGTTCCTCATATTTCATGGTTAGACTTTGTAAATTAACTTCATCACAAATAGGGGAGACATCAAGAGAATATCTATTATGATTTTCATGTTTACCATTGCCTGGATACTTATTTTCAAATAGACCTTTCCAAATGTTAAGGATGTTGGGAAGGAGAGAAATAATGCTATAACTCTCAATCATTAGATCTCTTATCACCAACATATCCTCTTCACAATGTGATTTTCATGATTATCCATGATTACGTCATTTTTCAATAAAGCATTCTCACAAGTAGGGAACGTTTTAGGAGATGAATGGAGACTAGGTAAAGTAGTGTTAAGGAATGTTTCATTGTTTTCAGCTTCCTCTATCATAATATCTTCCCAAGGGGAAGGAGGAGAAGGACAAACAAGACTTTCATGATTCTCAATAATTGTACCTTCTTTCACCAAGATACCTTTGTCACTAAGGGAAGAGGTATCGAGAGAAGAGCAACTATGATTGTCATGATTTTCTATGATTTCATTAATCTCATGTTATGAAATTCTTACAAATATGATAGATGTTGTAATACCCCCATATTTTTGATACTATTTGCTACTATTGGTTTCTCTTGTGTGTTAGCATGATACTGATTTGTGTTGGTGATTCATTCACCGACTTGGTGCGTGCGGAGGTGTAGTTTAGTTAATTGTTGCATGTGACATTATTAGTATGATTTATGATACTCTGTGTGTTGATTGGATTATTGTTTATTTAAATAGATTTTCATTAATGCTTTATATGTCGATGTGATGATTCTTTGGTGATCATGTTTTTTGGATTCAGTATTATTTTATAATGCAATGGTTTAATAATTCTAGTTATGATGCAGTAGTTAAATATCATGTTATCTTATGATCAATTTGGTTAGAAATGTTAGTTCGTTATTGATATTGTAACTGTTAGAATAGAATAGGTGAGAGGACAGTGTAGCATCACTCGTTCACAAGTGCCTTGCTACACTGCAATTCCTTCTCATGATAGGATCTTGATTATATATATATACATGTACTACTTGACGTTTATTTGGATGCAGGATTGCAGAAATAAGTCTCGATTCCACGTACTTCGGCAGGACAGGGCGAGCAATAAATTAACCCAATGGGTAAAATGTTGAAAAAGGGAGTATGTTTAGAAGTGTCCCCATCCCAAGTCCGTCGTCTGTTGTAAGTCGTTGTGTTATGACTGAAGTTTTGTCATTGTCTTTATGTAGTTTGACTGTTGAGTATTTGTTTAATTCTTGGTTAGTGTTTAATTAATTAATTGTATTTCATAAAATAATTAATTAATGTTGCATTGTTATTTGATGTAATTGCGAGTTAGAAAAATATTAAATTTAAATATATTGTAAATTAAAAAGTATTTAATTAATTATAGTGCAAGAAATTAAATTAAATTAATATTGTTGAGAATAAGTAGATATTATCTTTTTAATAATCTTAAATTAGAAAATCATGTGAGGATAATATCTGAATTAAATAAATTATTTTAATTAAAATTTTAGATAAGTGTGAGCTTTTAAAAGCTGGAAAAGGACCAATAAGGAAAGAGGCTTTTTGGAAAAGAAAGTGGAGAAAGATTTATTGATTTTAATTAGTGATTTATTATTTTTATAGGGGAATCATTCTCACATAGGTTTTGGCTCTGTTGTTTTTGGGGATCTACAGAAGAAAAAAAAAATAAGAAAGATAGTTTGGAGTTTTGAGGTTTTTCTGGGTAAAATTATTGTGGTTTTGGAAAGGAAGAGAGATTCAGAAGAACGTTGAAGGCTGGAGATCGAGAAAAGAGTTGAAGGCAGAAAGTCGAGAAGAAGATTCAGAAAGGATTCTTTATCAAACGAAGAATTTCAAGTTCCTTTCAAGTTCATTATTTCTTTTCTGATTTATTCTTCTGTAATAAATTTTGACTGCCATGTTGAAAGATTAATTTCTCCTTGTGTTTTAAAGAAAAAGTTTCCTATGATTTGTCTATTATAAATGTTTGAATTTCTCTGTAGTAAAAACCTTGTTTAGATTCTTCAATAAAATTTATTTATGAAATTATTGAAAAGAAAATCATATTGCATTGGTGATGAATATTTTTGCATGTCTAGATTTATATTGGATCTTTCGAAAATCTATTTATTTATTTTATTGTTTAGAATCTCTTATTATATATATATAATTCTGGTTGTGTTAAGTAAATATCTATGCAAATAAATATTGGTTGTCTGTGTGATTTCATTTTATATGAAAAGAATAAAATATATATATATATATATTGTATTTAAGAATATTGAATAAAATAAATATATGTATATGTTTTAAATCTGGGTATTGGGTTAATTTCATTCTGGAAAATAATAAATTATATATATATATATATATATGTTTTACGGATTTTTATGTTCAGAATATTTATGAATTTGATAGGTTCGAGGTCGTTTTTAGTACGAATTATATAAATATTAGATTTTAAAATTTCTGTGTAAAGTAATCTGTGGATTCTTTTTATATATATGTACGTTCATATTATTTTTTGTTGTAAATTGTGTTGTATGAAATATTTATTTTTATCTCTATACGCCATGGATTTTTGCATACAGAAATTTTTGTGAATGGAATATTTAATAGCAAAATTATAAAACATAAAAGAAAATAAAAAAATTATATTTTTATAAAGTTAATACAGGGGTGGGTACCACCTACGGCCCTGTATTGGGCAGGGCGCAGCCCACCACGGCTGCGCACAGCAGCCGAGGCTGCTGGAGCAGTCCGTGTGGACTGCGGCCTCCCCACAGGGGGAGGTACGTAGTACCTCCGCCTGTGTGGAGGTTCAGCCACACTTAAAGTTTTTGATTGTTGTTTATTTTATTTTATTTAATTTAAAATGCTTTATTAAATTCAGTTTTTATTTAATAATGCGTTTTGTTTTTATTAATATTTAGTTTATATAAATAAATATATATATATATATTATATATTATTTAATATATATTTTATATATATTATTTAATATATATATATATATATATATATATATATATATTGATATTTAATTCAATTTTTTTTTATTATATAATATTTAAATGCGATTTAATTCGAATTTGTTTCGTAAAATATTTTTTTTTTTGTAATATGACTCTATTAGTTTTGTTAAATGATTATTTTTATATAGATGGGGTTTCAGATATTTGTTTTAAAATTATAATTTTCTTTAAAACAAAATAGGATATAAATGTTAATTTTATAGAATGATTTTCAAATATAGTTTTTATTTATTTATTTTATTTTGTATATTTATATTTATATAAGAGATTTATATATATATATATTGTGATTACGTTTTAATATGATAATTCTTATAAGTTATTATATGTTAGTTTAATCAGAAATTGGGAATAAAGTTTTGTAATTATAATCAAATGGGTTGGTTAATTTTAAAGTTTATAGGATTATAGTTTAGTTGTGAAGATCGAAATAAATTAATTTGTATTGTTTTGAAATGAGTTCTCACGTGTAATTGAGTGATTTATTGGGTGAAAATTATGATTCATTTTAATTTGTTTTTATGGCTTTGGTTAAATGTAATTGTTCTTCTTGAGATTATTCGTTAATTCTATTGTGGTATTTTCTTCATAGTTCTTTGAGTTGCACGGGATGACCCTAGATTTATTTTATCTTTCGTAGGAGCTTAAGTTATTGTTAAGGACTTCCAGAGGTGGGGATTTTGATATGTAGTTGTAATCTCATGTCTTGATGGTTGGTCTAGGATTCGACCATGGTTATGATTCAATTTGCTCTTGGATTGTATTGTTTGTGGTTATGTTCATATGTGATGGCGAGATGGTCCCTCACAGAGGATCCATGTGTTGGTTCAATTATGTCTTGTTGATGCAGTCTTTTTAGTGTTGGTTATTTTGGGATTAAGTGTCTAGAGAGAGTGGCTCTAGTGGGGGCCGGTGCACAAAGGGGTTGTCAGGGTAACCCACGTAGAGTTAGATTAATCAACGATAACTTAAGTAATGAACCATGGGTGGGGATTAAACACTAATAAGATAATTATGAAGCCTCGTCCGCCTATTAGTGCTATCATAGACTAAAGGGGACTGAGAAGACCGTGGTTGGCAAGGTCATTGCCTTGTCTTCATGAAAGGTTAATGACTCTGCATGAGTAACCCTATGGAGCGGTGCCTTGAGATAGGCTATTAGGAGAACCATAGATGGAGGCAGCACCTTAACTTGGTTGTCTAGAGAATCCATGTAGAGATGGAGGCGGCACCTTGTGATAGGTTGTCTGGAGAATCCATGTGAAACAATGTGATGACACTCTTCTCTAACATTCTATTTGTGTTGATTTACTAAAGTCCTCTGGAAGTGGGTTATTGTTTTGTCTTTGGTCATTGTTGGAAGTAGTCTTTGATATTTTGTCTTGAGTTCATTGATGTTGTGATTATGACTGGTTGTTATGTTCTGAAGTGGTTTACTGTTGTGCCTTTTGGATTTATCCTTGTTTAGTTTCCTATGTGGTCTTTGATGTTAAGTTGTCCATCTAGAGTTAGTATTGTGCTACTGTTAGATGTGCTTGGTCGAGGACCCTTCCTTGTCTACTCTCAGCATGGGGGTGGTTGGGTGGAACATGCTTCGCACTCCATTGGGTTCCCTTTCTGTTGCAGATATATCTTTTATTGCAGGGTTTGGTGGATGTTGATGATCCAGTGTTCTTATGTACCAGATGTATGTTGTACTCCTGATGTAATGTATTCATTGATGTATTGTCTCCCACATGTGTTGGGATGACCTTGTTGTAAAATGTATATGTGGTTGTTGAGATGTATTTTTAGACAGTTGTAATTTACTATCATTTGGATGTAATGTATACTCAGGCTATGTATTTATTTAGGAACGATCATTTGTAATAGATGTGTTAAGTTGGGTAATTTCTGTGGTAATATAAATGCTTCATATCTTTATAGTATCCTTTGTTGTCTTATGTACATATGTTGTGAATATGGTTATTGTATAATAGATATTTTAAATGATGAAATGTGAATGAATAGATTTATGTAACTGTTTAATTATTGTTATCCTATTATCATTGTTATGGGTTAATATAGTAATGTCACTTCGTGTACCCCATTGGAAACTAGTTGTGCCTCATAATACATTGTTATGTTATAATACTTAAGTATGTTATTATATTCTTTAAAAAAAAAAATTCTTCCATTGTTATTAGTTCCTTTGGGGTTCGCACGGCAGGGCGTGACAGCTTGGTATCAGAGCCCAAGTTTAAACACTGGGTGCTCTAGGATGATGTGGACCCATTAAGTTGTTAGTTGCGTAGGTAATACTCCAGGCATTATGAGTCGTGGCGTTGACCTAGGTGCTTTGTTCGTTAGTCTATTGTTTTCCTTTTTGGGTTGATCTGATTTGGCTACCCAGAAGTTGTTGTTACGTGGTGTAAGTCCAATGACGCAGGAAACTAGTGGAAGGGATAGGACCCTCGGTGTAGTGTACAATGCACCGATATCCTTCCTACTGGAAAAATGCATTATGGGCAATTGTGTAGTGTGTGAATTTTTGTGTGTTGTGTGTGGTGGATGACAACCAACTTTGTTGTTATGTCCACCCTTGTATGTCTTCTTGTGCTTTACCTCATTGTGCAAGCGATTGTCTGATTGACCCTATGTGGTTTTGGAGTTGCTTTTGCGTGTTGTATTGTATGGAATTATGGAATAGGGTAATAGGAAATCAATGAATATGTGGTTAGTTATAGAGATTTGTGGCGTGTTCTCCCTGTGGTTGTTGTATGCTTAATCTTATATATATATATATATATATAGTTACTAGCTTCCAGGAGTAAGCCATATTCTAGGGGGGAGGATGTAATACCCCCATATTTCTGATACTATTTGCTACTATTGGTTTCTCTTGTGTGTTAGCATGATACTGATTTGTGTTGGTGATTCATTCACCGACTTGGTGTGTGCGGAGGTGTAGTTTAGTTAATTGTGGCATGTGACATTATTAGTATGATTTATGATACTTTGTGTGTTGATTAGATTATTGTTTATTTAAATAGATTTTCATTAATGTTTTATATGTCGATGTGATGATTCTTTGGTGATCATGTTATTTGGATTCAGTATTATTTTATAATGCAATGGTTTAACAATTCTAGTTATGATGCAGTAGTTAAATATCATGTTATCTTATGATCAATTTGGTTAGAAATGTTAGTTCGTTATTGATATTGTAACTGTTAGAATAGAATAGGTGAGAGGATAGTGTAGCATCACTCGTTCACGAGTGCCTTGCTACACTGCAATTCCTTCTCATGATAGGATGTTGATTATATATATATACATGTGCTACTTGACATTTATTTGGATGCAGGATTGCAGGAATAAGTCTTGATTCCACCTGCTTCGGCAAGACAGGGTGAGCAATAAATTAACCCAATGGGTAAAATGTTGAAAAAGGGAGTAGGTTTGGAAGTGTCCCCATCCCAAGTCTGTCATTTGTTGTAAGTCGTTGTGTTATGACTAAAGTTTTGTCCTTGTCTTTATGTAGTTTGACTGTTGAGTATTTGTTTAATTCTTGGTTAGTGTTTAATTAATTAATCATATTTCATAAAATAATTAATTAATGTTGCATTGTTATTTGATGTAATTGCAAGTTAGAAAAATATTAAATTTAAATATATTGTAAATTAAAAAGTATTTAATTAATTATAGTGCAAGAAATTAAATTAAATTAATATTGTTGAGAATAAGTAGATATTATCTTTTTAATAATCTTAAATTAGAAAATCATTTGAGGATAATATCTGAATTAAATAAATTATTTTAATTAAAATTTTAGATAAGTGTGAGCTTTTAAAAGATGGAAAAGGACCAATAAGGAAAGAGGCTTTTTGGAAAAGAAAGTGGAGAAAGATTTATTGATTTTAATTAGTGATTTATTATTTTTATGGGGGAATAATTCTCACACAGGTTTTGGCTCTGTTGTTTTTGGGGATCTAGAAAAGAAAAAAAAAGAAAGAAAGATAGTTTGGAGTTTTGAGGTTTTTCTAGGTAAAATTATTGTGGTTTTGGAAAGGAAGAGAGATTCAGAAGAACGTTGAAGGCCGGAGATCGAGAAAAGAGTTGAAGGCAGAAAGTCGAGAAGAAGATTCAGAAAGGATTCTTTATCAAACGAAGGATTTCAGGTTCCTTTCAAGTTCATTATTTCTTTTCTGATTTATTCTTCTGTAATAAATTTTGACTGCCATGTTGAAAGATTAATTTCTCCTTGTGTTTTAAAGAAAAAGTTTCCTGTGATTTGTCTGTTATAAATGTTTGAATTTCTCTGTAGTAAAAACCTTGTTTAGATTCTTCAATAAAATTTATTTATGAAATTATTGAAAAGAAAATCATATTGTATTGGTGATGAATATTTTTGCATGTCTAGATTTATATTGGATCTTTCGAAAATCTATTTATTTATTTTATTGTTTAGAATCTATTATTATATATATATAATTATGGTTGTGTTAAGTAAATATCTATGCAGATAAATATTGGTTGTCTGTGTGATTTCATTTTATATGAAAAGAATAAAATATATATATATATATATTCTATTTAAGAATATTGAATAAAATAAATATATGTATATGTTTTAAATCTGGGTATTGGGTTAATTTCATTCTGGAAAATAATAAATTATATATATATGTTTTACGGATTTTTATGTTCAGAATATTTATGAATTTGATAGGTTCGAGGTCGTTTTTAGTACGAATTATATAAATATTAGACTTTAAAATTTCTGTGTAAAGTAATCTGTGGATTCCTTTTATATATATATGTACGTTCATATTATTTTTCATTGTAAATTGTGTCGTATGAAATATTTATTTTTATCTCTATACGGCACAGATTTTCGCATACAAAAATTTCTGTGAATGGAATATTTAATAGCAAAATTATAAAACATAAAAAAAATTAAAAAAATTATATTTTTATAAAGTTAATACAGGGGTGGGTACCACCCATGACCCTGTATTGGGCAAGGCGCAGCCCACCACGGCTGCGCACAGCAGCCAAGGCTGCTGGCACAGTCCGTGGGGACTACGGCCTCCCCACAGGGGGAGGTACGTAGTACCTCCCCCTGTGTGGAGGTTCAGCCCCACTTAAAGTTTTTGATTGTTGTTTTTTTTATTTTATTTAATTTAAAATGCTTTATTAAATTCGGTTTTTATTTAATAATGCGGTTTGTTTTTATTAATATTTAGTTTACATAAATATATATATATATATATTATTTATTATATATTATATATATATATTGATATTTAATTCAATTTTTTTTATTATATAATATTTAAATGCGATTTAATTCGAATTTCTTTCATAAATTTTTATTTTTTTTGCAATATGACTATTAGTTTTGTTAAATGATTATTTTTATATAGATGGGGTTTCGGATATTTGTTTTAAAATTATAATTTTCTTTAAAACAAAATAGGATATAAATGTTAATTTTATATAATGATTTTCAAATATAGTTTTTATTTATTTATTTTATTTTGTATATTTATATATATAAGAGGTTTATATATATATATATATATATATATATATATATATATATATATATATTGTGATTACGTTTTAATATGATAATTCTTATAAGTTATTATATGTTAGTTTAATCATAAATTGGGAATAAAGTTTTGTAATTATAATCAAATTGGTTGGTTAATTTTAAAGTTTATAGGATTATAGTTTAGTTGTGAAGATCGAAATAAATTAATTTGTATTGTTTTGAAATGAGTTCTCACGTGTAATTGAGTGATTTATTGGGTGAAAATTATGATTCATTTTAATTTGTTTTTATGGCTTTGGTTAAATGTAATTGTTCTTCTTGAGATTATTCGTTAATTCTATTGTGGTATTTTCTTCATAGTTCTTTGAGTTGCACGGGATGACCCTAGATTTATTTTATCTTTCGTAGGAGCTTAAGTTATTGTTAAGGACTTCTAGAGGTGGGGATTTTGATATGTAGTTGTAATCTCATGTCTTGATGGTTGGTCTGGGATTCGACCATGGTTATGATTCAATTTGCTCTTGGATTGTACTGTTTGTGGTTATGTTCATATGTGATGGCAAGATGGTTATGCCTCATGGAGGATCCATGTGTTGGTTCAATTATGTCTTGTTTATGCAGTCTTTTTAGTGTTGGTTATTTTTAGATTGAGTGTCTAGAGAGAGTGGCTCTAGTGGGGGCCGGTGCACAAAGGGGCTGTCAGGGTAACCCACGTAGAGTTAGATTAATCAGTGATAACTTAAGTAATGAACCACGGGTGGGGATTAAACACTAATAAGATAATTGTGAAGCCTCGTCCGCCTGTTAGCGCTATCATAGACTAAAGGGGACTGAGAAGGCCATGGTTGGCAAGGTCATTGCCTTGTCTTCACGAAAGGTTAATGACTCGGCATGAGTAACCCTATGGAGCAGCGCCTTGAGATAGGCTGTCAGGAGAACCATAGATGGAGGCGGCACCTTAACTTGGTTGTCTAGAGAATCCATGTAGAGATGGAGGCGGCACCTTGTGATAGGTTGTCTGGAGAATCCATGTGAAACCATGTGATGACACTCTTCTCTAACATTCTATTTGTGTTGATTTACTAAAGTCCTCTGGAAGTGGGTTATTGTTTTGTCTTTGGTCATTGTTGGAAGTAGTCTTTGATCTTGTGTCTTGAGTTCATTGATGTTGTGATTATGACTATTTGTTATGTTCTGAAGTGGTTTACTGTTGTGCCTTTTGGATTTATCCTTGTTTAGTTTCCTATGTGGTCTTTGATGTTAAGTTGTCCATCTAGAGTTAGTATTGTGCTACTGTTAGACGTGCTTGGTCGGGGACCCTTCCTTGTCTACTCTCAGCACGGGGGTGGTTGGGTGGAACGTGCTTCACACCCCATTGGGTTCCCTTTATGTTGCAGATATATCTTTTATTGCAAGGTTTGGCGGATGTTGATGATCCAGTGTTCTTATGTACCAGATGTATGTTGTACTCCTGATGTAATGTATTCATTGATGTATTGTCTCCCACATGTGTTGGGATGACCTTGTTGTAAATTGTATATGTGGTTGTTGAGATGTATTTTCAGACAGTTGTAATTTACTATCATTTGGATGTAATGTATACTCAGGCTATGTATTTATTTAGGAATGATCATTTGTAATAGATGTGTTAAGTTGGGTAATTTTTGTGGTAATATAAATGCTTCATATCTTTATAGTATCCTTCGGTGTCTTATGTACATATGTTGTGAATATGGTTATTGTATAATAGATATTTTAAATGATGAAATGGGAATGAATAGATTTATGTAACTATTTAATTATTGTTATCCTATTATCATTGTTATGGGTTAATATAGTAATGTCACTTCGTGTACCCCATTGGAAACTAGTTGTGCCTCATAATACATTGTTATGTTATAATACTTAAGTATGTTATTATATTCTTTTAAAAAAAAAATTGTTTCGTTGTTATTAGTTCCTTTGGGGTTCGCACGGCGGGGCGTGACAGATGCTAAGAGGGTAGCCAACATGCTTGTCAAATTTTTTATTTTCTTTTCCTAGAATATTCTAATGAGTAGAAAAAATAAAATCATATAGCCATGTTATACTCTATGAACACTAAATGCTTGAAAAGAAAACATGCTAACATGAAAAAGTAAGTTATCTAAATTATGCAATGCTAAAGTGAAATGTCAAAAATTATCCTATAGATCTAAATATTTTTAATACTGAAATGATTTTTGAAATGTTAAAATGACTACACTAAACGGATGATTTGACCTAGATACATAAAACATAAAATCTGAAACCTTCTTGACTGATAGAGTAGGTTTCCTGCAATCCTAGGAAGTACAAAAAATCACTAGAAAGCTCAAAAGAGTTGATTTTTATAGGCTCAAAGGACTCATTCACCTAGTGGTGAATGGGTCCTGGTATGCTTTTCTGGGAAACTTTGAATATGATATTGAAGATTATGAACTTTGAAAACCTTCTACCCTAGTATCCCTAATAAGGACTCATTTTCCCTATGGTGAATTGGTCCTGTATTAGGTTTTTGAAACAAATTTTTACTAATTTTCAAGTGTTTCCTAATAGTTTTCAGATTTAGTTTGCTACAATAAGTTTCAGGTTCAGTTTTCTATAAATGCAGAGTGAGATGCAAGTTGCAAATGTGACAAAATGATGAATTACAAGACCTAGTTTGATATGAAATTTCATTATGATTTTCAAATGCAAGTTCATATGATCTAAATGATATGCAAGATGATTGATTTTTTTTATTTTTATTTTTCAGATTTAAAGGTTGCAAAACAATGTGATTTTAAAACCCTAGATAAGATGCAAAATTGAATGCAAACTAAGACACCCTAAATGAGATCTAATTTAATGTAAGATCTAACCTAGGATGAAAAGAAAGACTCAAAAAATTAGAAAACTACAATGTTCAATAAGTTAGTGTGGACAATGGAAATGAAGTCACAACTTATCTTATTCACACCTAAAAAGGGGAATGAAGGAAGAGGAATCCAATTTCATAATGTTCACACTCAAGAACAATTTTGTGAGATTACAATGCAATAAATATTGAAATATGTTAAGGGAGATTGTTCCTAAGGCTGGAAATCGATAAAGAAGATAAATTATGGATGCAAAACTAAGAAAATGCAAAATGTTTGAAAACACAATGTGATATGAGAAATCAAGTAAATATGCAAACAAACAGTAACATAAGTTAATGAAATTGAAGAGGTGCACCTAGAAACTGGAAAGTGATGTAGAGGAGCTCTACAATCTTTTATAATTCACTGTTGAAGCCAACTAGGACACTTATGCAAAGTCGGGTGATGTAGTCCTGTTTCAGGGAAATTGTGTTGGAACAAGTTTCAGCAAAAAGGGTACTCAAACCTATAGAAAACACTTTTTAGGCTTGGCAGTCAGACTAATTCACCATTGATGGTGACTTAGTTTACCTTTAGCTTTGAAGAAATTTGAAGATGGATTTTTTAGCTCTAGTTCTACACTTCAATTTCTAATAGCTTTCAGATTTGAATCTGTAGAATCTGGTTTGTAGGTGATCTACAAGCATCTTTTAGGGTTTTGTTGACTTTGAATGACTTTGATGAATTGATGAAACCTTTTCACACCTTTCTCTTTGAAAAATCTGCATACAAGACCTACAAAACACACACGCAAAGAGGGGGAAAAGTGTTAAGGGTTAGTGAATAGGGGTTTGGCTTGGTCAAACCTTAGGTTGGTAATTAAACACTTGAAAATGAAATGAAATGGAAAGAGAATGATGAATGAAAAAAATGCAATGCTACAACTCACTAAACCCTTGAAGTAGAAACTTGAAGATATGTAAGTAATGGCTCCAAAGTAATTTTGACTTTTGAGCCAAATGGGACTAAGTTGCCCCTAGTGGAATATTGGTCCCACCAAGGCAGTTTGAGTGGGTGTTGGGAATTAAAGTGTATTAAAGAATTTTTAACGAGATTATTCTCTAAAACACACTTAAGTAGGGCCTATAAGTGTATAAAGGGGTCATTTAACCATAAGAAAGTATTAAATTATTGATGGCAAGCCTAGAAAAGCATGAAATTTTGTGACAACACTTTACAACACTTTGGTAGAAGGCCTTGTAAGTGATAAAAATGGGTTATTTAAATGAATTATATTAAAAAGGTCCCATAAAAGTGTGAATGTGTGTTACAACACTTTACAACAATTATGTAAGACACCACTTGAGTTATTTTAATTTTCTAGGGCCCAATACTTAATGTGAATCTGTTGATCACATTACACCATCAAATCAAGGCATAACTAAGCCAAAGTCACAAGGAGGACCCAAATGAGACAAAAAAATTAGAAGGGGTTATTGTTTCAGTGTCCACTTTTAGCCCCCACTTTAGAGATAGGATGAACTTGGTTCAAAATCTTACTAAAGTAGACCCAAACACAATCAATAGGGGTTCTCATGAACCAATGCAAGGAATATGGGACAAGAATGATCAAGAGGGGTGATCAAGCCCCTGGGATCAAGGTCCCATGACAAACCATTAGACTGCAAAGGGAGCACACATGATGAAAAGGAACAAGCACACAAAGTGATGAAAATCAGGGGAGGTCTTTATTTCAAACCACATAATTTCAAACTACAACAACTTATCAAGTCACGAATCCTTCAAATTCTCTCTATCTCACCAAGTCTATATAATTCTTTGTAGCATTGCAATTTGGGTAAATCGGGTACAAATTTTTGAAGAGGTCCTCTCAAACCAAGAACAACACCAATTCAAATACCCATCATGGCCCACAACAACATGCCACAACCTCTCAATTGGTTACTTTGGAACAATCTCACAAAATCGGGCCAACTACATAGACCTAGACCTCAAATTAGGTCTATTTTACAAAGAACCTTATCTCAAAACTTCTTCCTAATCTATGAAAAAATTATGGAAGCATTCAATAGGTGTCCAAACCAAATATTTCACCATTTTTTTCAGAAACTCACCCTCCAAGGTGCCTAAACCGGAAACCCTCTTTCATACCCAAAAACCTAGGGTTTTATTGAAAACCAAACTTCCTGGCCTTCTCCAAACCTATCACAACTTCAAAAAGGTCTAAATATGCTTGAACATGCTGAATAAATCATCATATATTTCTTCCCCAACATTTTTCATGCTTTACCATACCAAAACCACTCAATTTAACATGAAGAAAATACACTTTTCACCATTAGGGCTTCATGCCCAACACACTATTTGGCCTCCCATACACCCAAAACAACATAAAAACACCTAAATCTAATAGAATCCACCCATTCAATTGAGATACATTCTTCATAGAAGGTGGAATGGGGTAATTTTCACATTTTAGACACCAAAACCCTTAAAACAGGGTATTCACAACCGTACTCAAAAAATTGATTATAAAAACCACAAAATGCAATAGGAACCTATCAAACCACTTCTTGATGATAGCTAACACATATATCAAACATGGTTTGAAAGATTTTAGAAAAAAAATCAACCGTACAGACTCTAAACTAGCTGGTAATGAAGATAAAACACATAATTATTGGGAAAAGGAAAGTTTTTATTGATTTTATTCCTTCCAATCTTCAAGCCAGCCTTTACATCGATTCTTTCCAACACATAAATTATTTTTCCCTCATAAGTTAACTAAAAAAATGCCTAAAACATTCTTTTAAAATGCATGACCATTGAACTTCCAAAAAAATCTATCTTTTACAACTTTTGCAAGTAAATACACAAATGACATCTTTTGCATTTTAATCATTGTTTTCAACATAGACCTTCTAAACACCTAATTACCATCTAGGTATGTGCAGGATCATGATGGGCCAAAAAGTGGCAATATGATGGGTACATGTGGCTAATGACTTTTTTCTTACCGAAAATTGATGAAATGAAAAGGTTTTTTAAAGGAGATTCTCAACTTTCCACCAATATAAATTATGCTTTACTTTCAATTTAATAAGTAATTATTATTCATTTTCTATTTGAATTACGACTAAATTCCTGATTGATAGGCTGATTGAAAAGCATCTATAGGTTTCAAACGGTATCATATTTTTTGAATCCAAAACATGTGTCACATTCTATGCTTCACATACTATAGGATTAAAAAAAGATAATGAATTTCATGAAGTTTTGACAAATTTAAGGTGGTCAGACATACGAGTTTTTAATATTTTTTAAAATTTGTAATAAAAAATTCATAATTAATTATTTACTTAGAAAAAAATTATTAAAAAATGTGCATCACATCGAGACATGAGTCCTCTACTTATATCTAAAATATTATAAAAAATATTATCATTTTATTGTGCTTAGGGTGGTCAGACAGACACCTACTTCTTTATTTTTCCCTAAAATTTAAGTACTACTGCATTGAAATTTCAAAATCTCACTATATAGGTTTTGTTTTTAAACAAACCTATTAGTTTAGAAACTACATTCAATTTACTACAGATTCTATTCTTACATATTTTTGAAATAATATAGATAACTTATTCAAATTTTTTTGTCAAGTTGCCTAACTCTGATTTTTCTAATTTTTTTGCCACTTAAGGGCCTATTTTTTCCATGATGATCTTGCACATACCCATCTAACATGACTCTTTTCAACAAAAAATGGTCAACATGACATTATTTGAATAAAAAGAGTCCAAATCCTAAAGTCTACTCAACATCTACTTTGATTGATAAAATTTTCTCAAAGGTGCTCCTGCACCATACACCCCAACTTGAAATTTTTCCAAGTCTCTTAGAAATTCTCTTGCAACTTTTTCACCATTGATCTCCACTTGCCTTTGACCTCCTTGCACTCTTCCATAAGGTTCACTTTTCCTTTGGTTCACAACTTGCTTGTCCTTCTTGTCCTTGTCTTCTCTTGAAACATGCTTCATTTTGTCACACTATTTTGTGGGGTGTTTCTTATCTTTTCCACCATCAAACATAGCTGTCGCACTCACTTTCACATCTACACACAAAGCCTCATCAACTATACTCACTTCCCTCTTTGCTTCAAGCTTAGATCTCTACTCAATACCCTTCTTGTCTTCACCCTTTCCTCTATCAGTCTTGTAAACAACTATACCATCACACTTAGTATCCTCTATCAGACCTGCAAACACCTTTTTCACTATCCCATCAATCCCATAAACCTTTGTTCTCACATTATTCAACTACCCATCAACTTTCTTTGCCACCATAGGACAAATCACTATCCCAACCAGGATTTCTTCACACTTTTCTTGCCTTTCCTCAATCTTTTCACCCTTATACTGCACTGTATTAGATTGACAGACATTTCCATCTACTTTCCTCTTCCATATGAAAGCATCCTTCTTCATAACTGACTGGACATTTCCTGTATTCTTCCTATCTACTATCCCAATAGTATCAAGCCTTGAAATGGTTGTCAAGTACATATTCTTATATTTCTCAATACTTAAAAACTCTTTCCTTCCAATCATTATAATCTCACCTTGTTCTTTTACTTCATCAACTAATGGAGTCAATGTCAATGTCTTCCCTTCTTTCTCAATTGTATAAGTGTTCTGTCTCCCTTCATACATTGTTGACCTATCAAACTGCCAGGGCCTTCCAAGTAACACATGGCAACAACTCATAGGAAAAATATCACAAACAACCTTATCTCTATAACTACCAATTTGGAATTCAACTGAAACTTGTTCACTTACCACAATGGATTGGTTATCATTTACCCAAGACAATTGTAAGGATTTTCTCTAGGTACTCTTTCCAATTTCAATTTGTCTACAATTTCACTAGACACCATGTTGTCAATGCATCTTAAATCTAATATCATATTAAACACCTTGTTTTTCATATGCAAGCTATCCTAAATAAGGCTCTTCTCTAAATTAACTCTTTCTCCTTGGATGTCTTCATGAGTTGTCTCTTCATCATCAAAATTTCACCAACTTTAGGAGGACAAATATTAGAATTTGAACTTTCAGCCTCATCCTCTTGGACAATTTTTGCTCTTCTCTCACTTTTCCTTTCTCCTCCACTTGATTTTGAACCAAAATTCTCAAGGAATTTGTAAGAAGGATGACCAAACTCATTGCAATTGTAGCACCTACCAGTAAAGACGTTTGAATTTATTCCACCACCAAATCTGCCCCTTCTGCCTCTAAAGCCACCTCTAAAATTTGTAACTTTCTCTTCCTTTTTGTGCACATCGTCTTTGTTCTCACTTGTTTGTCTTAGAGTAGAGAAATATCCTCTTCCTCTTGTAGTTCCACCTCTAACTCTAATTGTTTTCTCTTTCCTTCCTTTTACTTTTTCTTCTGTCTTTAGTGCCATTTGATAACATTCTTCAACACTCCTTGGATTTGTCAAAGTCAATTCATCATGTATGTTCAATCCCAAACCACCCAAGTACCTAGCTATCTTCCCATCCCCATTCTCATTATGGTTAGATCTCACACTTAATTTGTAAAACTCTTCAGTGTATGCTATTACATCCATCTCTTTTTTCCTTAAACTTTGTAACTTCTTAAACATCTGAATAGAATAATCAGAAGAGATAAATTTACCTTTCATCTTGGCTACCATCTTGTCCCATGTCACAATCTTGGATTTTCCTTGCTTCCTTCTTTTTGATTGTAGATAATCCCACCACAAAATTGCATGACCTTTTAGCTTTTTCTTAGCAATCTTGACTCTTTGTTCTTTAGGAATGTCATCACACTCGAAGTAGTTGTCCGAAGAAGCTATCCAATCTAGCAACTCTTCTTCATTCAAATTTCCACCAAAATTTTGAACATCAATTTTTACCTTATGCTGGTCACTCTTGACTGCTCTTAATAATTTTTTCATTCTTTGATCTTCAGGATCAAGTTCTTCCTCCATGTTTTCAAACTCTTCTTCATCTTCATCATTTGAATCACTTTCAACTTCTTCTCTTCTCTTGTTTATTTCCAACTCTTCCAACCTTTCCTTCAATTCTTTGATTTATCTCACATACTGACCATTGAAATCATTCATCTCCTTTTCCATATTCATTCCTTGAGGAGGAATCTTCACAACTTTGTCTTTTCACCTTCCACTCTTCTTTTCACAAACTCCAATCTTCTACCTCAAAGATCTGATACCTTCACTCTAATACCTATTGATGACAATCAAGGGAGGCGTTTACTACAAACAACACAATTTTAGACAATAAAACAACTTATCAAGTCACCAATCCTTCAAATTCTCTCTATATCACCAAGTCTACATTTTTTTGTAGCATTGCAATTTGGGTAAATCGGATACAAATTTTTGAAGAGGTTCTCTTAGACTAGGAAAAGCACCAATTCAAATATCCATTAGGTCCCAAAACAACATGCCATAGCCTCTCAATTGGTTACTTTGGAACAATCTCACAAAATTAGGCCAACTACATAGACCTAGACCTCAAATTAGGTCTATTTTACAAAGAACCTTGTCTCAAACATTCTTCCTAATCTCTAAAACCAATAGAAAAGAATTCAACAGGTGTCCAAACCAAATATTTCACCATTTTTTTTAGAAACTCACCCTCCAAGGTGCCTAAACTAGAAACCTTCTTTCCTAGACAAAAACCTAGGGTTTTATTGAAAAGAAAACTTCTCGGCCTTCTCTAAACCTGCCATGACTTAAAAAGGTCTAAATTTGCATGCACAAGGTCAATAAATCATCATATATTGCTGCCCCAACCTTTTTCATGCTTTACCATACCAAAACCACTCAATTTCATGAAGAAATACACTTTTCACCATTAGGGCTTCATTCCCAACACACTATTTGGCCTTCCCTAGACCCAAAACAAAATGAACACACCTAAATCTAATATAATCCACCCATTCCATTGAGATAAAGTCTTCACAAAAGATGGAATGGGGTAATTTTTACATTTTAGACACCAAAACCCTTAAAACAAGGTACTCACAACCGTACTCATAAAATTGATTATAAAAACCACAAAATACAATAGGAGCCTATCCAATCACCTCTTGATAATAGATAAAACATATATCCAACAATATTTGAAAGCATTTAGAACAAAAATCAACTGTGCAAACCGTACATTGGCTGGTAATGAAGATAAAACATATAATTATCAAGAAAAACTGAGATTTTATTGATTTTCTTCCTTCCAATCTTAAAGCCAACCTTTTACATCAATGATTTCCAACATATAAATTATTTTTCCCTCCTAAGTTAACTAACATAATTCCTAAAACTATCTTTTAAAATGTCTGACCATTGAACTTTCGAAAAAATCTACCTTTTACAACTTTTGCAAGTTTACATAAATGGCATCTTTTGCATTTTAAGCATTATTTAAAACATAGACCTTCTAAACACCTAACTACCATATGACATGACTCTTTTCAACAAAAAATGGTCAACATGACCTTATTTTAACAAAAAGAGTCAAAATCCTAGAAAGTGTACTCAACATCAACTTTGATTGACAAAATTTTCTCAAGAGTGCTCCTGCACCACAAAGCCAAATATGAAAGAGAGAAAAGGAAAGAATGAATGAATGAATCAAATAAAGCTTCAACCATTTTCCAACATGATGTGGATTAAATCTAGGTTTTTTGTCAATAAAAATGCATACTCACTATGAGGCAATGGAACTCCTGGTTGCTTGTCGATTAAGAAGGCCTAAAAGGTGAGAAACATACACTCATGGTTGGTATGAACTCACACACATGCAGGTGGTGATGGGTAAATTCATGCCTTAGAATGGACTTCCTACTCAACCATACCAAAGTTATACCTCTTGATAACTTTAATAAGGCACCACAAAAGAAAATGAATTTTTGAGCTTCATGAGACAAGCAAAACTTCATATGCTTGTAGCTCATGAACAAATGTGATGGCACCATAGGCATGCAAGTTGTGTTATGCAAGGTTTCCATATAATAAATGCAAAATGCAACATGAAAAATATGTTGAAAGGAATCTTTCTTAGTTCATGTGAGGTCTTTAACTTAGGGGACATTATGTCTAATGTCTCCAAGAGAGGATCAATCAAAGAATAGAAAATTTGCAACTTAGGGGATGTAATGCGTCACATCAAGCCACCAAGAGGAACATAATATGCTAAGATAGATCACGCTCATGAAGGAAACTACACCCAATGTCATTCGCAAAGTGACAAACACATCATATGAAGTAAAAAGGTTGCACTACAAAGCAAGAAAAGGAAAAATGCAAAATAATAATGCCAATGTATGCCCCCACTTTAAAGGAATTGTCAGACACCATACTATGAGAAATAATTTAAAGTAGCAAATGAAAAATGAAAAAATAAATAATACATAAGAGCCAACATGGAAATCCCCTATGCTAATTCATATGTTTTCAAGTAAAGTTGCATCATGAAAAGGAAAGGAAAAAGAAAGAAAAGGGGTTGAATCTGAAAGGAAAACACCAAACACATAAGGGATCTATCAATTTGGGTTTACTAGTATGTTCATTTCTGCAATGTTTTGTATAGATAACTTGAAACTATCATCATTCCCCAAATACATAGAACTGGAAGAAGGACACAAAGAGAGCGAAAAAAAAGAAAAAGAAAGAACCTTTTGGGTCAACATGGAAAAGACATAGGGTGTCTCGATGCTTTGTGTCATCCTCAAAAGGAAAACACAAGCCAAATGAAAAAGAAAAGGGAAAATATTTTGGGTCAACATGAAGGAGACATGAATGTCTTAATGCCTTACATCATCCCAAAAAGGATAACACAAGAAAAAGATAAAAGGAAAAGGAAAATAAAAAGAAAATCCTTTTGGGTCAACATGAAAGAGACATGAATGTCTCAATTCCTTATGTCACCCCCAAAAGAAAAACACAAGAAAAAGACAAAAAGAAAAAGGCAAAGAAAAAGAAAATCCTTTTAGGTCAACATGAAAAGAGACATGAATGTATCAATGCCTTGCATCATCCCCAAAAGGAAAACACAAGAAAAATACAAAAGAAAAAGGAAAAGAAAAAGAAAATATTTTTGGGTCAACATGAAAGAAATGTGAATGTCTTAATGCCTTGCGTCATCCCAAAAAGGAAAACACAAGAGAAAGACAAAAGAAAAGGTGAAAGTGATGTACAACATAGAGAAGAATGGAGGTACAAATAGAGGAATGTCAAAAAGAGAGAGGACATCAAATAGAACATCACGGGGGATCACATTATGCACATGCAATCACACAAAAGAAAAAGATAAAAAAAAAAGAAAATGCAAAAGACTACTAAGGAAAATGCAAGTCAACCATCAAGCAAGTCCCCTGCTGCCTAGTCATGTTCATCATATGCCGAGGGCAGGAAACTAGCCAAAGGAACAAGAGTAAGTGTCGAACTAGGAGAAGAACTACACTCAATACTCTCTATAGGAGATTTGTCGTTTAATCTCATAGAAGAGGAGAATAATGTGTTCAAATCATTATGCACCTCTTCGTTAATTTAGTGATCTCGTCATCATCATCTAGATTAATCACAATAGGAGGATGAATGATAATGACCAATGAAGAGTGTACCTCTTGTTATGATTGTTGTATGGGATCATTTTGTTGTGGTTGGGGAGGAGGGTCATCATGCATTTCTTTTGTAAAGTGTGGATTTTTATTTTCTTTATTTTCTTCTTCATGTAACTTGCAAGCAAGGACACAAAGTCTTCGCCTATGCTCCCTAGCTCCTTTGTTTCTTTTGGTTTTGTTGTCAAGTTTTATTTGTGAAGGAATGAGTTGATCAACCATAGGTTCATTTTCTTCCCCAAGGGGAGGAACAGAAGGAACTAAGGAAGGTTGGTCATCCACTTTCTCTTTTGCTTTGTAAACTTGTTTTATTCAATGAGGCATGATGGATTTGTTTTCATTATCTCATGGTATCTTGGATGATGTTGGAGAATTTTTTGGTGTTGGTTGAGCTTGGTTGTTTGGTTCTTCCTTGGGTTGAAGCATTATTTCATCTAGGATAGGAGTGTCAGAACTAGACAGGGACATTTTGCAAAGAGGCATTTTTTCTATTTTCTTTGCTTTGAATTTTTGGTAAGCAATGAAAAAGAAGTCTTGTCTAGGTGTTATAGGTTCTATGGGCTCAGGCCAAAAGGATTCTAAAGAAAATTTTCCTTTTGAAGGCAAGGGGTTTAAGTCACTATGGTGAACAGTGAATAATTTATTGTCAAGTGGAAACTTTAAGCATTTGTGTATAACTTAAGGGACAACTTTCATTGTGTGAAGCCATGGATGGCCTAACCTCAAACGAAACTGGTATGACTGTGGGATGATAGAGAATGTGGAATCCAATTTTTTTGGTCCTATTTGTAATGGAAGGATGATTGATCCTATCATAGGGCAAGCAAAACCATTGTGTGACTTGATCCATTTTTTCATTTATCATAATCATCTTGATAGAGATAATGTAATACCAAAAATTCCTTGGTGATCACACTCTCTCCATAGGTAGGATCCATTAGTATCCCATTAGTAGGCTTGTCATAGATATGGCAAAATATGTAAAGAGGACCATTGTGGAGAGTTTTAAGTATGTCCTTAGAGGAGAAATTAATATCAAGAGATTTCTTAGGTTGGCCCTTATGAGGGATAATGTCTATTGCACCCACCTTTTCATCCATAGGTTTAACATGGGTAATATGTGGAATGGGATTAGGATGTTCATCATATGTATCAACATTCATCACATCATTTTTTGTAGTTTCACTAGCTTTGACAAATGAAATATTATGTTTGGGCATTGGATGAATGAAAATTTGCAAGTTTTGATTTGGAGGGGCAATAGACTTATTGCCTTGATCATTAACACCTACAATGGATAGATGGCCATCAATGAGGTCTTGAACAAGATGTTTAAGATGCTTACAATGTTCCATGCAATGTCAATTTTTTCTATGATAATGGTAATAAGCATTGGATTTAAATTTTAGAGGTAAAGTTTTAGTAGGATTAGGTGCTTTAACGATAGGCAAGGTAATCATTTTTTTTTGTAAAATTTGGGACATTGTGCTATGAAGGGTGTTAGGTAAAGGTGTGAATTGTCTTTTCGGATCTCCATAACTAAATGGCACCATAGTTTCGATAGCTGCTACTTGGTTATTGAAATTTTGATTTGGTTGTTGAAGGGGGTTGAACTGTAAGAACCCTTTATTTTTCTTTCTAAATGGTTGGGAATTGTTTTGGTTGGTAGGTTCAGATTTCTCAGCTCGGCTAGAAGTGGACCTTGTATCTCGACTACTAATAGAATTGTGATAATAAAAAAGCGCACTACACAAGTGCATGAAGGAGGATAATTTCATCATAGTTATTTTGTCCTAAAATTTAGTTTGCAAGGTTTCTATAAACATATTTTGGAGGTGTGGGTCAGGAATCTTGATATTGATTTGGGAATAAAGCAATTGATAGCGTGAGATAAAATCAATTATCTTTACATCCTCATTTTGCTTGCATCTCATCAAATCAGCCAAGGTCTTTTTGGGAGTCATATGCATTTGGAAATGATTTATAAATCCATCAACTAGTTCATTGAGTGAATGAATTGAATTGTTTGATAAAGATGAAAACCATTCCATGGTAGTATCTTTTAAGGTCTTAGGAAACAATTTAGCTAACCATTTATCATCAAGGACAAAGTCACTACATAATGTAGTGTAGGCATTAACATGGTTTGAAGTATCTACCTTCCTCCATATTTCTCAAATATAGGCATCTCTACTCCTTGTGGCATCAGTGTTCACAATATTTCCAAAGACAATGGGATACTTTGAACATAATATGTGGTGGTCCATTCTGATTTTGGTTTATGGTGGAGATTTGTTTTTGCATGGATGAAATTGTTTGGATAATTTGTGTTATGAGAGGGTCATTGTAAATGGTATGAGGTGGAAGGGAAAGTGGTGATGGAGTGTATGTAGTGGTAGGGAAAGTAAAGGGAATTCTTATAGATGGTATTGGAGAAGAGGATAGAACATGCAAGGCCACATAGGAATTAGGGATGCTAGTAGGAATAATCAAAGAAGGAATCACATTAATAACTTGTTGGAGTGTTGTTGTGACATGAGGAGTGGCATAGGTAGGTATGGAGGCTACTATTGAGGGAGGAGGAGTTTGAGGTCCTTCTTGGCTAACCATAGTGTTTGCTGGTTGAGAGGCACTAGAGGTGGAAGGAACACGTTTTGTATATATCTCAACTATTTGTTTCGCAACATCCAGGCCTTCTTCACTTTCTAGTATGTGATGCATGTTTTCTATGGTAGGAATTGTAGTGGCTGAAATTTTTTCAATGATTACTTGATGTTTGAGATGTGTTAAGTCCTCATGAATGTTAATTATTTTCTCTTGCATTATATGATCATTTTGTGTGTCAACTTGCATGTTATTGGAAGGCAAAGAGTTTCTAAAGGTAATATCCATTCCTAGTGTACTCATTTCCATACTAGGAGTGGAAGCTTTAGATAACCCAAGATCAACAATGAGTCTATTATCATAGGATAACATGAGTCACAAATTTCTTCTCACTAAGGTATTAGAAATAGGACACAAAACACTCATGCAAGGGTCTTTGAATGCAGGGTGAATGCAAATGCAATGTAAACTAATAAGAATGAAATGCTTGAAATTGAAATTATGAAAAATAAAACTGAAATGTAGAAACAACAAGCAAAAACTAATAAATTGCAGGTTACATCCTAGAAAATGTAGTGAAAAATATGCAATTAGACTAATTTGCCTAGGGTGGTGAATGAGTCCTAGTAGTGATTTTTTTGAAAATTTTTAGAATTTTTGAAGTGGTTTTTAAGATTTTGAAATTTTCAAATGCAAAGATAGTATGAAAATGAAGAATTTTGTTAAGTTTTAATGAAATGCAATGCAAAAATTCAAGCTATATAATATTTTCACTAATGCAAATTTTAAAACCCTCGGATGCAAATTAAACAATGCAAAATGCAATGCAATGTAATTGTAGGATGTAAATACACTTGAAATAAGAAATATAATGTTCTAAAGTTAGGATCACCAAAATGTGGACAATGGAAATGGAGTCACAACTTATCTTATGCACACCTAAAAGGGGAATTAAGGAAGAGGAATCCAATTTTGTAATGTTCACACTCAAGAACAATTCTATGAGATTCCAGTGCAATAAAGATTGAAATATGTCAAGGGAGATTATTTCTAAGGCTATAAATTGATAAGGAAGATAAATTATGGATGCAAAACTAAGAAAATACAAAATATTTGAAAGCACAATGTGGTATGCAAAATGAACTAAATAGGCAAACAAACTGTAACATAGCTTAATGAAATTGAAGAGGTGCAACTAGAAACTGGAAAGTGATGTATAGGAGCTCTAGAATCTTGTAGAATTCACTATTGAAGCCAACTAGGACACTTATGCCAAGTTGGGTGACTTAGTCCTATTTTGGGGAAATTGTGCCAAAACAGGTTTCAACCAAAAGGGTACACAAAACTATAGAAAATGCTTTTAAGGCTTGGAAGTGGGACTAATTTGCCACTGATGGCAACTTATTCCACCGTTAGCTTTCAGGGAATATGAAGATGCAATCTGTAGCTCTCGGTTTGCACTTCAGTTTCTAACAAGTTTCCCGATTTAAATCTATAGAATCTAGTGTGTAGGTGATCTCTAATTTTATTTTCTTGTTTTTTTTTTTTACTTTGATGAATTGATGACACCTTTTCACACCTTTCTCTTTGAAAAATCTACATAGAAGACCTACAAAAAACACATGCAAAGAGGGGGAAAAGTGTTAAAGTTTAGTGAATAGAGGGTTGTCTTGGTCAAACCCCGGTTTGGTAATTAAACCCTTGAAAATGAAATGAAATGGAAAGAGAATGATGAATGAACAACATGCAATGCTACAACTCACCAAACCCTTGAAGTAGAAATCTATAGATATGCAAGTAATGGCTCCAAAGTGCTTGAATGCAAAATCACTTAGTTGTTTGATTAGAACACTAGAAGAGTTTATGAGACTAAAGAGATTTTAGGAAATGAAAAATAAGCAAAAAAACATATATGTATACATGATTGTACAAAATTTCCCAAAAGTACCACAGCATAGGTCAACCTCAAGGTTCAGAAAATAATATCCCACTATAATTTTGAAATAATTTTGACTTTTGAGCCAAATGGGGACTAAGCCACCCCTAGTGGTGACTTGGTCCCACCAGGGAAATTTAAGTGGGTGTTCGGAATTAAAGTGTATTAAATGATGTTTAATGGGATTATTCTCTGAAACACACTTAAGTAGGTCCTGTAAGTGTATAAAGGGGTCATTTAAATGTAAGAAAGGGTTAAATTGTTGATGACAATCCTATAAAAGCATGAAAGTTTGTTACAACACTTTACAACACTTTGGAATAAGGCTTGGTATGTGATAAAAAGAGGTTATTTAAGTGAATTATATTAAAAAGGTTCTAGAAAAATGTAAAAGTGTGTTACAACACTTTACAACACTTAAGTAAGACAACACTTGAATTCTTTTAATTTGCTAGGGCCTAAGACATAATGTGAATGTGTTGACCACATTACAACATTAAATCAAGGCAGAACTAAGCCAAAGTCACAAGGATGACCCAAATGAGACAAAAAATGTAGAAGGGTTACTTTTTCAGTGTCCATAGTCAAGTTCACCATTATGTTTCATATAAAAATAGGGATGATGAAGACGAATCAAAAATATGACGAGCTAATATTTTTTGCTATGAAACATACAATTATGAGCAATATATGATGCCAATAAATATTAGAAACTAAACCTAATGGTTATAATAGCAATAAGGGAGGTTTTAAGATGCATAAACAATGTGTACCTTGCTGAAAAAGTGTTGTTTCGGGGGTCACAGTGCACTCATTCTCCTAGTGGTAAATGGGTCTCTATTAGGGTTTTTGAAAACTGATTTTTGGCTGAAAGGTTGAATTTTGTTGCTTCTATGCTTGGGAGATAGAATGACAATCTTCACACTGTCATTCAAGCAAAACCCTAGAGATCTCAATCTAAGATATGCAAAGAAGAAATGGATCTTACAATAGGGCTATCCTAGGGTTTGATTATAGGCTAAGGAGGGGTTCACCACCAAGCTAGTTCTTGGAAAGAAAAATGAAATGCAAGATCTAATGCTTAACCCTAATATGATGTAATACTTTAGTAAATGACCTAAAAATGCATGTAAATCAAAACAAAAAGTTGAGATATGAAAGGTGTGAACCTAGAAACATAAAGAATATTGGATGAAGGATTGAAATGTAGAAAGAATTGATTTTTAAGCCTACTAGGACTCATATGCTAGTATGGGTGATTTAGTCCCAGATTAGGGTTTCTGGGTAGAAACTAAAATCTAGCAAAGAGATGATTGAAACTTCTTAAATTTACAAATTTTACCATACTAGGACTCATACGCCAGAAGTGACATATTAGTCTAGTTAGGTTTTTCTTGAAATTCAAGGTCTAAAACTAATCTCCTATGCCTGATCTATCCTTTCCAACTGATTTTTGGATCTAAATCTTCAATTTGTAGCCTCTAGATGATCTCTAATGCAAGGTGACAACTTTGAAAGCTTTATCGAAACTTTCTCTTCAATGTTTCTTCAACCTAAATTTAAAAATAACACACTAAAGAGAAGGAAAAATGTTGTTTTGTTAGTAGAAAGAGGTTTGCCTTTGTCAAACCCCATTTTGGTAATCAAACCTTGAAATGAAATGAGATAGGAAAAGAAAATGATAAGTGAACAAAATGTAATCTTGCAAGTCACCAAATCCTAGAAATAAAGTGCTTCAAACATGTATGAAATGAATCCAATGGATGCAGATCTTGACTTGAATGCTAGTTTGAATCATGAAACCCTACATCACAAATGCTAGCTCAAACACAAACATGATACATGAAGACTTTGACATGATGCTTGATGCTTGAATACTGCTCTAAAACACTTGATTATCAACTCTTGAAGACTCTTGAATGCTCTTGTAAAAACTTGAATGCTCTTGTGAATTCCAATTTTCTATAAGGATGCTCATTCAACTTGCTAGGTGTAAAATGAGTGAAAGAAACTTGTATTTAAACTTGTTTATGCAAAAATTTCCTGAAATTACAACACTACAAGCCAAAATAAGATCTAGGAGGATAAAATCCTATCAAGAATTTTATTTAAATTTAATTTTGGGCCACATAAGACTCATACGCCCAAGGTGGCATATGAGTCCCATTAGGCCTAATTATGGGACACATTTTCAAAAATGCTTAGAAAGGTGTGAAATCTAGATCAAGGCCCAAAACCCTACATGGGACTCATATGCCCAAGGTGGTCTATGATTCCCAAATCACTAAATCTAGGCCACACAACCTAAAAACACCAGAATTATGATTGGATGTTGATTTATGTTGGGATTGTCCTAAAAAAGATGCATTAATTAAGGCTTGTGGATGTAAAATAAGGCCAATTAAAGCATAAATAAATCCAATTATTTAATAAAACTCTAGAAAAGTGTGAGTGTATTTCAACATTTTACAACACTCTAAATAAGGTATGATTAGGTTCATTTAGTTCACAAGGGCCCAAGACCTAGTGTTTGTGTGTTAAAAACATTACAACACTAATTTAGGGCATCATTAATCTTAATTTTATGAGGACCAAAACAAGTGTGAAAATTTCATTGACGATATTTTTTGACACTACATTTAGCCCCCACTATAGTGAGAGGATGAACTTGCTTCAAACTCACACTAAAGTAGATGAACTTGCTTCAAGAGGTGTCCAAGTACACTAATGCAAGTGAGATAATATGACAACAATCAAGAGGGATGAACAATTCACCAGGATTAAGGTCCCATGGTAAACCAACATAGGCACAAAAGAAAACAAAATAAAAATGATATAAGGAGAAGTAACAAGGTACAATCATGCATTTATAAAGATAGAGAAAAAAGAGAAAAACAAAAAAAAAATAGGTGGATCAAGGTTTGACCATTTGCCCAAAATGATGTGGATCATATCTAGGTTGTTTTCCCAAAAAATACACACTCACTTTGAGGAAACGAAACTCTACGTCATCCATTGCATGAGGATTTGAAAGAGGTGAGACACATACACACATATGTGGTATGCTTTCACACACACATGAGTGGCTATGGGAAAGTCATGGCTCAATTGGGCTCCCATCAAACCATACCAAATTTATAGCTACTGATAACTTTGATAAGGTGCCACACAATAATGAACTTTGATCTTCATGAGCAAGAAAAACTTTGTATGCTTGAAACTCATGAACAAACAAGATGGATCAATAGGCACACAATATGTATTATGCAATGTGGCCATATAACCAAAATTATAAATGAAAAAATGGGGAACGTTCAAAGGATTCTTGCTTAGTTCATGTAAGGTCTTTAACTTAGGGAATATTGTGCCTAATGTCTCTAAGAGAGGACCAATTAGAGAATAGAAGATTCACAACATAGGGGATATAGTGTGTCAAATCAAGACACTAAGAGGAATATAATATGCTGAGAGATATCATGCTCTTGAAGGAAATCACACCCAGTGTCATCCACAAAGTGAAAGACACATCGCATAAAGTAAGAATACTACCCCATAAAACATGAAATTCAAAAGAATAATGTCAATGTATGGCCCCACTTTAAAAAAATTGCTAAACACCATGGTGTGAGCAATCAATTTAAAGTAGAAAATGATAAATCCTAACAATAAAGAAGACACGAGAGCTAACTTTTAAAGCACTACACCAAGTCATATGTTTACCAATAAAACTCCATCATGTGTAAAAGAAAAGAGAGGGGTCACCCCCAAAAATGAAACTCCAAACACACGAGGAAGCTATGGATTTGGGGTCAATGTGTTCTTGCTACAATATTTTTATAGATATTGAAACTTTTATCATTCCCTAAATACTCATAGAACTAGAATAATGACACAAAGAGAGAAAAATAAAAGAAAAAACCTTTCAGGGCAACATGGAAGAGAGATGAATGTCTTGACGCCTTACATCATCCCCGAAAGGAAAACAAAAGAAAAGGAAAAAATAAGGGAAAATATTTTGGGTAGACATGAAAGAGACAAGAATGTCTCAGCACCTTGCATCATCCCCAAAAGGAAAACAAAAGACAAAGAAAAGATAAAAGGGAAAAGATAAAAGATTTATGCCATAGAGAAGAATGAGAGTACAAATAAAAGAATGTCACAAAGAGAGAGACACATTAAATAGAAAAATATGGGGGATCACATTACATAAATGCAATCACACAAAAGAAAAATAAATAGTGCAAAGAACTAGTAAGACACATGTGAGTCAACCTATGAGCAGGTCGTCTGTATCCCAATTTTGTTCATCATATATAGAAGAAAGACAACTAGCCAAAGGGATAATAACAAGTGCCAAACTAGGGCCATCACTAGGTTCAATACTCTTCTTAGGAGAATTGTCATTTAAGCTCATCAAAGAGGAAAACAATGTATTCAATTCATTATGCACTTGTTCATCAATCCTTGCAACCTCATCATCATCATCCAAATTAATCACATCAGGAGGTCAAATGATAATTTCCAAATAATGGTTTAGCTCTTGTTGCATTTGTGGTATAGGGTCGTTTTGTTTTGGAAAAGCGGGAGACTCACTATGCATTGCTTTAGTTGGGTTTGGATTTTGATTTTCTTTTTGATTTTCTTAATTTAACTTTTGAGCAAGAGCATGACATCTACACCTATGCTCTCTAGCACCTTTGTTTCTTTTAGTTAAGTTTTCAATTTGTGTTTATGTAGGAGTGGGTTGATCAATCAAAGGTTTCTTTTCTTCCCCAAGGGGAGGAACAAAAGGAACCATGGAAAATTGTTCAACCACTTTCTTTTTAACTTTGTAAACTTGTTTTATTATAGGAAGCATGACGATATTATTTTCATTGTCTCTTGGTCTTTTGTAGGAAATAAGTGAAGTTTTTTTCTTAGATTGATCTTGGTTGTTTGGAATGTCTTTCGGTTCAATCATGGTTTCATCAAGGATGGTAGGCTAAATGGTGGGTGCAGGCATATTTTAGAGGGATAATTTTACTATGATTTTTTCCTTAAACTTTTTGTAGGATTTGAAAATAAGTCTTCATGAGGTTTAATAGGTTCCATAGGCTCGAGTTAGAAGAATTCTAAGGAAAAGTTTCTATGGGAAGACAAAGGGTTAAATCCACTATGTTGTACAATGAAAAATTCACCGTGAAAGGGAAACTTTAAGGATTTATGCACAACTAATGGGACCACTCCCATGCAACATAGCCATGGGTGACCAAGCTTCACATGAAATTGATCCAACATCGATATGATGGAGAATGAGACATCTAATGTTTTTGGTCCTCCTTTCAAAGGTAAGGTGATTGATCCCATCGTAGGGAAAGAGAAACAATTATCCATATTAATCCATGCTTTCAGTTTGTCATATATTTCTTGATAGAGCTCATGCAAAAGTAAGAATTCCTTAGTGATCACATTCTCTCGATAGATGGGATCTATTAATATACCATTAGTGGGCTTATGATAGATTCAGTCGGCTATGTAAAGAGGACCATTGGGTGCATGTTTAAGTATATCTTTAGAGGAGAAAGAAATGTCAAGAGGCTTTTTAGTTCACCTGTTATGATGTTGAGTCTTGACCAATGCAACCAAATCATAGATAGAATTTTTTTCTTGTTGATCAATATCCATAGGAATTTGTTGAATTGTATCTATGTTCTCATCATCCATGTCAACATTCATCACATCAGCCTATGTAGTTTTGCTAGCTTTGATAAATGAAATATTATGTTTTGGCATGGGGTTGGTAAATATTTGCAAATTTTGGTTAGGAGGGGCAACAAACTTATTTCCTTAATCATTAATAACTCCAACAGAAAGTCAACTAGAATGAATGAGGTCTTGCATAAGATGGTTAAGAAACTTCTAATGTTTCATATCATGTCCATTTTGTCGGTGATAATGGAAATAAGCATTTGATCTAAAGTTCAAAGGTAGAGGCTTATTAGGATAGAGTGTTTTTATTGGAGGCAAGGTAATGATTTGATGTTCTAAAATTTGTGACACTGTGTTATAAAGGATATTAGGTAGGGGAGTTAATTGTCTTTTTGGTTCCCCATAGTTAAAGGGTATCATTGCTTTTATGAATAATACTTGGGTATTTGCATGTTGAGTTGTTATTTGAGGGGTATTAAGTTGAAGGAAGATTTTACTTTGATTTCTAAGAGGTTGGTAATTATTTTGGTTTGCGAAATTAGACTTCTCAGTTTAGGTAGAGGTGGGTTTTTTATCAGGACTACTAACCAAGTTTTGATAATCACGAAGGGTAGTGCATAAGTGCATGAAGGAGGGGAATTTCACAATGGTAAGCTTATCTTATATATTACTTTGCAAATTTTCTGTAAAAATATTTTGAAGGTGAGGATCAAGAACCTTTACATTGATTTGGGAATAAATTGATTGATAGTGAGAAATAAAGTCAATAATCTTTTATTCTTTTTGCTTACATCTCATCAAATCAGCTAAGGTCATCTTAGGAGTAATGTGCACTTGGAAATGGTTTATAAATTCCTCAAAAATTTCATTGAATGAACGAATTGAGTTGCTCGGTAATGACAAAAACCATTCTAAGGAGATATTCTTCGAGGATCTAGGGAAAAGTTTAGCTAGGAGTTTGTAATCAAGAAAAAATTTGCTGAAAAATGTTGTGTAGGTGGAAACATGGTTAGAAGGTTCTCCTTTCCACCTATATTTCTTGAATCTAGGAACCTCTACACCTTGTGGCATCAGTGTTTGCAATATCTCCAAGGACAAGGGCTTGATTTTGACTTAATATGTAGGTGGGCCATTTTGATTTTGTTTGATACTGGAAACATTTTTTTGAATGGATGAAACAGTTTGGAAAAGTTGGTTTATGAGAGGGTCATTTCTTGTGTTGTGAGATGGAGGTGAAAATTGTGGATGTGTGTATGTGTTTGAAGGACAAGTGAATCCAGAATGCTTATAGGTGGTAAAGTGGTAGGGGATATGATGTGTGATGCCACAAAGGTACTAGGGATGCTAGCAGAAATACCTAAGGAAGGGATCACATTACTAGTCGGTTGTATTGTTTTTGTAACTTGAGTGTTAGTATAGGTAGGAATAGAGGAAATTGTTGTGGGAGGATGAATTTGAATTCCTCCTTGGCTTGTGACATTGTTCATATGTAAAGGACAACTAGTGTTTGAGGTAAAGCGTTTTCCAAAGATTTGAACTGTGTTATGCACTAGGTCAAGTCCATCTTCATTTTCAAGCATGTGATGAATCTTATCTATGGTAGGGATAGTAGTGGTTGAAATTTTCTTAGTACTTATTTGATTTTTTAGGGGATGATCCCATAATATTGGTTTACAATTTATGGGAGATCCTGATTTTTGCTGAAATCGCATACTTTTAGAAAATATAATGATTTAAGCCTTGAAAAGTTACATTTAAAGGATTCTAATTGAATATGGTTTGATCGAACCACCTTAGATAAAAACCCCTTGGATAAAACCCCGCTAGTTTTAAACCATATCTATAACGGAGTGTCTTTTACACCTATCAAAATGCTGATAAAAAACCACTTTTAGTTTACCTTTTGGCGGATCAAATGAATTCATTTGATTTTTTTATTTTTAAGTATGTAGTCCTTATTATAAGTTTCCCAAAAAATATAATTTTAAATAAATTTAATTTTATGATTATATTTATTTTTTATTTCTTGTGAATGTAGGTTTTTCACTGAAAATCAAGCTATGTATTCTACAGATGTGAAAAAATAGCAAATTATAATTTTATTTTTTTGAAAAATACCAATGCACTAGATATTGAAGTACTTGATCTAAAAAACAAAGATTTTCGATACATAAAAAAAAGTTATGTTGCATATAGTCCACCTATGTCTGAATTGTAATGTGTTTGACTTTGAAACTTGATCAAGGAAAAAATATTCAATAAAACACTATGAAACCAAATGACATCACTAGATATCATAGTTACAAATCTAAATTCAAAAAAAATAGAATTTTATCCTTCATGGAAAAAAAGTTATGTTGTATACGGTGAACATCACTCGTTCAAAATGGTGTTTACTAAAAAAAACTAGTTTTTGAAGGAGATGGAAGAAGAAGTGCAATATGATTCCAATTTTTTAAAAAAATATATATTTAGAATCTATAGAAAAAATGTCACAAATCACTAGTTTGCATCATCTTCAAATTCCTCATATTTTAGCCGCTATAGGTGGTCGAAAGTGAAGATTTAGTTAGAAAAAATAAGTTTACTTTCTATTTTGGCCAAAAATTGTAAACTAGTATTGTGGGATCACCCTAGGTTTGCTAAATCTTCATGAATCTAGATTATGTTTTCTTGCAAAATACTAGCAACCATTGTTTCAACATGTGTCACACTACTTGAAGGTAAGGAATTGTTAGGGGTATGGTCCATACCTAGTGAACTAGTGTAAATACTAGGAGTGAAAGAGCTAGATAACCAAAGATCCATGATAATTGTGTTATCGTAGGATGACATGAGTCTAAAAATTTGTCTCACTGTAGTATTAGCAATAGGACACCAAGTAGAAATCCTCATGCAACGAATACTAAAAGAAAGATGAATGCCAATTCAATTTAAGATAAATTCAATGAGATAACTATAACAAAAACTTTGTAAACTAAAACAAAAAGTTATCAAAAACAAACAAAAGCCAAGAAATAGAGAATTCAATGTTGTAAAGTGTAGTTTAAAATTTGCACTAGGACTAAATCACCCAGAGGGGTGTATGAGTCCTAGTGAGGGTTTTTTGTAATTTTTTTAAAAAAAAGTTAAGTGATTTTTATTCTTTTTAGTTTGTATTTTCTATAACCTAAGTGTAAATGTAGATTTTAGATGATTTTCAATGATGTAAGATGCAAAAATGCAAGCTATATGCACTTTCACAATTGCATTATTTAGAAACCCTAGAATGCCAATTAGCTAGTGAAAACCCTAATGCAAAGTTAATGCAAGCAAGATCTAGGATGATGATGCACTCCAAATCAAAATTATGATGTTCTAAATTTAGGTTTACCAAAATGAAAGGTTAAATTTTGTTGCTTCTATGCTTGGGAGATAGAATAAAAATCTTCACACTCTCTCATTCAAGGAAAACCCTAGAGATCTCAATCTAAGATATGCAATGGAGAAAGATATTGAAATAGGGCTATCCTAGGGTCTGATTATAGACTAAGGAGGGGTTCGCCACTAAGATAGGACTTGGAAAGTCAAATTAAATGCAAGATCTAATGCTTAACCCTAATATGATGCAAGATAACTAAATGACCTAAAAATGCATGTAAATAAAAATAGAAAAATGAGAGATAAAAGGTGTGTACCTAGAAACTTGAAGAAGACTGGATGAAGGCCTAAAATGCTGAAAAAACTGATTTTAAAGCCTACTGGGACTCATACACTAGTCTAGGAAATTTCATCCCAAATTAGGCTTTCTAGGCATAAACTAAAATCTAGTAGAGAGATGATTGAAACTCCTAAAATCTAAAAATTTGACCAAACTGGGACTCATACGCAAGAAGTAGCATATCACTCTAGTTAGGTTTTTTTAGAAATTCAAGGTTTGAAACCAATCTTCTTTGCCTATTGTATCCTTTCCACCTGATTTCTAGATCTGAATCATCAATTTGCAGTCTCGAGATGATCTCTAATGCAAGGTGACAACTTTAACAACTTTGAATGCTTTAATAACTTTCTCCAAACTTTCTCTTGAATGTGTCTTTAACCTAAATTTGTAAATCACACACTAAAGAGAGGGGAAACTGTTATTTTGCTAGTAGAAAGGGGTTTTCCTTTGTCAAACCCATTTTGGTAATGAAACCCTGAAATGAAATGAGATAGGAAAAGAGAATGATGAATGAACACAATGTAATGTTGGAACTCACAAAATCCTAGCAATAAAGTACTGCAAACATGTATGAAATGACTCCAATGGATGTAGATCTTGACTCTTGCTTGAATGTCATAGATATTGAATTGAATGGTCATTTAAATCATCAAACCCTACATCACAAATGTTAGCTCAAAGAAAAACATGATGCATGAATACTTTGACATGATGCTTGATTCTTGAATAATGCTATAAAAAACTTGATAATCAGCTCTTGAAGACTCTTGAATGCTCTTGCAAAAAATTGAACTCTCTTGTAAACTCCAATTTGCTATAAGGATGCTCATTCAACTTCCTAGGTGTAAAATGAGTGAATGAAACTTGTATTTATACTTGTTTATGCCAAATTTCCTAAAATTATAACACTATAAGCCAACATCAGATCTAGGAGGACAAAATCCCACCAAGAGTTTGAATTAAATTTAATTTTGAGCCACATGGGACTCATATTCCCAAGGTAGCGTATGAGTCCCATTGGGCATAATTATGGGACATATTTTCATAAATTCTTAGAAAGTTGTGAAATCTAGATCGGGGCCCAAAACCCTAGGTGGGATTCATACACCCAAGGTGGTGTATGAGTCCCAAATCACTAAATTTGGGACACACAACCTAAAAACACCTAAATTATGATTGGATGTTGATTTATGTCAGGATTTTCCTAAAAAAATGCATTAATTAAGGCTTGTGGATGCAAAATAAGGTCTATTAAAGCATAAAGAAGTCCAATTATTTAATAAAATGCTAAAAAAGTGTAAAAGTGTGTTTCAACACTTTACAACACTCTAAATAAGGTATGATTAGGTTTATTGATTTCATAAGGGACCAAGACCTAATGTGAGTGCGTTAAATACATTACAACACTAAGTCAAGGCATCATTAATCTTAATTTTATAAGGACCCAGACAAGTGTGAAAATTTCGTTGATGACATTTTTCAACACTACACTAGATTCTGCTCTTCAATGTTTGCACTCCTAGCTCCCATATGACCAGTTCCCAAAATTTGGAAATAAATTTTGTAGCCTTGTTTTCGTGATCTTGCAAGATAGATGACACCTTTTATAAATTTACAACTTGACAACTTTTGTAACTTTGAGACTTGACAAATTTTGCAACTTTTAATCTCCACTTGGTCTTCAACCTAAAACCTACAATCACACATCAAGAGAGAAGAAAATTTGCTTTTTCTTTAGGGAATAGGGGTTTTCCTTAGTCAAACCCCATTTAGGTAATTAAGCCTTGTGATGAAACAATGAAACATGAACATGAAACATGAAACATGAAAAAATGATACCTTGGATGAAGAATTGGATGTAAAATCAGCAATCTAACATAAAGTGGCTATGAAGAATGTAGATCTTGATCTTGAATTGGATATGAAACATTTTTCTTCACTTGGATCTTCAATGCTACATCAACACATAAGCTCAACTACATGCATGATGTACTAACTCTTTGACATGACAATATGATCTTCAATTCTTGCAATAAAAACTTGATAATCTACCCTTTAATGTGCTCTTAAATACTATTGAATAGTATATAATGCTTTTGTAATCTATTAGAATGCTTGCATAAAGTTCTTGTTATGAAACTAGGCGAATTAGTCTTATATTTATACTAAGCTTAAGATTTAGTCTCAAAATTCAAATAACACAAGCCAACATCAAATCTAGGATTCAAAATCACTAAAATCCTGCCACAAATAACTTCAAAAAGGGGTGTCCTAGGTAAGGATTACCCATTCGGCACCTTGGGAAAATGGATCCTAGTACAATTAACTAGGACAAAGTTTTTGGGAGGTGAAATAACATGTAAAAAGGGGGTCCTAGGACATAGTGAGGACCCATTCACCAGGTGGCGAATGGGTCCTAGGTCACTATCCTAGGACTAAAACCTTCCAAAATTAAATGTTATGCAACAATATTAATGAGTTTCGAGATATATCCTCCGAAAAATGCAATAAATAAGGCTTGGATTTGAATTTAAAGGGCCAATTAAACCCTAATAAACCTCAAATAATTAATAAAGTTCTAGATTAGTATGAAACTATAAGAAAAGACTTTACAACACCCCAACTAAGGCACAACTAAATCCATTTTATAATTAATCATTCATTCCTAGATTAAGTGAGGAAAAGGGATACTTTTTTCGTTATTACAGAGAGTAAAACATAGTGTGAAATTGTGAAGGGTGACAATTTTCAATGCTACAATTAGTAAATTATTTAATTAGACAATAGGCTTCCCTCTTGGACTTGCTAGTTCACAGTTGATTGGAAAACCTGTCTCATGTCGTTAAACCATTGTCACACATCGTTAAACCGTTTTCAATTGTCAAATTTTAGGTGCTTATTTTGTAGTAGCTTTTCACCTAGAAAGTTGTCCCATAGTGGGGAAAATAGCTTTCAATTAGGTGAAATATTCCCTACACCATGCTTGAATACAAATTTTAACTCGCAACCAATATTATCATTTAAAAGGCTGCAAAAAACTTGTGTAAATCACAATATTTTTAGAACATTTTTTCACTTACCATTAGTATATTGAAGTAGCAACCATAGTGAGAGTGGTTTTGTTTAGTATTATTTTAATAGAAATTTATTTTCTAAGGTTTCATAATATTTTTGTTGCAAACTCTTCCCATTATTTCTCAATGGTATCATTGACAACACAACTCAATTTGTGTAGAATCTTGAGGTAAGTCGGTTTCCTTATTTTCGGTGATTTTTTTGCATGGAATTTATACATGGCTAGTTCATTTGTGTTGTGTTTTATTTCATTCAAAAGTAATTTTGTTGTTAAATCTTAAATTAATGACATTGGGTCTCTTGTTTTATCTATGACAATTTTTATATATGATATTATAGTAATACCTGGTGTTAGATCCCTATTTGTTTCTCAACATAGATATATTTTAAAGAATTATTTAGCATTGAATGAATATCGGTTACAAAAATTGTTGTCGGAGTTATTTTCACATAGAGTGAATAGTAAATATTGAACTATTTTCATATAGTAAATTTATAACATTATTTTTCACAAATCGTATATGTGTTGAATAAGAGATAGACAGGATAGTTTTCTAGATGGGTACATTCTCTCACATGGTTGATTACTTGGTTAGGACTCAATGATACAATTAGGTACCAAAATTTGATTGATTTTTAATGTATTTTATGCAGACCATTATCAGTTTGTAGGCATATTTTTTCCTCATCATATTGTTAGAATGGATAATTTATCTATTCACTATAGCTTAAGTGTACTTTGGTTGATGAGGTTATACAACATCTTGTCTAACTAAATGTGCAACCTTTTAGGAATCTAGAGGTTACCTCATTATTTGGTAAACCTCATATATGCATACCTTTTGAGGTTGGAAGACTTTCCAGCTCACCTCAAAGGTCACCTTTTTAGTCATTCAACACTTGTCACCAAGGTTGATGACATGGTCAAATAGGTTGTTGGTTTGCACATGTCAAGTGATCCAAAGGTTGACACCTATAATACACTTTTCTAGTTATTTATGCCACATCATGGGGCACTTACCAATCCACATGATAGATGGATTTCCTTTTCCTTGCATATATATACAAGGTTATGGGTATGTGCAGAACCATGATGGGCCAAAAAGTGGCGATATGATGGGTATGTATAGGGTATGTGGTTGATGATTTTTTTAACCCAAAATTGATGAAACAAAAATGATTTTTAAAGTAGATTCTCAACTTTCCACCAATATAAATTATGCTTTACATTGAATTTAATAAATAATTATTATTCATTTTCCATTTGAATTATGACTAGAGTCCTTATTGATATGTTGATTGAAAAACATCTATAGATTTCAAATGGTATCACATTTTTTTAATCCAAAACATGTGTCACATTCTATGCTTTGCATAATATAGGATTAAAAAACAATAATTTGATGAAGTTTTGACCAAGTTAACATGGTCAGACATATGTGTTTTTATATTTTTAAAATGTTGTAATAAAAAATTCATAATTAATTATTTACTTGGAAAAAAATTACAAAAAAAATGCATCACATCCAAACATGAGTCCTCTACTTATATCTAAAATCTTAGAAAAAAATATTATCATTTTATTGTGGTTAGGGTGGTTAGACAGACACCTAGTTCTTATTTTTTCCCTAAAATTTAAGTACTACTGCATTGAAATTTCAAATTTTCACCACATAATTTATTTATTTTAAATAAACTTAGTAGTTTAGAAAATACATTCAATTTGCTATAGATTCTATGCTTACATATTTTTGAAATAATATAGATAACTTATTCAATTTTTTACATCAAGTTTCCTAACTCTAATTTTTTTGAATTTTTTGCCACTTAAGGGCTTGTTTTTTCCATGATGATCCTGCGCATACCCTTATATTGTAAATTTTAATCAAATCTTCTATAATTCTCTTTGATAATGGGAAATTAGGCTTATTGTGTGCAAGTGTTTTTGTGGAAGCACAATTTTTTTGTTGTTATGACATTGGATGGAAATCCTAACATGATATCAAAGCAATGCAACAAAACGCTTCCCTAAATCTTATGTCAAGTCTAGTTTATAGTTCCATGCAATTTGATTTGCATGTAAAAATAATCTTTGTTTGGGTGTAATTATTTATGGATCTGTGTTGGGTGCATGCAATCTATAGTTCACTGATTTATTTGTAAAAAAATGAATCTTTTTTAGTAGAGAGCTATTTTTTCCTCTAGCAATCTACCATTTTTGTAAAAAAATTGTAATCTCGAGATCTCTTTGTAGGATATTATTGTGGTTTTGCAGTATTTTCTTTGGCATGCACCAACTCTCTACATATTGTGCCCTCGACATAGTCTTCATTTTGGTCAATGTGCTCTCTAGTGCCCCAAACCCCTCATCTACAACTTAGCAAGGTTTGTGTAAATTGTTGCTTGAGCATCCATGTGTTGCACCTACTAAAGACTTGGAGAGGTGTCTACTTGTAGATTTTTTGTTCCATGAAATAGTGGTAGTCGTCTCCAAGTACCCACGACCTCTTGAAGATAAATGATGGAAATTTTTGCTAATGTGTTGCATAGAAGGCCGTAACTCTAACATGCTCGATAAAGTGCTAGGAACACCAAGTGTGGATAATGTTAGTAGAGTTTCATGTGGTATTACATTGTTGATCTTGTTGATCAAACTACCACTATAGTTATCATCTCAATTACAGATATATCAATTTTAATTAGTTATATCAACTCCAATTTCTCCTTATATATGTTATTGTTGAGAAATAATGAAAAATAACATTTACCACAATATCCAAATCCTCCATATTTGACAACATATGGTATTAGAGCCATTAAAATTTATGTGCATATGAATGATGAAAATGACATGAAGATATGTGTGATGGAGATCTGATATGGCCATGGATATCTAACATTTTATTCTATGGCACATGATTAGAGAATGTGCCCCTTGTTGGGAAAAGAACCCAACTAAAGCACGAACAAAGATGAAAACACACATAAATCAAAGGAGACAACAAGAAGCTAGAATATTTTCTATTTCATTCATCCACAAAAAGATTACATTCAAAAAAATTTACATACAAAATTAGAGATAATGCTCTGTATATCCTTCATACAACAAACTACCTAGATTTCAATGCACTAGAGCTTTTTGTGTGTTGTTACAAATATTCTAGAGCACTAGACCTCTACACTATGTGCAATATCTTCTACTATTGTAGGTTCTTCTCCTATATTCTATTCTTCTGAACATTCCATCCTTGTTCTTTTGCACTCTCTAACTAAAAAACATTCTATAGATTCTATCTTTTTGTCTTACTTGCCCTTTTCCAAAACCTACCATTCAAAATTCAAATTCAACCACCATAATTAATCTACTACCAAAAATATTAACTAGCTAGCATATGTCAAACACAACAAGGGGGTGGAAGATCCCAATAGATTTCTTTTGATGTTGCATTAAATGTATTTGGTCATTGTTGCTCAAGATTAGTAATTCCAACACTCTCCCTTAATCTTAAGCCTTCATGTTTTTCATCACCACTCGAAACTTCCTGCATAAAATTTTTGAAGCAAAGTTTCTAGAGAAAAATTTTCAGAGCAAAATTTTCAGAGCACTCCTATTTGCACCTATTTTGTGTTCTAGATCTCTCTTGCTTGGACTTGTCTAGATTTTTTGGCACTTTTTTGAGTTTCCAAAATAGAATTTCCAGAGCATTCCATAATCCAAAACCTTTCTCTTAGGCATTGAAAGGAGTCTTTTGATAATTTATTTATGAAAATATCAGTGAGTTGCTGCTCAAATCTATATTACTAAAGTTTAATCTCTCCATGCTCCACCAACTCCCTTATGAAATGGTAACGGATTTCAATATGCTTGCTTCATCCATGAAAGATGGGATTATTAGTCAAAGAATAGAAGACACATTGTCACAAAACATGGTTGTACCATCTTCTTATTGTTCATTTAAATCTACAAGGATTCTTTTAAGGAAAATAGATTGACATGTTGTTGCATTTGATGATATGTACTTTGCTTTAGCCATGGAGAGAGAATCTATGGGATACTTCTTTGATGTCCATGATATTGCTCATGAACCCATGTGGAACAAATATCTTGATGTTCTCTTTCTATCATCTATATTTCCTACCCAATCATTGTCTGTGTACCCAATCAGCTAAAACTCATTTGGAAGTGATATACATAATGCTATAGCCTTTAGTGCCATTGCCATACCTTAGAATTATTTTTCCTACTTTCCAATGTGCATCCTTAGGTTGTTCCATGAACCTAGAAATTAGGCTTACCACGTACATAAAATCAGGTCTTGTTGCTGCCAAATATATGAGGCTCCCAACCATGCTCTTATAGAGGGTTGGGTTAACATCACTGTTGTTTCCATCTTTACTTAATTTCAAACCTGTAGCTATTGGGGTTAGGGCTAGTTTGCTATCCAACATTATAAATCTCCTCAAGATTTTTTTGGCATAATATGTTTCTATAGACATGTAAAATGTACATGCACTTGATCCTGGTTTTACTAACACCAGTTCATCTTGAATCATCTCTCTGCTAGTCATTTACTTAAATAATCTCTATTTAATCAAATTCATCACATTTCATCTCTTAATTAAATAAATCATTTTTTATCTGAATAAGTCATAATCTCCTATTAATTAAATAAATCACTTTGTTTAATTAATCTTATAGTTCCTCTTTTAATTAAATAATTCATTTTATTTAATTAATCTCTAAAGTCATCTCATTTAAATTAAATAAATTAATCTTTATTTGATTTAAAGCTAACACCATCCTCTTTAATTAAATAAATCAAATCTTATTTAATTAAGTCTAAAATCATTATTCCTCTCATTTTGATTTATTGAAATCCAAAAATACAAATCAAATGGTCAAATCAGCTAATCTCCTTTAAATTAATCAAATCTTGATTAATCTTAGTCTTAATGCATCAAATCCTCTAGATTTTGCAAGTTGCACATGAAAATCAGTTTAATTGTTTTATAACTCATCTATTTTCATTCAAAAAAGGCATCAAAGATGGAATATTCCTCAAATTTGAAATCTCCCCCCAAAAGGTCTTGTCCTCCAAACATGTGGCATTTAACATCTCTTACAAGTCCTTTTCTTGAGCCATGTGACATTAACTTCACCTTTCACCTCATCCTTCAAGCCATATTTTGAATTTGAATCTCCCCCCTCTTTGCACATTCTTCAAAACTTGTACATACTTCATCCATTCACATGTTGACAAGTGGCATCTTGCCATTTGTTGATTCTTAGTCTGGCATTACTCTCGTTTGGGAATTCTTCCAACTTGACATTCTATAAATAAGAGGCTAATCTCCTCATTTCATCATCCACAATTTGAGCAAAGATATTATACTCAAATCTATAATAATCTATCATTAAATTCATCCAAGCATAGTTAGGCTTTTTGCAGGTTTTCAATATGGAGCTCCATTGAAGTCATCACCACAAGCATGCATCTTTCATCAATCATCTTCATCACATCATTGGAGTTGGGAAAGGGCCAATTTCCACATCAAATTAGCACCAACTCCCCGAAGAGATCAAGAGTTTGCATTGCATTTAAATAGGATTTACTATCTTTCATTTATTCTTTTTTGTGTTCTTCATTTCATTCTTTTTTATTGCAATTTGAATAGATTTCTTAAGGAATCATGATACTAACCTTGCATTTGATCTAATATAGTGTTCAAGTCTCTTGTGTTTGTGCAGGTTGGGAATCTTGGTTTACATTTTGGCGCTAGAAGGAGGGCTTGAATCACAAATCTAACACATTTTTTGATAAAATTTTCCATTTTTTAATAGTTATGTTCATTAGTTTATGTTATGGCGCATCTGCAAGATCTTTTAGCGCATACATACTCTGTTACAATGCATCCAGACCCTGTTTTGGTGCTTTGAGCATTGTTTTAGCACTTCTGAGGACTGTTTTAGCATTTATGAGGACTATTTTGGCTCATTTGAGCACTACTTTAGCGCTTTGAGTTTAGCGCTTCTGAGGACTGTTTTAGCGCTTATGAGGACTGTTTTAGTGCATATGAGCACTATTTTAGTGCTTTTAGAGTCAATTTTAAAATGACCATATCTTGGTCATACGAAGGTCTTTTTTGAAGTTTTTTTTTTTGAAATGGGGTATAATTTTGTAGGTTATCCAAAGGTGTAGGTGTTTCTTAAATTTTATGGAGTTAAAATTTTCAATTTTACATTTAAAGTAAAATCACATTATAAGTTGGTCTAAGTTTTAGGATTTTTATGCTTAATGATTCATCTAACCCCTATATCCTTTTGTTTCTTGATCTCATCTAACATTTTGAACACTTTTGAAGGTTAGGAAATCAAAAATAGGAGGAAACAAAATAAAATCCTCTTATGACATCATTTATCTATTGTATCAAGTGTCTTTAGATACTCTTGTAAGCAATTATAATTCCAAGTTTAAGGATTTTATCTCTTCAAGCTCATAGGACTTAATAAATTTCAATTTGAGCTCTAAAAGGAAAAAGAAAAAGGGATTAAAAAGAACCTTAGGAAAAATTACTAGATTTTGTTTAAGGTTAACAATTGAATAATCAAATCTCACACTTCTTTTGGTGCACTAGAAAGAATTCACTTTTTCTTTGTGGACTTAAAATGAACATGTTTTCTCATTGTTCTGTAACTACTTACACAAAGTAATATCTTTAGAAGATGTATGTGCTTCTCTCGTGCCTCACAATGATTTTGAGAATCAAAAGGCTTTTGGTGACATTAAGTTGCATAAGTAATTTCCCATACACTTCATTTTGGGCTATAAAATTGAACAACAATTTTTGCGAGTGTGAGTGGGCATATTGCATGTGCTCTCCCTTTGTCTCTAAAATAAGGTTGATCTAACTATGAATATGTTTACTCACTATTGTTTATCTTAGAGGTCCTGCCTTAGGGAAAAAGTACTCACCCAAGGGAATGACTCAACCGGTAAAACTCTAAAGCCAAGAGTATTTCTAGTTGGGATATAAAAGTGGGTACTGGAACAAAGGCCAGTATCACATGGTTGGATCCAATGAGAAGGGAAGCAATGGTATCTCACCACGGTGGGTCAACTCCTACGAAAAGAAAGTATGAATTAAAACCCTTGTTGTAGAAAGGCCAAAATCCCTATCTATTTGTTGGTGCAAGAACGATCATTCTAAAGTTGCCCCACACTTTTATGGTTTTTCATAGAAATGAAAAGTATGTCACAGGAGTTTCATGGGTATTGATGCTTGGCTGCCTCGAGAAGTGAGTGTCGTGGAGGGGAGCCAGTGGGGTCAAGCATCTAACCATTTGCTAAAACTAAGCATAGCTGGACTTGTCCAAGTGGGGACTCAACAAATACAGTCTTTCATATCCATAGGGTTGTAATTTTTCTTGGTTACAAAACACTCTGCTTGATCAAAAACATTGGAAAAAAAAAACATTTAACATGAGCATCAAATTTCAAACCCTTTAGGAGACGCAAATATCCTTGAAACAAATTTGAATGCTATTGCTTGCCCTTGGGATTCTATCCTTAGAGGCATCTAAGTACTTGGGTTTATATCTCAATTTACTCCTACTAAAGTCAACATAGGAAAATTGTGCCTTTGGTTCCTTGATTTTTGCATAATGGACCTTGTGGGATGAAAAGGAGTTGAGACATAGACATCTAGTTTCAAAGCTTAATCAAGAAGTTTTTGTGCCCCACACATGTGCTTGTTTATCTTTTGTCTTATGGTCTTTTGAGCAAACATTGATCTTTTGGTTTGAATTACTCTTAGGGAAAAGCATGTTCTTTAAAACCTTGGTTTTATAAACAAGTCCCTCTTAGGTTGATTTAGGATTAAAACAACCAATCATTTCATCCATCTCAAACATCAATCAAAACCCATATCACAAACAACTTTGAACCATTGGAAAAACCCATTCATACTAGGTTTTCAGAAAAATCCTCCTGAAGTCAAAACAAAATCATCTTGTTTGACTAGGTGTGTGTAGATGAATCCTTCTTCACACACTTAGTTGAATTATCATCTTGTGGAGAATTTTATTCCAAGAAAACATCTAACCTCTTGGATTTTATAAGTTCATTATCAAATCCAAATCAAAAATCCAAATCAAATCAAATCCAATCCAAACTGAAGAATCCAAAGAGTCCTAAAGTCTAGTATTCCTCCAAGGTTCCTAAAATTTCAACACCCATAACACTCATCCTTTCATCCTTCATCTCATCATTGGTCCTAAAAATCTTAGGGGTCACTTTTTCAACAAGGTCAAAACACAAGAAGAACATGGAATATAAACTTGATTCATTCATCATGAGTGGTCTAAATCAACCAAATTATCAAAGCCTTACAATTCCAATTGATTTTCAAAACTCACATTTATACAATACATACATGGGATCATTATATCCTACAAACCTCAATGGTACAACAAATGTGAGTATACCCAATCTAAATATTGAAACACCTTTTCCAATGGTAGATTTAAATCCAAGTCCAAACTTACAGATCTATCAACCAAATACTCAATGCATGATTCTTCAACAAAACAACATTATCCCACCAAATCCATACATGCCAAATGAGAATATACCAAGTACAACTATACCAAACATGAACATTTCGAATCCACACTTGGTAAAATTTTGGATAGATATGTTTGCAAATCACACGAATGTTGTTCAAAATCCATCACACCCATATGTCCCCCTCACCTTTCATAATGACCCATCATCATCATCATTTAATGCAACAAGGAAAACATCTCTCCCCATGACCTTACAAGGAGAAGGTGACCTATTTGGACTAGGGGGCATTTTTTTATCAAATATCATCATTTCCCCAAGGAAGCGTGCCTCTCACTCTCCCACCACTCCCACCCTTTCTATTAACATTTGTATCACCTCTTGGTTTGGGGCTACCTTCGCTACCACCACTCATCCAAAACATCCCCCCAACCATCAATCAACGCATCATACCAAATCCTCCCCCCTTACCATTGATATTGCAACAAAAAATGGAAACCATCCCCATAGCACAAGAAACCAACACATCGTCTATCATCCCTCAAAACATGGTCTCTCAAGAAATAACTATATCGATCACACCATCCACCACCCAAATTCCAATCATTAATACGACGCTACCTCTTATCACCACAAAAATCACTATTCCAAAACCACCTCCACCACCACCACCACCCAAACAAAACACATCAAATCAATACAGCATTGCGTTGCAAGCTGCTTAGTAGGCTACTTATCAGAAAGCACTCCAACAAAACCAAAACTAATAAGCTACACAACTAGCTACTTAGCAAACTACATAAGCTACTCAAGTTTCCCAAGCCACACTGCAATCCCAACAAGCACAAGCTCGGGCTCAAGTGTGAGCGCAAGCTCAAGCCCAATACCAAGCCCAACAAATAAATGTTGTCCAAAATCTCAAAAAAAATGTTAACAACTCTATGTATCGATTTAATTCAACGATCACATGATCAAGACCTATCCAACAACAAACACATGGAATATGTTCCTACCTCATCTGAAGATCAAATCAACATATATCAAGAGTCACTTTTTGATCATGATAATAATTCCTCAACAATATCCGACAATGATCTATTTCAAGGAGTGTTAACATTATTTGATCCTGTAATCAACAATCCATCAACCAATGATCATATTGAAAATGTCTATATCACCTAATGAGTTAGAGGACATATCTCAAAGATTTATTCTAAAGCATGATCAACATCTCTCACCAAAGTCTAGCAATGGTCCTTTCAAAGACATATTGGCATCCTTCGACCTCATGATTGTCGATATTGAAGAAATCTTCAACTCAACACTTAATCAAAATTCACTCAAAGATCAAGAGGATATTGAGCCACTTCCTATACCTAATGAGGATATCTGAGAACCCTTTGTAAGCTATCCTTTGAAATTGACCCATGTCAAGAACTTGATCCGAAGCATGTCAAAAGCAATTCCAAAATCATTCAAGATCAAGAATTTGTATCTCCAAGATACTACAATGATCTAATGGATTCTCTCCTATCTATACAAGATTATCATATCAATAGAACACATACTCCTCCATCTACCCATGAGGTTCTTTTTGTGGATGGACACATAGATGATCTTCATTTAGAACAAGATTCCTTTACTCCTAACATTATTACACAAAAAGAGCAAGTTATTGATTCCTACAGTCAAACTGAGTTGTCAACATCAGGATCAGATATATCCCAAAATTAGACCGAGGACAACCTGAATAAAGATATCTAGCATTATCCACTCAAGGAAGCAGATCAAAGAGAACATGATATTTTGAAGTCAGCAGAGCAAAAAATTGGAATAATATCATCTGTAGTGGTCATTTATCAGAGAATGCTTACTAAACAAGACATCTCAAAACAAGCAGAAGCAAGGAACAAAGGTGCTACTACCACCATACTGGGGGAAACTATGTCTCAAGGAAACATCAACATAGGGAACATGAAGAATCCTTATGATGAAACCAATGTCAATACTACAACTAGCCACATCATGAATCTTCATCCACCCATCACCCCATCCATGAATTGGGACCAACGTCAAAAGAATTATTTGAATCAAAGCACAAGGAACACTATCAAAGAAGAAGAAGTAGAGAAGCATAATGGACAAATCAAATACAAGTTGATACCAAAGAATACAAAGAAAGATTATCCCTATCAAACTCCATTAGTCAAAGAAACAATGGGGAAAAATAAAAAAGGGGAAAGTATCCATCAAAGATGTCCACAAAGGAAAAAGTAGGCTTCCCAAGTGATGTAAAAAGTATATAAAGCAGTTGGTCCTAATTCCACACACACTTTTGTATCCACCCATCATTGCTCATCTTCCCAAGTTTGGAGAGTCAAAGGTTCCAAATTGTCAACCAATCCATCTTTTATCCCTAAACACACTCCATCCACACCTCCACACATGATATCCAATTCTCAATTTGACCATGTATTGGTAGTGACCCCTCATTATAAGGATTTAGAAGGAACTCTATCACGATGTGTACACAAAGACAAAGTTAACTCTGGTATCAACAAAGTAGATTAGGAATCTCAAAAGTTGTATTCAAGTACACATATCTTAGCAAAGCAACTTCTTCAAGCAAGATATTGATGGCACATTATGATAGAAGCATCTACATCGACACCACTAGGTGGTTCAACATGAGCTTAAAGTCTTTAAAAAAAAATATATAAAAATAAAAAAAAATAGAAAAAGGATTGAAAACAGTAAAGAAAAAAATCATCCTCCAGTGAAAACCGCTACGGCCACGCTTTGGGTAGGTACCATGATGAAAACTTGTAAAATAAGCGTCATGTGTAGAATTGAGCATCTATGTACGCTAGTTCGGGTAGAAGCATCTCATCCCATCCATAATAAATCCATTCATCCATTAACCATTTATCCAATCCATTTATCTGCATCCATCTTCCACATTATCTTGTTCCTGATGAAATTTTGGTCCACACTTTATACTTGCTTATGGTAAACATCTTGACATGGGTCACTTTCATTCATCCTATCCTACCCAACATTATCTGAGCAATGAAGCATTATCCAAATGACCATCCTCTATTCGAACACCTTATCTTATTACAAGATAATCCTTGGCATCCTTGGTATGCTTATCATGTCCATCCATACATCTATCCAAGCATCCATCCATGGCATTCCATACATTTCTAGACACTAGGGGTAGATATTTACATCTTGCTTCAGGAATAATTCTTGACATATATCCTTCAAACTTATGTGGTGATCTAAACATTGGAAAATGTGAAATCAAATTGGTCAAGCATTTGTGAGCCAAAATCCAAATCACCAGCCCATGGCATGTTTTGACAAGAAGTTGTTCCTTATCAAGCTTTATCTTTCATTGATCGTCAATCCAAACAATCAAGATCAGTCGCATCTAGTTTGCACTTCAACGTCACACTAAATCATCCAAAACATCTTTTGTTCCAAATCAAGCTTCAAAATCCTGATCAGTCAAATCCAATCAAGCTTCAAAATCCTGATCAATCAAATCCAATCAATCACTCATCATCTTGGGATATCCATCCTAATCCTTGTGTTGCTTAACACTATCCTTGCATTGTTGTGTATCCTCAACAATATTATCATCATTAATCCATCAATCCAATCAATCAACCCTAGCTTGATTTTCAACAAAATTCCAAACAAAACATTGATATCATAATGCATATCCATATATCCAAATCATCAAAATCATGCAAAAATCCAAAAACATCATAAAATCAAAAATAAAAAAACACTCAAAAAAATAGAAAAGCATCAAAAACACTAGGTCCGAACTACGTCGTCTCCATGCTTAAAAGTAGGCAAGGCTAATCTTTGATCATCCCCTGATACACAAAATCCAAAAACATTCATAAAATCTCATAAAATCCAAAAACATTCAAATAACCCAAAAATATCAAAAACAACCTCAAAACATTCAAAAAGATCAAAAACATCCAAATATTTAAAAAATCCATCCATCTCATTTCACAATCACCCACAATAATCAATCATCCATGATAAAACAATCGTCACCTTCATCCTTTGGAAATATAAACAGAAACAACCACAACAATCAGCAAAAGCAAGCTTCAAGCATAAAATCGAAAAAACTTTAAAATGCAAAACCAAAATCCTAATCATTTTCAAACATGTTAGTCAACCTTATATCAAAATCCTATGAAATAACTTATCAACCCATCATCATCCTATACAATGCTTGTCCTAGGATATATCGTTCCCACAATGGGGATCATTTTGGATACTTATCCTAAATAAAACACATCCCCTTGGCTAGTGGTATGAAGAACATTGACTTGTTTGTGTACTTGATCTTTTCTTTTTGATTTATCTTATTTTTCTCACTCCAATGACCTCTTGATGATGTCTAATAAAAATGATTTAGAGAGAAAGGAATGGGGCATCGATCATTATCTTTTGTCTACTGTGCTTGTTGGACATTTTTGTAATATAACTTGGTGAATACTTGCTTTGTTAGGTGCATCCTAGCAAAGTTTATGTATGTCAGGTGTGAACAAGAATACTCCTATCAATTTTTTGAGTCAAATTCCATCGCACTAGGTGAAACATCATCCTGGTTCTTTATACCCTGATGCATCATGCCTATGTGTGTTATCAAATGTAAGGTAATTGGCCCTTTTAAAATCCCAAATCCTCAGTAAGCAAATCATCGTCATCATCTTCATCATCATTAAAGTTGGCTTGTTGGTGTCTCTTGTCATCATCTTATTTTCTTCTTACTTCCTTTCATGCTAACATGGTACCATGATAGTTAATCATAAATCATCACTAATGCATCCATCCTACATCCACAAACCATCTGAATATCATATCATATCATATAAGAAACATTGATCATCTCGCATGCATTGCATAATATAGATAGGTTATTCTAAGCATCTCATAAACCATACATTTATCATCCATTTTCATAATCATAAAAGCATCATCATATCATATCATGTGCACCCATATCATCCAAACATCTTAATCATCTCATTTATATCATCAATAATGTAACTGCCATGGTACAAATCAAGATCAAGTGTGTGTAATATATCAAAGTATACATGAGATTACCAATGGCCAATGACTATCTAAATCATGAAATCTATCTACATCAAACATACGACCTGAACTAATCTTGAACCTGTTTGTTGTGAGATTGACCCTCAAATTGACATTTTCACTCGATCTCTCGAGGGGGCAATATACCGGCATAATTATTTCCATTGGGGCAGTAGTGGGGCATAAAAAAAAAAATCAAAATTTTTTTGAATTTTGATCAACACAGTTTATTCTTTGAACCAATGCAAGTACTTTCCTTCAAAGAGGGGAAAAATGTAGACACGTAAAATGTACATGCACCTAATCCTAGTTTTAATAACACCAGTTCATCCTGAATCATCTCTCTGCTAGTCATTTAATTAAATAATCTCTATTTAATCAAATTCATCACATTTCATCTCTTAATTAAATAAATCATTTTTTATATGATTAAGTCATTATCTTGTATTAATTAAATAAATCACTTTGTTTAATTAATATTATAGTCCCTCTTTTAATTAAATAATTCATTTTAATTAATTAATCTCTAAAGTCATCTCATTTAAATTAAATATATTAATCTTTATTTGATTTAAAGCTAACACCATCCTGTTTAATTAAATAAATCAAATCTTATTTAATTAAGTCTAAAATCACTATTCCTCTCATTTTGATTTATTTAAATCCAAAAATCTAAATCAAATGGTCAAATCAGCTAATCTCCTTTAAATTAATCAAATCCTGATTAATCTTAGTCTTAATCCATCAAATCCTCTCGATTTTGCAAGTTGCACATGAAAATCAATTTAATTGTTTTATAAATCATCTATTTTCATTCAAAAAAGGCATCAAAGATGGAATATTCCTCAAATTTGAAATCTCCCCCCAAAAGGTCTTGTCCTCCAAACATGGCATTTAACATCTCTTACAAGTCCTTTTCTTGAGCCATGTGACATTAACTTCACCTTTCACCTCATCCTTCAAGCCACATTTTGAATTTGAATCTTCCCCCTCTTTGCACATTCTTCAAAACTTACACATCCTTCATCCATTCACATGTTGACAAGTGACATCTTGCCATTTGTTGATTCTTAGTCCCACATTGCTCTCTTTTGGGCATTCTTCCAACTTGACATTCTATAAATAAGAGGCTAATCTCCTCATTTCATCATCCACCATTTGAGTAAAGTTGTTATACTCAAATCTATAGCAATATAACATCAAATTCATCCAAGCATAGTTAGGATTTTTGCAGGTTTTCAACATGGAGCTCCATCGAAGTCATCACCACAAGCATGCATCTTTCATCACATCATTGGAGTTGGGAAAGGGCCAATTTTCACATCAAATTGGCACCAACTCCCTCGAGAGATTAAGAGTTTGCTTTGTGTTAAAATAGGATTTGATATCTTTGTTTTAAGTTTTATGTATTCTTCATTTCATTCCTTTTCTTTTGCATTCAAATGGATTTCTTGAGGAATCATGGTTCTAATCTTGAATTTGATCTAATCTATCGATTGTTTGTTGTGTTTGTCCAGGTTGAGAATCTTGGTTCACAGTTTCTGAAATAAAGACGCCATGCTCATTTGTTGGACCTCTATGCCTAAGAAATATTTTAGCAAACCTAGGATTGTCATTTCAAACTCATTTTTCATTTCCTCTTTGAAAACAACAATGGAAAGATTACTATTCCCTATGAAAATTAAATCATCTGCATACAAAACAACAATAAGAATCTCACCATTGGCTGCCTTGATGTAGAGTGTGGGATCACTACTACTTTTGCTAAAGCCATTACTTAGAAGGTACAAATCAATTATGTTGTACCAATGTTCTCATGGTGCTTGCTTCAACTCATAAAGAGCTTTTCAAAGCATGTATACCTTGTCTTCTTGCCCTAGGAATTTGTAGCAAAGTGGTTGCTCCACATACACCTCTTCTTTCAACACTCTATTTATGAAGAATGACTTTACATCCATTTGAAATACTTTCCATTTGTGTTGGGTTTCAATTGCTAGGACTTCATGCACTATTTCCAGCCTTGCAACTAGTTAATATGTCTTATCATAGTTTCTTCTAGGCTATTGTTTGTATCCCTTAACAACCAACCTTATTTTATATCTCTCAACCTTACCATCAGCAGTACATTTGGTCTTATAGACCCACTTAACTCAAATGAATGATTTCCCTGGGTATGTGCAGGATCATGGTGGGCCAAAAAGTGGCAATATGATGCGTATGTGGCTGACAACCTTTTTTTTACTCAAAATTGATGAAATGAAAAAGGTTTTTAAAGGATATTCTCAGTTTTCCACCAATATAAATTATGCTTTACTTTGAATTTAATAAGTAATTATTATTTATTTTCTATTCAAATTACGACTAAAGTCCTAATTGATAGAGTGATTGAAAACATCTATAGCTTTCAAACGGTATCACATTTTTTGAATCCAAAACATGTGTCACATTCTATGCTTCACATAATATAGGATTAAAAAAGAAAAATGAATTTTATGAAGTTTTGATCAAGTTAAGGTGGTCGACATACAAGTTTTTATATTTTTAAAAGTTGTAATAAAAATTCATAATTAATTATTTACTTGCAAAAAATTACAAAAAAATATGCATCACATCAGGACATGAGTCATTTACTTATATCTAAAATATTATAAAAAAATATTATCATTTTATTGTGGTTAGGGTGGTCAGACAGACACCTACTTATTTTTTCCCTGAAATTTAAGTACTAATGCATTGAAATTTCAAATTTTCACCAAATAGAATTTTTTTTCTTTAAACAAACCTAGTAGTTTAGAAACTACATTCAATTTGATATAGATTCTATTCTTACATATTTTTGAAATAATATAGATAACTTATTCAATTTTTTACATCAAATTGCCTAACTCTGATTTTTCTAATTTTTGCCACTTAAGGGCCTATTTTTTCCATGATGATCCTGCACATAGCCCCCTTTGGGTAAATCAGTGAGCTCCCATGTCTTGTTTCTCACTATAGCATCTAGCTCTTCATCCATGGCATTACACCTTTTTTCTTCTTTCACAACTTCTTCAAAATACACTGGATCACTATAGAAAAACAAAGAAAAATCTAAATTCTCATCAAAATCATCATACCTTGAGCAATCATAAATTTCCCTCATGCTTCTAGTCTTCCGTGGCATCAATGATGTAAGCGTACAGTCAAAATTTCTATATTTTTTTGACTACTAGACTAATGATGAAGACTACTGTTGTAAATTTCCAGAGCAACTACCCTACTGAAAATTTCCAGAGCAACTGTTCTACTGAAAGTTTTAAGAGCTACTGCTGCTATTTTCTGAATTGTTACCTTGCTATATATTTTCAGCACACCTACCTTTTGGAGCTTCTTCATTCTCAAAGGGTACATTATGATGAAAATACCTGTGTTGCTATCCACTATTCCATCCCATGTCTAATTTTTAATGAATTCAACATGCCTGTTGATCACCACTTTCTTGGTGATGGGATTGTACAATCTATAGGATTTGGATTCTTCACTATAGCCTATCAAAATGCATTTTTCACCTTTGTCATCAAATTTCTACCTTTTTTATTTTAGCATGAGTGCATATGCCATACATCCAAATATTCTCAAATTATCAACACTCCATTTGCATTTTATCCATGCTTCTTGTGGAATCCTATCATGAACAACCTTTATGAGGAACCTATTCAAAATGTAGACCATTGTTGTAGCAACACCACCCCAATATTCATTAGACAAACCTTTTTCCTTCAACATGCTTGTTGTCATCTCCATGATGGTTCTATTCTTTCTTTCAGCCACTCTATTTGTTGTGGTGTATATCAGGGTATGAGTTGTTTCTAAATACCTTGATACTCGAAAAAGTCTATAAACTCTTTCGAGATGTACTTTTCCCATTTTTCCATTCTAAGGACCTTTATGTAGTGGTCACTTTTCTTTTTAGCCAAGGCCTTAAACTCCTTGAACTTCTTAAATTATTTTGATTTTTTCTTCAGAAAATACACATAGATTTTTCTACTATAATCATCTATGAATGTCATGAAATAAACATTTCCACCTAGGGTTGGGGTCTTCATGGTACCACACAAATCTGAATGCACCAACTCTAATGGTGCTCTTACTCTCCTAGAATACCCTGATTGAAAGGGTTGCTTATGTTTTTTACCTAAGATGAATGCTTCACACATTCCATTGGGCTCTACAATTGCTGGTAGGCCACTAACGATATCTTTTCTAGCTAAAATACTTCAACTAGAATAGCTTAGATGCCCATACCTAAAATGCCAAAGCTTGGATGGGTCTTGGATGACTGTTTTGAAGGATGACTACTGTAGGCCTGTTGACTATGCTAAGATTTGCATTTTGAGGGGAAACATCTAGTTCTTTGTCATTTGAACCACTACCATAACTTTCTTGCTTCCATCCTTTTCATAAATGTTGCATTCCCCTTTCTCCATTAGGACTCTATGACCATTTTGGACTATCTTTCTAATGCTGAAGAGATTGTGTTTCATGCCTAGGGCATAGAAGACAACATGGATTTTTCTTTCTTCATTGTGCTTGGTTTGTATGCACACTATGCCCCTATCCATGACTCAGACCTTCTCATTGTTTCCCATTTTTATTTCAGACTTAATGCTATTGTCTATGCATGAAAATAAATTTCTATTACCACTCATATGGTTGCTACAGTTGCTGTCCAAATACAAAATTTTATGACTGCCTTGTTCTGCAAGATTGCATGTAATAAACACTTGTGGTTGTTTTTTCATTTTCAGCCTTGTTTTCATTTGCCATATTTTCATTTTGAATCCATTGGTCACACTGTTTCTTCCTATATTCACTTCCATAGTGACCATACTTGTGACAGTAGTAACACTACACATTGCTCTTATCATTCCTCTAATTTGAGTTGCTATTCTTCTTTGTGTTTTGGAAGTTTGATTGGGAGGTGTTGGCTTCCTCTTGACTGTTTGAGCTTCCTCTTTCGGAGTTACTTCTACCTCTGCCCCTTTGACCTCTTCCATTACAATTTCTTCCTCTTCCCCTGCCTCTCAAATTTCCTTGGGCTTTGAAGGTTTTTTCTAGGGAAGGAGTAGATCTATTTAGTCGTTGCTCATTGGTTTGAAGTGAACCCATTAATTCATCAATTGTCATTTTTTAGAGGTCCTTTGACTCTTCAATGGAAATCACTATTGGATGAAACTTTGTGGGTAAACTTATGATGATCTTCTCCACAATCTTCTACTCTTCCATTGATTCTCCATTTATCCTCAACTGGTTAACCAAGGTGGAAACCCTTGTATAAAAATCTAAAATGGACTCATTATCCTTCATCTGCAGGGTCTCAAACTCTCCCTTTAGTAGCTGTAGTTTCACTAGCCTCACCTTGTCAGTACCCTTGTAACTATTTTGAAGTATTTCACATGCTTCTTTTACATAACTAGCTACTTCTATTCAGGGAAAAAATAGCCCCAATCAAGGATGCCTCAATCAAACTAAGGGATTTAGCATCATTTTTTCTTATCTCCTTCAACTAATTCTTTTGAGGATTGTTCAATGTTGTAAATGCATTTGGGTCATTCACATCTATGAACCCATTTACTACTAACTCCTACAAATCATTTGCAACTAAAATGGTTTTCATTTTATTTTCCCATACATCATAGTTTTTACCATCAAGGATAGATGGTTGCTGCCAACTCCTATTATCTCCTCCAACCATTTTGCTAAACGAGGGAAACTACAAATACTCAAAATAAATCTAGGGATCTAAAAGACATGACTCTGTTACTAATTTGTTGGGAAAAGAACCCAACTAAAGTGGGAAAAGATGAAAAGACACATAGATCAAAGGAGACAACAAGGAGGTAGAATATTTTCTATTTCATTTATCCACAAAATATAACATTCAAAAAGGTTTACATACAAAATTAGAGATAAGGCTTTGTATATCCTTCACACAACAAATTGCCTAGATTCTGGTGCATTGGAGCTTTTTGTGTGCTACTACAAATATTCCAGAGTGTTGGACCTCAACATTATGTGCAATATATTCTACTACTATAGGTTCTTCTTCTCCTATATTTTATTCTATTGAACATACCCACCTTGTTCTTCTGCACTCTCTAACTGAAAAAAATTCTATTATATCTTTTTTTCTTACTTTCCCTTTTCCAAAAATTGCCACTCAAACTTCAAATTCAACTGCCACAATTAATTTGCTACTAGAAACATTAACTGGCCAACATATGTCAGACATGACAAGGGAGTGGAATATCCCAATGGATCTCTTTTGACATTGCATTAAATGTAGTTGGTCGTTGCTACTGAAGATTATTAATTCCAACACCTCTCATCTTCCTACAATTGTCATTTCCTATTGGAAAGTAATAAGATTGTTGATTTTTGGTGTTTTGAATTTGCAAGTACTAACCTATGTGACATGGAGTTTTTGCATCAAGACAAACATTGTGCCATCTTTGAATTCAACATAAGTAGAGGCATTTGAAGACTTTTGTGGGATAAGTCATTCTTATCTATTTGTGTGCAATGATGAGTAGTAGTTAGGCATTGATCCATTGATGCAATTTTGTTTACTAGGCATGAAAATATAATAATAAAATTTATTGATAAGTGATGATCAAAGTCAAAGGAATATGAATGCAACAAGTTTAGGGTAGTAGTTTGAATAATCATTTATCTCATGAATATAATATATTTTATGCATATAATGTCCTATTTTGATTTGATGGGAAGTTCAATCACTTCACAATAATTATGTTTCCCTAGTCATAGATTAGAAAGAGTACATATCATTTTATTGTAAAATACTTGTTTAGGATAGAAGAGAAGTAGTCCCTAGAGGTGAAATTAGTTATGATAGAGGTGTGGACTATTAATAGACAATACATTGAAAAATATATATAGGTTTACATGTAAATTATTGTTTTAGTGGTTTTCTTTCTTTCAAAGATAGATTGATTACCTAAATGTAGAAGATTTATCTCAGTGAATTACATAGGTAACTTTGGAGGAGAAGACGTCGTAAAATGTTGAGTAGTTTATGTATCTTCTATGAGATGTATCAAATAAGTAATATGTCTTCTTAATACCGGTTCTTGGGAAAGTACTTTCCAAAATATTAAAACAATTATTGAGTATCTAGTATATGACTTTATCAATGTTACCAATGGATCTTCAAGGAGTTATGCTAAAAATTTCAAGGCTATCTTTGCTACACTTGATGAGGCCTCCAAAGACTCATCCAAGACATCAAGTGGATAAAGAGTAACATGTGATTGTAGGCTAGTGGCACCAGAGGATGGAGGAATTTACATCATCTCAAGTTAGCATCTTGTTATTGCTAATAGATTTGAAGAATACATATATTGTGAAGTTTGATTTTTTAAAGACAAGTAGGGGGTTTGGTGAAGAGCTTAGTATGTATTGTTTCCTAGAGAGTTCACAAGACTACAACTAAGAATTATACCTTTATGAGGGTCAAGGAGATAACTTGCAGGATGGTTGTCCAATAATTATGGTCTAGACCAAGGATTCTACCTATATGAGGGTCAAGCAGACAACTCGGAGGATTTTTGTCCAATAATTATGGTCTATGATTTGATATTTCATGGGAGGATGAACTCGAGAATTTATCTTAGACCTATAGCTTTTCAAGGGTTACAAGGCAACTTGGAGGAGTTCCACTTGATCCAAGATTTGTTTCTTCCAAAGGAAAATCTTCTCAAGAATATATAAATTTTTTTTGTATCAAGAAGTTTTGTCATGTAAACCTTAAGAGGGGGTCCCTTAAAAGGTGAATTAGAGCTTTTAGGGATATAGTTGTAGGATCAATGTAATAAGGGGGGGATGTTAGCAGAGTTTAGTGTGGTATTACATTGTTGATCTTGTTGGTCAAACTACAACTACAATTATCGTTTTAGTTATAGTTAAATCAACTACAATTTCTCCTTATATATGTTATAATTGAGAACCAATGGAAAATAACATTCGTTGCAATATTCAGATCCTCCATATTTTCCAATATATAATAAAGGTTGTAGGATGAGTTTTTTTTTCTATATGCATGCAAGTACAAAAGCTTTCATCAACTTCCATCCACACGTTGTAGTGACCTCATCGCCCACCATATCTTTGGAAACTAGGGTGACATTTATTGTTTTTCTTCCACCAAGCACTAGTTTAGATATGGAGTTTTAGTTGCTCTTTGTTTAAACCTCTCTACTTTCTCTAAAATCTCATGTAGTTGTCAAACTATCATTTGGATGATAGTCATCTAGCCATGACTAACACATTTTCTAGCTAGGTTAGCATAAAGCACTGAGCAAGTAGTAGTTTTTGCAAGCTACACTAAGCTACAAGAAGAAGAGGTGTGGAAACCAATGCTATAGACTTGATCTTGAGCCCTCCAATTTCCCCCTCCAAGTGTGCACTTCTCCTCATGCTAAAGCCTTTTGACTCAAATTCCCTTCCTCCTATCAATATCAAAATTTTTTGCTTGTTATGTTTGGCAATTTTTGGTATGTTGACATAGTCATATCTTAGAAATTTTTAAGTGAAAATGGTAGGTTCTTAAACAATCAAACATTATATGTAACAACTATTGTAACAACAACCACAAATGTACAAGGTAGATATTAGTCAAACCTCTAATTATAGAGACAACTTTTATGCCAAGAAAAATCTTCGAGCTTCTTATTAATGCTCAAAAGGGGATCAAATTGTCAAATTTTGGAAAGAGATAGGAGAATTTTGTAAAGGAAGGTCCTTTTTTTTTGTCATTATAGGAAAAGGGGGATTTTTTTTCATTTTGAGATAAATTGCAAAGGGGGGTCATTTTATGTTTTTTTCATTTATGGATGTTTGAAAGAATAATATATGTCTTCTCTATCCATCTCATGACATGTAAATGCACTCATATAAAGTTCTAAAAAAATTGAATGTGCTCCTTAGGGAGAGAATTTTTTACTTACATTGAATTTTAAAGTGTAATGGGTGGTTGTGTAGAGCCTTTTTTTTCCATCATAGTAATAAATCCCTTTGATTCTTGCATCATGGTGTGTGTTGCCTTGATTTTCCATCACAACAATGGATCCTTGTGATTCTTTCCTCATGCATGTGTGTCTTGATGCACACTCTTTTTGTGTTTCTTGGACATCATTTGGACCTAATTTTGGGTCTAAATTCCTTTTAAACTTTTGTGCCCAATTTTAGTTGGTCTGCTTATACATTTTAGCATTAAGAGGGGATTATGACAATGTTATGCTAATGCTTCTTTCAATGAAGTGGTGGAGATACCTCATATTTTTATCTCTCGAATGGAGGATTGTTTCAATGGATCATATTTTGTGAGATTCTAGTACTCCAAAATCATAGTAATATGTGTATTTTAAACTTCACAAGCATCTGTGTATTCAAGGTTGAGTAGTGTTCATATGTTCACTCATGTTGTGTTTTGTATCTCTTACCTTGATCTACATTTCTTGGAGGTTCATTGATTCAAACATACACCATTTCATCTTTGACAATGTTTACAACTTTAAAATGCTTTAGGAATTCTTCATTATCATGTTCCTATAATCCTAAGACATCTTTTCAAGAGGTATTATCCTTCACTTTGCTCTCTTTTAGATGATTTTTTTTCCCACTAGGTTTTCTATCTTTCTCTATTTATGAGAGATTGCACTGTACATGGATACCTCACCAAGCCACATAGATGGGACCCATTCTTTGCATCTATTGCACTTTTGTGATCTCCCCATGTATCACTTAAGGGGGGGTGTTAGAGTGAATAGTTTACCTATTCAGTATAGCTTCAGTGTACTTACGTTGATGAGGTTAGACAACATCTTGTCTAACTGGATGTGCAACTTTTTAGGCATCCAGAGGTTACCTATTTGTTTGGCAAACCTTATGTGCATACCTTTTGAGGTTGGAAGATTTTCCATCTCACCTCAAAGTTCACTTTTGTAGTCATTCAATACTTGTCACCAAAGATGATGACCTTGTCAAATAGGTTGTTAGTTTGCATATCTCAAGTCATCTAGAGTTTGACATCTATAGGAAACTTGCATACTTATTTGTGCCACATCAAGGGGCACTTGTCAATCCACATGATAGGTGGATTGTCTCTTCCTTTCCTATACATCCAAGGTCATATTGTATATTTAAATCAACTCTTTTATCAATCTCCTTGATAATGAAAAAATAGGCTCATTGTGTGCAAGTGTTTTTGTGGAAGCATAAAGTTTTTGCTGTTATGATCTTGGATGAAAATCCTAACAAAGTTTATCGCATTGTCACACTTTAGTTGGAAAGACCCATATAAAGAATAATTCTTACAATATACTTATATTGTATATTATCAATAATTATTTCAGATGTATATAAATATATGATCAATAGTTTTTCAAGATGGATCATGCAAATTTATGAATGTTTTTTAAATTTTTAAATGTGTTGTGATTTCTTAAAAGTAGAATTTGGTATATTTTTTAATGTCATTCATTAAAATTCAGATTCTATGAGAAGCAATAAATAGGAGATATGTATTTAATTTTGGGCAATTTTGATAGAATTAATACTCCTCATCCAAGGTTCATGTTCTTCTATTGGAAAGGTAAAAATGATTATATAGCTTTGATATAAAATCCTCCAACCTGAAGAAAAAAAGTTCTTTCTTAATAATTAAAATTCATTTTTTAACAGATTTTACTTTCTTAAAATATACTAATTAATATTGAGAGGTGTCTCATCTCATTATCACGTACATAAAAACTCAATAATCATTTTTTTTACTTGAGAGTTATTTTATTTTGCTTTTATACTATTTAAGGATTATTTTATTTACTTCCAACATTTATTTTGTTTCATTTTATAAATTATTTATTTTATTTATACCGTCACGACATGATATTATGATATTTTCATTTAAAAGACCTCTAATCTTGTCTTGATCTCATGATTTTAATGTATGTAATTTTCTATGAACATAACCCTTACACCTCTTTGGACACAAGTACTAGTTTGTAAACTAGTACATAACTTCAAACGTAGGAAACCATAACAACACAACATCAGGTATCAAACTACATTTTCCTTCAAAATTTTCCTTTGTAAATTACGGCGTAAAACCACAAAGATAGGTAGTATAGAGAAATGAACTATCAAAGTTAGGTACATGAACTGAAATTAAAGGTTTAACGAGTTACCAGTTGTCCGGAAGAGAAATTAAAGGAGAGGCGACAGAGATTAGTACGTTTTTCTTTAAGTAGCACGTGACGGCATTTATTGTTTACTTTAAGCAGCATGTCCTGCCATGTACCGTTTTCTTGATTTAGTGAACGTTTTACCAAACTTGAATATACGTATAAATCTGAAAGCAGTATTTTTAATGTAATCATGGGCTAATTAATCAATCTGCCAGGCGCCTATAAATTTTGCTTCGATTATTCTCTTCTTTGTGCTTACAAATTACAGGAGCCTGAAAAAGCTTATGATCATTGGCTTACTGTAGTAAAATAAGGACTCTCATCCACGGGGCTGGGAAGAATCAAAAGATGGTAAGAAGACCGTGTTGCTCATATGTAGGAATGAATAGAGGGCCTTGGACACCAGAAGAAGATCTTCGTTTGACCAACTATATCCAAATGCATGGAGTAGGGAACTGGCGATCTCTTCCTATGAAAGCAAGTTTGCAATTTGTTTATTACATTATGCGATTATTCTGATGCTTGTTAACGTAATGCTTGATAGAAACTTTTCTGTGAATGCTCTAATTAGTACTTACTGCCTTATTTCAAAGGCTTGCTGCGTTGCGGAAAGGGGTGCAGGCTGCGCTGGGTGAATTATCTTCGTCCTGATGTCAAGCGTGGTAATATCACGTCAGACGAAGAAGACATAATCATAAGACTTCACAAGTTGATCGGCAATAGGTGAGCACTTCTTTGCAGCTCAGCCAAATAGTTGGCACTTTACAGCGTCTCATGCAAATACTTTGTATGTTGTGATGTCTTGCAAAGGCGATGGATTATGGAGGACAAATAATGTTTAGTTTTTATATGGTCTTTCATGCAGTATTTTATATTCTTTGATTTGTTTAGCTGGTTCATCTTAAATTACATTAATTTTTTCAATAAATCAAGAGACTATTACAGTTTCAGATGAGCCACCTAAACAAATCAAAACTTAGAATATATTATTCAATGTGACCATCCCACTTTAATAACTTGCAGTTACCTTGCAAAATGGTGGAACTCTCTGCAGAACAGATAATGTTTAGCTTTTATGGATATTTGCTTACTATTTCATTTAAATAGTTGGTGCTTATGCATATAACTGACAATAAATCTTACTTTAAAGTAATCTTACCCAAGCCCATATAGCTAGTTGACACTGGTTTCAACTACACACCGGCTGACACTTAACTCTATCAGATTGAATTTAATTAATTAATAATAATCAGTCTGATAAAAAACCCATCCACAAAGCTGAATAAAATATTAAACGTGTCTTAAACTCTCAACTTTTAATTCAGTAAGCCTCCCAGCTCATTTACCAATTCTTTTCATACCAACGTTATATTTCACTATGCTGATTTTTCTTAGAAATGTTCTTAAAAACGCAGCTGTACTTAAAGAAAACTTGACTTATGAATTGCAGGTGGTCTTTGATAGCAGGCCGCATTCCTGGCAGAACTGATAATGAGATTAAAAACTACTGGAACACTCATTTGAGAAAGAGGGTTAGTACAACCAAAACCGAGCCAGGTCATAAACAGCAAAGCTTTCAGGAGAAAAGTGGTTCTGCATTATCTCGCATTGAAGAAATAGCCAGCGGTCTCTTGGGAACTAATGAAGCTCATAATGGAGGAGAATACGCTCCTCAAGAGGCGCTAGAACCCATTCAGAATTTCATGCAAATAATGAATGGTTCTGATGCTCTGACCACCATTAATGATTTCAGCAACGCCCTCAACAATGTTGATTGTGCGCCATGGCCTTACGCGAATCACCAGTCTTCTTCAGTGGCGATGCCATGTACCTTTGCAGTGCCCTTCAGTTCTATAACGGCCACTTCAGGAGGTAATGATAACCTAACAGATATGTTCTTCACACGGAACATAAGCTATGCTGAGAATCTTGCAGGGAGTGAAAGCAATATGCAACTACACAGCCCATTGTTAGCAGCAGAGTACAACATTCAAATTCCTTCGTGTAGAAATGAAATTAATGATGTTTTCACAGTCGACTATCATAGTATGGCGGAAGTAATAATTGGGAAAGGTATGGCAGTTAATTCAAATACAATCACTGCACAGTTTTGGGAGCCCTTCTCTGCTATATCTGATTGGCACTATCCACCGAATGGTTTTACTTTAAATGTTGAAGACTACTGCTAATAGATTCAGAATTCCCTAAAGTTGCTCAAATTTTGTCAGAAACATTCTACGTGACGGTGTAAATGCAATCCGGGCTATATGGCATTTACTACGGGATCTCTGGATTGAATCTGCACCTTTCACGTTTGGAAATGTGCGCAACTTTCGCGACATATGCCAAATTTGGGGCCATTTTTTAAGTAGCGACTCAATTTCTAGCATGTAACATCATTTATGCAATCTACGTTTTAGAGCATTCAGTTTTTACTAGTTCATGATTAAGTTATGATCAGTAGATTTTCTATTTTTAAATATTGATATTCGTTGCTTACAAAGCTTAATGTGCTCCTCCATAATACGGAAAATAAAAGATCTATCTAAGTTTGAAGTATTATTTATGTAAAGTTCGAAAATTATAAAGTAAAAAATAATAAAAGTTAAAAAAATTGTTTATAATTTGTTATTTTGAAGTATTATTGCTTATTTGCTGGTATTGGCATGGTGTGATGGTTTAAAGGTGGCATTGTTGTTCTTGCCACCAAGGTTCAAACCCCTTTGGGGTGGTATTGTTGAATGGTTGTATTCCGGTTCATAGCTCCGGTTCAAAAGCATTTACTCCTTGAATAAAAAAAAAGTATTATTGCTTATTTAAGTAAAGTTCGAAAATTATAAAGTTGAAAATAATAAAAGTTTAAAAAATTGTTTATAATTTGTTATGACGAAGTTATTAATATATTTTAATGTTGAGTTCAAATATATTTTGTACTTCACTAGTTAATACAAGTTCTATTTGAATTCAAAGTTGTAAATTTAATTTTTTTAGAAGAAACATATAATGCTTAAGTTTAGGAATGTTGGCTAGTTTAAATATAAGATTAAAATTTTAGAAATGATGAATAATAATGGATCAACATCTATCGTGGGATAATTCTTCTCATTTTATCCTGGTTAAAGATAATTCTTCTCATTTTATCCTACTTAAACTTAGGTTGGTGTTCCTTCATGTTAGTCATAAGATAGTTACATAGAAAAGAAAAATATTGCTGGACTTGATCATAAACCATACACTATGTACTAGATGACTCCAAAGTTTCTTGCTAAGCTTTAAAGTGTTGGTTTATGAATGTTAATTTAGCTTCCCTTAGCGTACAAGAAAGATATGTATGTAACCAAATAATAAGGATAATTGTACGCTTGATGCTACTTGTGTTTCAAAAGCTTAATTCATACATAAAGATTTGATATCAACACATAACCTTTTATAAGTTTATTAGCTAATTGGCACTCATATGATAATATGCAAATCAAATTCAAGGAAGGGTTAGGCATGCAAAGCAAACAACAGGTCTGAACAACTCAACAAAACAAACTAGTCAAACACAACAACCAATCAGAAACAATAGGGCCAGAACAACCAAACCTAATAGACTAGTAGCAAAACTAGAGCTATTAACAAAAGGAAGACCTCCAAGGGCTTCTTAAATGAATTAATTGCATGATGTTGTATAGATTATTTATAATTATTGATTATTGATTTGAAGGTGTTTATGAAATAACTATTTTTTTATGGCTATGAGGTGGATGTTGGGATGCATATCCCCTCTTATTCAAAAGAGGGAGAGAATAATTCAAGAGAGTGACAGATTATGGATAGGAGGCCAATGTACAATGCTTCTAGGAATACACACAATCACATGTACATTTGTATTTTTTTTATGTATAGTTGATCATCAAGTTTTCTATTTAATTAAATGCATACAAATAGTTTTTCAAGTGTCATAGTTTTACTATCTTAGTTGGAATATAATTATGTATTGATTATTATAATCCTTTCACATTTTGAATCAATACTACTATTTTGGGTTGATCATTGTCTTTAATTTAGAAAATGTTTTCTCTTGCAATAGCAATATGAAGGGTTAATAGTATGCTTGGCATAATCTCATGTATAAAAAAAATTATATATCTTTTGATCTTTCCTCTTAAACCATGATATCTAGTAATTTTATACTTAAAAATTTCTATAATACTCTAGAATATGTAAAAGATTGGCCAAAAAATTCCTTCCATGTCATATATACTTTATTTTTACTTTTAAAAGAATATATATATATATTAGTCATGAAACCTATCTCATGTATCTATTCCCAAGAGTAATTGGCTTGTGTACATATGCACATGTTTTTCTTAACCAAATATAACAAAATAAGTAAAAAATTAAAGAGAGGGTTATTATCAGTATGAAGGCCCTCTTGAGCAAGGTAGTGGCAGTCCATAGTAATTTTGTATGGAGTTATTCATGTTGTTACATAGAAGGTGGAGATATTCCAAACATAATGTGGGTTTATTACATATATAAATTGATATAATTTTGGGGGAGGAAATTATTCAAGCCATCAATATTTTTTTGGGATATGCAAGGAAGTTGAGGGTAGATAAAGAAGAAGAATATTGGATAGTGAGTAGATAGGAAGATAATTCCTCATAGGTAAGTTGCATTTATTGCAAATATAAATGTGTATGACTAGCAGTCCTTTTTTATTTTATTATATTTTATCTAGCATGTAGCTTTTGTAGTTGATATCTGTACCATAGAATAAAGGCAACTTACTTGATTTGGGGAATAATTGATGACAAATTGTACTTAATGATGCCTTGATTTGGTGTTGTGAGGTGTTGTAAAGTGTTGTAAAATACTTTCATGCTTTTCTAGACTTAATGTGTAACGTCCCGCCATGCAAACCCCAAAGGACAACTAATTAACTAACAACAATAGCACATTTTTTTAAAATTAAAACTAACATAACATAAGATGTGCAATAACACATAACCTTGTAATGAAATTATACATATACATCATCTAACTATGTCCTTTGGGGTAAACATGACTACATTACTCAACCTAATCCCATTCCCATAATGATGATTAACAAATCACAAGTATTCATCTTTGCAACCAAGATATTGAATAAGTATACAATGTTCATACATCCATTACATTACATCAATGATAACATCCATAAGTGAACACATGATATAATCAAGAATATATACACATTGCATTTATTAAAGAGTTTACATTGTTACAAGATTACAAATGTACAATAGTGCTTCCCAACACAAAGTGGGGATGATACATCAATTACATAGATTAATACAACTAAAATGAAAAGGGCACATATCATCAATGTTATCTCCAAAACTATTGAAGCTCTGAAATCACTGCAAAGGTACAATTCCTCACATCACAAACTCTAACCGGGAACCCAATGGGGTCAATAGCACATTCCACCTGACCATGTGGACCCTAAGGCCCACCTGCCATGTTAGGAGATGACAATAAGGACCCACAACATAAAAAAATCAAGCAAAAAGGCAACAAGACTCCACAAGCAAGAGAAACAATACACATAATCAACAACTACATCAAGAATGACTACTTAAAGGATAACTGCTTCTAGAGGCACACAAGGACAAAGGGAAAAATACCAAGGATACTATAGGAAGAGTTTCATGGCATCGCCATGACATGGGTTACCTTGATAGTCTAGATGTCGACCCCCATCCCTGAGTTACCCTAACAGTCTAGATGTCGGCCCCCATCTATGGTTACCCTAGTTGCCTCTCACTAGGCACCGACCCCATAGGGTGACACATGTAGGACCACTAACCTTTCGTGAGGACAAGGTAGTGATCTTGTTGACCAAGCATTCTCCACCAATATTTAGCCTATGAAAGCACTATAGGCATGGGTGAGGCATCTTATCTTATTTAATGTGAACCAACCCAAACCCACTAGTTAATTTATTAGATTATCACTTATTTAGAAAAATATTCCATGGGTTACCCAGGCTGCCCCTTTGTGTGCCAACCCCCATGAAGAGCCACTCTCCCTAGTAGCATAAAAAAAAACCACAAAACATCAAGGGGTGTACCAAATCACACAAAGCACCAAAAACCATAAAACCATAATCATACATAGGGCATGAACCTTTTTGCTCAAAGCACAAAATCACATCAAAAGATAGAACCATGGTGCAAGGTAACAACCCACATGAGCTCAAAAATTAGAAGTAAGATCAAATGATTCACAAAAATCCAACCATGTAAATCCAACATAAAGCAAGTTTCCCCATTGCCTCTAGAAGCCTAATAAATCAACTATCCATAAACTCCTAGTTAAAGAGTAACTCAAACGCTATGGGTTCCCATATAATTCCTAACATGACTATGCAAAATAAAAAAACTCCCAAAATTAGAAAATAATACAAGACTAACTTAAATTCCAATGTCATGACATAATTAACCTTGTCCATGAAAACCTTCACAATTCTTGCAACAAAACATACAATTTAACAATGAAATAGTTCATACATGATAATGCACACATAACTAATGTTCAAATTTACTTCAACAGAAGAAGGCGTGAATCTAGGCCATTTTCCTTACAATAATTGAGATAAGAATGCCTCATATCAAATTCGAATAAAGATTAAATCTTATCTTAAGATTTAGATATTCCCTCTAATCAACTTCTAATTTCAAACTTCGACAATGAAATATAAATAACATTAGTTAAGAATAATTCAAACGTCTTTACACGACACCTCAAAATTCAATTGCATATATTTTGTCCTTTCCTAGATAAGGTATCGCTTCCTGATACTAGCATCTATAAGTAAAATTATCTTATTTAAAAGTGTAATACATACCTTGATTTAAATAAGACTAAGTCATCTAACATTAAATTATTTAAGTTAAATAACCTATCTATTTAAATCAATTTACCTTAATTGCATACACAATTAAATGCTCATTTAATGATACTTATCCAATTATCATAATATTTTTATTTTATAACATTTCTTATTTCTTCAAATAAGAACAATCACTCCACACTATTACCTGGAAAATATTATATTATAGATATGAGAAGAACTCCGAGTTTATGAATTCTTACAAGTTCATTCTTGAATTCCCATTAACCATAACCATTTACTATGAATATGTTCAAGTCTCTAAAAGATAGTTAGCATATACTTGCTTTAAGAATACTATTTAGATAATTCATGTGATATCGAAACTACTCAATCCTCATTACAATAGTTAAGTCTTACTCATATCATGAATTCAAATAAATCTCAAGGTATTCAAGAGACTAATACATATATATATATAAACTCCACACACCTAGACTTACGTGAGAGAATTCAAATGACTAACTAACCAAGTCACTTTAGGCTAGGAAGTCTTTTCTAGTCTATACCCAATTAGTTAAATTAAGACTTGTCTGAAGCATATTTTGATTAGCCACTCAAAATTTTCTTCTAATTGTAAAATAAAACTAACTGGATCGATATTATTCTTCCTATAATTCCAATCAAAAACCCATACAAAGCTTATCAAGTCTTATCTCTAAATCGCCCTATACCCAATTTGTTCATTTAGGAATTTGTTTTTTCTACTATATAATCAAAACGAATGTTTCAATTTATATACATCAGAATTGAAAATCAAATGCACCCAGATCTAAAGGTATTGAACACCCTATGTTCAGCTATCCAGATGATAAGGAATCATGGGTCTTATAGCCAGCGAATAATTTGCTCCCTAAACACTAATGAAATTTACTGAGTCAAGTTCATTTTACAAAGAATGAGGTAAATCGAATAACATATTAGTTATGCATTATTTATCCCAGACTGAAGGCTAGTATAAAGTAGACTAACGAATTCCAAGAAAAGAGTGTACATTTATTAAAATCATATTCTAAAGTTGTTGCAAGGAACAATATACGGTATTAGTTTCTATCAATCATAAGCATATCAATAAGAATAAACTTGACCTTGCATGAGGCATAAACAACGAGAAAGACAAGCATAGAAGCCGTGATTTAAATTAGGTATGTAGCCATTTTAAAACTCTGATGAATCTATTTTCTAATAGAATGCAGTCACAACCAATCCTCAAAATGAGAGCGTAGAGCATAGAAGGGAACAATGAAATACAAGACATAAAGTTCACCAAAGAGCAATAAAGCATAACCAAGCTTGTGACAAAAGGTTTAACCTTCGAAATTGACATCAAATTCACAAAGGAGGATGCAACAAGAATCAAATTGCAAGCCTAGACTGAAGCCCTTGAAAGATTGCACAAAATATAGAGTAAATCCATTTTAAGCAATTCGCAGTAAGAGGACACATATATGTTCAAAATCGAAAATACAATAGAGAGTATAAAGGGAAAAGAATATACTATGACCCTCCAAGTAAAATCATATTATCTAGTGATAATGTATGGTGAGGAGATTGAATTTCGCCATACACCAAGTTGGGTAAACACACAGGAGAAAGAATTTCACTTGCAGCATCGAAGTGAAAAGAAACATTACCAAAAGCAAATGCCAAACCTATAACACAATCTCAATGTATAATATAAGATCCCCAAGAAAGTATCAGTTGTCAAGTAAAAAGGGCATAACCATCAATTTTACACACAAAAAGAACCATCAAATGGCATTCCATATCACCAAGTATAAATCTCAATACCGTTAGATAGATATGAAGATCAAAGCAACATTCCAAGAAAAGGAAAATCTAACTATTTGTTCGCTGACCCTAAACTCTAAAAAGAGGAAGAAACACGAGCTATGATTCACCAAAGAAAGATCATGGACAATGTGATAGAAAAGACCGAATCATGATACAATCCAATGCTCCATAGATTGAAAAATCACACACAGAACCAAATTCCAATCTAAGCATATTATCGAATGGTATAAAATCAAATATCGGTGCAGCACAAAAGCGAAGGACAAGCACATATTTATGAAATACTGATCCCAAACGTAACATATACATTATATTTGCATATCCCTTATTTATTTAATTGTCTGAGGATGGTGATCTACTGGAGAATACCAAAAATAGCAAAAAAATGATTTTAAATAATCATGGCGTTCTAGAGAATGTGGTAGCACAGACTAGACTGATAAACGCCTATTGGAGGTTATATTCTAATGGATCTTTACGGAAAAAACTTAGAAATTTCCATGCAAGAGCAAATGGCAAGTGACTTACCTCAAGATTCCGCACAAGTTACATCCTTGATTTATACGGTCGTACGAGTTTAGATCCGAGAAACACCATCTCATAGCTCAGCCTCTCTCCTGAATCTGTATTTTTGTTACTCTTTCTTCTATCGTTATCTTTGCTCCCCTCCTGAAAATTCATGCCATTTCCCCAAAATTTGAAATAGGCTATTTTCTCTATAGCTTTTCAGGGTTTCTACTGCATGCAAAGAAAATCTGCCTTCTTTTTGAAAACCTCCAAGCATCTTAATTCCTATTTTACCCAAAAAGTAAAACTATTTTCTTCACGAAAACCGAATTCTAATTAAAACTCAAAAACCTATAATAAAACATCTTGTTTCCTTTTCAATAATAGTTCAAAGTTGTGCATGCACTTGCATGCAAAACCTTCCATCTTTTAATTTATTTTCTTGCCTTTTATCTTCATTCGAAATTAAATACTAATTTAAATATTTTATTTTCTTCAATATTTTCTCACTTTTAAATTTATTAATTAAATTCAATCATCAAACAATAATTATCTTTATATTTAGTTGTAAAACATGTTATAATTTAATCACTTAATTTAATAGCTTAACTATCTAAACACAACATATACCCCCACCTAACAACGCCATTTATTTAATTAAATAAAATAATCTAATCAACCCATTTTAAATTCAAGCAACCCAAATAAAATTAATCATACCTCCAGCAAGGGCCAAACACAGAGGGGCTCTACATAATGAAACCTTCTTCCCTTAATAAAATGTACTTTCACATCAATCTAGAAGGCTTGTAAAATAAACTTAATGTTAATCTAGTGTTGTAATGTGTCTTACACATTCACATTGGATTTTGTGCCTTCCTAGGCTACGTGGACCTCATTTTAGTGTGTTAAAGTGTATTTAATAGCATTTTCACATTGAATTTTGTGTCCCAATCCCTAATTGACCTTTACATCATCATTAATAGGCCCCTATTACCCCATATTGTGCATCCTGAGGCTTAATTTGATGAAATAACTGACAAAGTCACTATGTAAACTTGATTTTCTTATCTCCCAACAACCCAGCTGGCAAATGGGCCCCTCTGGGACTAATTCGCCATCTGTGGTGAATGAGTCCTTGCCAGCTAGGACCGATTCAGCCAAGGTGGCAAATGAGTTCCATTTGGGCCATTTATGACTTTTGAGTGGGAAAAATTAGATTTTAAGTTTAATTTTTCTTCATGTCAGCCTTAGGGATCCAATTTACGAGTGAATAAGGTGAATTTACTATAAATATAAATCTCCATACCCTAATTTATATCGCTTAACTCATTCACACATCTCTTAATATTAATTCATTAGCTATCTTCTCCTTCAAGTCAAGCAAGTTAGGGTTTAAGTCATCAAGATAGCTTCCAAGGACATTCAAGGGCAGATTCTTGATTTTTTGCTATAGAAATTCAAGATCAAACATCATGGCAAGGTATTGACTTCATTGTATCATGCTTCATTACATTCTTTCATCATTTTGGTTTAATTACGTACAAAGAGGTTTGACCAAGGCAAACCCACATGCCCTAACATTCAACATTTCTCCTTCTTTCCTTGTGTGTTTGCAAATTTAGGCATCTTCGAGGCTTGGAAATAACTGATGATCAAGTTGAAATTTTTTTGAAGTCATCTCTTCATTAGATAAGGAAAAATATCAACAAAAGTCACTTTCAGGCACAAATTTGACAATTTCAGAACCAGACACCTAGAGAAGCAGAAAGTGCAGACCGAAGGCTTCTGTTTCCACTTTTGAATAAATCGAAATTTAGAAGTTGAATCATTCACCATTAGTGGTGAATGAGTCCCACTGCTAGGACTGATTTTTGTTTTCTACATTTTTGGATACCCATTTGTCTGAAACGAGCTCGAGAACAGTTTCATAGATTTCAGACTAATTCACCCAAAATGGTGAATGAGTCCCACTAGGCCTAAAAATCAAGATCAATAGCATTCCAAAAGTCATTTCCAGTCTCCATCAAGATATCAAGTGCACATTTTCAGTTTCATCCATTTATGTTGCAATTTGGATTCATTTCTAGGTATTTTTTGCATATCACAATGTGTTTTCAAACACTCTACATTTCATTATTTTCCATTCATTAATAAATATATTTTATCATTTTTCTGCATCTATACCATTACATTTAGGCATATTTCCATCATACATACATTAGTTTGAGTGAACCACCATAGTTTTTGAGTCTATCTCTCTCCTTTTAGGTGAAAAACCCTAAGAGAGCAAGAGAAGTACTTAGCACCAAAAAATTGATGGTTCATTTTGGTGAACCTCCTTTTCAAATGCTTTCTTTTTCTGATTTGTAGTCCTTCATCATAGATCTATCTTGCATTGACCTTGCATTAGGGTTTGCAAGGTTTAAATTGTATGCTAGTTGTCAAATTTTGCATTCATGAAAAGTGCATTTAGATTGCATTTTTGGCAACTAAATTCATTTAAATTTTCTGAAATTTTGCATTTTCATCTTAGTTCTACATCTTGCAGTCCAACAAACATCAAAATCCATCCAAAACATTTGAAAATTCTAAAAAAATCCCTCATTGGGACTCATTTGCCACCTTGGGCAAATTAGAGCCTTTTCACCCCTAAAACTACCCTTTATAGAACTAAAAACCCTATTTTAAAGCTTTTGGGTATGTGGAGGATCATGATGGGCCAAAAAGTGGCAATATGATGGGTATTTGTAGGGTATGTGGCTGACGACATTTTTTCAACCCAAAATTGATGAAATGAAAAGGGTTTTTAAAGGAGATTCTTAGCTTTCAACCAATATAAATTATTCTTTACTTTGAATTTAATAAATAATTATTACTTATTTTCTATTTGAATTACGACTAAAGTTCTTATTGATAGGCTGATTGAAAAAAATCTATAGCTTTCAAATGGTATCACATTTTTGGAATCCAAAACATGCATCACATTCTATGCTTCGCATAATATAATATTAAAAAAGAAAAATTGAATTTCATGAAGTTTTCACCAAGTTAAGGTGGTTAGACACATGATTTTTATATTTTTTAAAAGTTGCAATAAAAATCATAATTAATTATTTACTTGGAATAAATTTATAAAAAATATGCATCACATCCGACATGAGTCCTCTACTTATGTCTAAAATATTATAAAAAAATATTATCATTTTATTGTGGTTAGGGTGGTCTAACAGACACCTACTTATTTTTCCCTAAAATTTAAGTACTACTAAATTAAAATTTCAAAATTTCACCATATAGATTTAAAAAAAAAAAACCTAGTATTTAGAAACTACATTCAATTTTCTATAGATTCTATTCTTACATATTTTTGAAATAATATAGATAACTTATTCAAATTTTTACGTCAAATTGCCTAACTCTGATTTTTCTGAATTTTTTGCCACTTAAGGGCCTATTTTTTCCATGATGATCCTGCACATACCCTTCTTCCTAGTGCCATTACCTAACTGTATCAGTTGGCTAAATTTTTATAACATGCATTTCATAACATCTAGCTTAAATTCACTCATTTCATGCATGGTTTAAATTCCAAGTTTGCATTCTCATATTGTTACATAACATAATCAGTTAATTGTCATCCTTACAATCTAAAAAAGTGCATTCCTCTTTTGCATGTTTACTTTAGCATAGTTACATCATGTTTTCATTACAAAATTCTATAGTTATCATATTTCATGCTCTTCTTCTAGATCTAATTGCATGATGTAAAAAAAAATTGTTAGGTGCATCTAAATATGAGGTCCTTTCCCCTCTCTTTTTGTTCATCATTGATCCCTCTCCTAGCTTCCCTTCTGTGGATGAGGTTATTCTAGTGAAAGAAACCTTGGATAATCATAATAATCACATTTGTTCTTCTCCTATTATCTCTCTTATTTGTGAAGCAGATATTATAGTGTTAGAAGAACCAATTGATGAGAGTTTTGACAATCTGAGTTGTTTATCTCCTATTACCTCTCCTATTAGACATAACATTTATAATGAAGAGGAAATCGCAATAATTAATCATGACGATCACACAATACAAAAAGATGATGAGATCATAGAAACATTTCTAAACATCACCTTACCTAATCTCCATAACCATGCACCTTTTCCTTCTCCAAATATCCCTCCTCGATGCAAAGAGGATAGGTTGGTGTTAGAAGATATACCTATTAAATGTCATGAGAATATTATCCCTCCCTTCCCTAATGTTCCTATCCTATGGGAAGATCTATTTGGAAAACATGAAAACCATAGCAATCATTCTTTTGATGCCTCCCCCACTTGTGATGAGGCCATTTTACACACATCAAACTTGAATGACCATATTGTAAGCTCTCCTATTAGGGTAGACACTATGGAACCAAAGAATAAGACCTTATAGACAACGAATGATCAAATAGAGTGTTCCCCTAATCTCCCCACTATCAATAATCAAACACATTCAACCATGAATAACTCCCTTAGTTACAATGAAGTTGTTTTGGAAGAACCAAGCCTTACTTGTCAAGAACATGTGGCTTATTGTTCTCCTAAAAACTCTCCTCCTAGGGAGGATATCATGATACAATACAAAGATAACATTGACAATAATGATATTATGTCATTTGAGGACAATACATATCCCATGCTAGATTCTCATTTTCCAAGGGATGTTAATATTATTCAACCTCAACTCATCATTTACCCCCCTTCACACAAACAGCCAACTTAGAACCAAACTGAACTCATCCTTTACCCTTTGTCACATACACCTCCATCTCCACCTAAACCTAAGTGTATTGTTTACCCTCCTAAGAATAATGTTTTTTAGCAACTAAGTCATACTACCATTTCTCATACATATAACACTCCAAACAATCCATCACCGCCACAACCAAACCCAACCTCTTTACCTTTGCCAAATTCTATACTGCCTAGTGCCCCTCACATAAGGGAGTATGATCTTGTTGAACAACTTAAAAGTACTCACACAAAGATCTCCCTTTGGGACCTTCTTCAAAATTCACCTACCTATCACACTATGCTTCAAACCACCTTACAACAAGTTCCTATCCCTTCTAATGCACAACCACAAGACATAGCATCTATAATTCAAGGATTGCATGCTGACATTCTTTTCCACCAAAGTGAACTTCCCTCTTTGGAAGTGGAATTTAAACAAAATGAATCTTTCATAATCCTATCTCAATACAAAAGCATAGGTATAAAGCTAACCCTTGTTGACAATGGCTCCTCCCTTAATGTGTGTAATATAAATCTTTTGGATAAGCTGATGTGGATAAATAAGAAATTCAACATGATTCCTTGTCTATCAAGGGATTTGAAAATGTAGGAAAACAAGCCCTTGGTGTGATCAATTTTCCTCTTATAGTTGGGAAGGTTACATTGGATACACAAATACATGTTATTCCTAATGATCTTTCTTATATTCTCATTTTAGGCCAACCATGGATTCATGCAATGAATGGCGCGCCTTCTACTCTTCATCATAAAATGAAATAAATCTACAACAACACACTCCACACACTTGACATTTATCCTGAGCCTTATAGTGTCTTACAACTTGAGAAAAACAAATAAAATTCCTTAAACACATCAACATCAACTACACCAGTGGAACCCATACAACAGAACAACAAAGAACAACATATTGAACAAGTCACGAAGCTATTAGAAGATGATTGGGGCTCCTTGGATTTCAAACATGAATTCATGGGTGAGTACAAGATCATACACAAAGATTCAAATAGGGGAAACAAAAAATAAAATGACCCTTCGAAAGTATCCACCTCAATCACTTTAGACAAGGAAAAAAACTACACAACCACCTTTGAAAATGCTTATCACCAACCACCAACCAATCCAAAAGCAATGAAAAAGCTTTATGGAAAAGGTTATGAGCTTATGAAACAACTTGGATATAGTGGAAAAGGATGTGATGCTCATGAACAAGGTATCCGCCACCCTATAGACCCTATCACACATCAATAAAATCATGGTCTTGGTTATTGTCCTTTAATAGAAATCGCCAATCCTTCACTCAACATCAACACTCTCACACAACATCCTCCTAAACCAACCCTAACAGTTTTACATCTTGAACTCATCGACACTAGTGGTCTTGAAAATCATCCTTTACAAAACATGAAACAAACAAATAAACCTTCGCTTAATGTCAATTGCATCTTGCAACATACTCGTGAATTAAATTTTTCATATTTTACACCCTCCTATACAGGAGAGAACAAAATCTTGCAATCTCAAGAGTCTTCCATAGGTATGACATCTAATACTAAGCAAGATACATCTTTGAAACAAACTATAGGACCACCTTCTACCGTTTCTTAATAGGGGATCTTGTCGAGACTTCTCCAAGATCACTTGATCACCCTCCCCCCAAGAACTCATAAGAAATGTTATTACAAGACTTCATTTTGTGCCTATCATAGAGTTCACGGTCATTCCACCAATGAATGTAAGGAGTTTTGTGCCTATCATAGATTTCATGGTCATTCCACCAATCAATGTAGGGCTTTGAGTAGTAAAATCCAACATCTTAAGGAGTTTGGTATGCTTCCCTCTGTGGGGGAACCTAATTCCTCTAATTGATATTGATTTTCACCCTACCATTCATTTCATCAATCATTTCAGCTCACCCTTGTCCTGCATTAAGTGGGGGAAAGGTGTTAAGTAGCCTTGTCCTCGTATGTCATATGTCGTTGCCTCCTTTGGCTAGTCATTAACCTTTCATGAACATATAAGAGCAAGCTTGGGATGTGGATGACATGCCTTAAGTTGGCTCGCATGTGACATAATCCCCTTTTCATGATGTAGCTTATCAAAAACATATGGCTTGGCATAGGGATTTGCACGTAAGCTCTCATGTCTTCTTCCTCTTGTTCTAATTTAAAGCAATTTCTCAAATTACTAGTGTTCGCAACCACTTTAAAGTGGGGGCATACATCACCACTCACATTTCATTGTTTGATTTTCTTTTTCTTGCGATTTCCTCTCTTTGAAGCATTAGGAACAATGTTTTCAATGATGAGACATTGCACTTGTCCTCTCTTGGAAACAAGATGAGACCATTTTCACCTTTCCTCTCTTGGAAACATTAAGCACAATGTTCCCAAAGATGAGACTTTGCACGAACTAAGAAAAATACCTTTGAACATTCCTTACACCATTTTTCATTTACAATGTCTATGAGTGTCAATCATACGAAGTTTTTCTTACCTCATAGAGCTCAAAAATTCTTTTTTTTGTGGTGCCTTAAGTATTAAAGTTATCATGAGGTATAACTTTAGTATGGTTGAGTGGGAAAGTGCATTTCGAGGCATTAATTTTCCCCATAGCCACCTTGTGGATTTCTCACCCTACGGACAACTAGAAGTTTTGTGGCCCTAGAGTGAGTATACTTAGGACTTCTCACTCGGCGGACAACCAAGAGTTTCGTTACCTCAGAGTGAGTATGCATTTTTGGACAAATAGCCTAGATTTGATCCACAACGAGTTGGAAAAATGGTTGAAGCTTGATCCACCCTTTTATTTTCACTCTTCCCTTCTTTCTAGTTCTTTCCATTGTATGATCATGTATCTTATCTTGCTGCAAATCATTTGCCTTGCGCATGTCCTTTTACACTCATGATTGGTTTGACTTAGGATCTTAGATCTTAGGGGCTTGACCACCTTCTTGATCTTTGTTATCCTAGACCATCCACATTGGTACAATTGGACCTCTCTTGAATGTTTACTTTAGTGTGAGTTTGAAGCAAGTTCATCCTCTCACTAAAGTGGAGGAAAAATGTATAATAGAAAAAAGGAAACTTGCTTGATTTGGGGAATAATTGATGATAAATTGGACTCAATGAGGCCTTGATTTTGTGTTGTGAGGTGTTTTTCACATCCACACTAGGTCTTGGACCCTTTAAAATTCATTTAATGATGTCTTGTAAAGGTTTTGTAAAGTGTTGTAAAATACTTTCACACTTTTCTAGACTTAATGAACCCTTCTTCCCTTAATAAAATGTACTTTCACATCAATCTAGAAGGCTTGTAAATTAACTTAATCTTAATCTAGTGTTGTAATATGTCTTACCCATTCACATTGGATGTTGTGCCTTCCTAGGCTATGTGGTCCTCATTTTAGTGTTGTAAAGTGTATTTAATCACACTTTCACATTTAATTTTGTGTCCCAAGACCTAATTGACCTTTACATAATCATTAATAGGCTCCTATTACCCCATATTGTGAATCTCGAGGCATAATTTGATGAAATAACCGACAAAGTCACTATATAAACCTAATTTTCTTATCTCCCAACAACCCAACTAGAAAATGGGCCCCTATGGGACTAATTCACCATCTGTGGTGAATGAGTCCTTTCCAGGTCAGATTGATTTGCTGAAGGTGGTGAATGAGTCCCATTTGGGCCATTTTTTACTTTTGAGTAGGAAAAATTAGGATTTAAGTTTAATTTTTCTTCACGTCGGCCTTAGGGATCCAATTTACGAGTGAATAAAATGAATTTCCTATAAATATAAGTCTCCAAACCCTAATTTACATCTCTTAACTCATTCACACATCTCTTATCATCAATTCATCATCTATCTTCTCCATCAAGTCAATCAAGTTAGGCTTTAAGTCATCAAGATAACTTCCAAGGGTATTCAAGGGTAGATTCTTCATGTTTTCTTGAGAAACATCAAGATCAAAAATCATGGAAAGGTATTGAATTCATTGTTTCATACTTCATTACATTTTTTCATCATTTTGGTTTAATTACCTACAAAGGGGTTTGACCAAGGCAAACTCCCATGCCCTAACATTCAACATTTATCCTTCTCTTCTTGTGTGTTTGTTGATTTAGGAATCTTGGAGGTTTGGAAATCATTGAAGATCAAGTTGCAAAGTTGTTCAAGTAATCTCTTCATTGGATAAGGAAAAATATCAACAAAAAGTCACTTTCAGGCCCAAATTTGACAGTTTCAGAACCAAACACCTAAAGAAGCAGAAAGTGCATACCGAAGGCTCCTGTTTCCACTTTTGAATCTTCAAAAATTTAGAAGTGGACTCATTCACCATTTTTGGTGAATGAGTCCCACTACTAGGCCTTATTTTGGTTTTCTATAGTTTTGGATACCCATTTGTCCAAAACGGGCTCCAGAATAGTTTCACAGATCTGGGACTAATTCGCCCAGAATGGTGAATGAATCCCACCAGGCCTAAAAATTAGGATCAAAAGCATTCCAAGAGTCATTTCTATTCTCCATCAAGATCTCAAGTGCACACTTTCAGTTTCATCCATTTCTATTGTAATTTGCATTCATTTCTAGGTGTTTTCTGCATATCACAATGTGTTTTCAGAAAATCTACATTTCCTTAGTTTCCATTCATTAATCAATATATTTTATCATTTTTTTGCATCTAGAACATAGAATTTAGGCATATTTCCATCATACATACATTAGTTTGAGTGAACCACCACAATTCTTGAGTTTATCTGTCTCCTTTTAGGTGAAAAACCCTAAGAGAGCAAGAGAAGTACTTAGCCCCCAAAAATTGATGGTTCAATATCTATTTGATAATACACTAAAACCATTCTATTTTTTTCATTGTTTGATGTCTACGTGTTAGTAATAATTTTTTTTATTTTTTTTCCTATTTCACTATTATTGGCAGGGAATATTGGTTTGTGGTTATAAACTAATAAAATTATTTGTTTTTGTTAGCATGAATGTTTTTCACCTTCTTAAGTTTACTTAGGCTTATTATTTCATTTGTTTATTCAAGTAGTTTTTTCCCATGCTGAGTAGTTTTCACACCCGTTGCATTTTTCATGCCTTTATAAGGCACTTTGTACATTATGTATATCATCATGTCTCAATGCATTCTTTTTCACTCCTAGGGAAATAGCTTGTCTTGTTGCTTCTCTCATTTTGTGAAGGTTTATTTTGGTGTGTAGTTGCTCTTGGGTGCTTCAACATGGTATCAGAGCCTTTGTACTGCAACCACCTTCCAAGCTGAAATTTTTCACCAAGCGAGAATTGAGGCTTTGTTGATTGGCAGAGGATATTTTGTGCATTGAAGGAGTACACTTTTGGTACTTTGGAGGAACTAATTTCCTTTTGTTGGTGGCGCTAGGCATTAATTTGTTGTTGGAGGTAGCAACTCTCATAATCCAAGTCTATGAGGCACAATTTTTTGTAGTGATTGGTGGCCACGAATCTCAGTTTGGAGGGGGCAATCTTCTTTGTTGTTTGAAAGGCACCATTTTTTGATTTACTCGGCTGACCCATTCTCAGCTTTGGTGTGGTGGGGAACCACTCCTTGGTTTAGGCTTGGTGCGTTATTTTTGCTAAAGGAGGCAATGATTTTTTTTTTGCAAAGGAGAAATCTCTGGCTGTGACTTTTTGTTGAACTCCATCCTTTGTTACAAAGGCGATTAGAGGTGTGTATGTGTAGGATCAACATGGAAAAAATAGGACCTTAAGTGGCAAAAAAAATCAGAAAAATAAGAGTTAGGAAACTTGACGTAAATATTTGAATGAGTTAGCTATATTATTTCAAAAATATGTAAAAATAGAATCTATAAAAAATTGAATGTAGTTTCTAAACTACTAGGCTTATTTTAAAAAAAAATCTAGTTGGTGAAATTTTGAAATTTCAATGCAGTAGTACTCAAATTTCAGGGAAAAAATAAGAAGTAGGTGTTTGTCTGGCCACCCTAACCACAATAAAATGATAATATTTTTTATAGGATTTTAGATATAAGTAGAGGATTCATGTCCTGATGTGATGCATATTTTTGTGTAATTTTTTTTCCAAGTAAATAATTAATTATGAATTTTTTTTACAAATTTTAAAAAATAAAAAAAACTCGTATGTCTAACCACCCTATCTTGGTCAAAACTTTATGAAATTCAATTTTTTTTAATCCAATAGTATGCAAAGCATAGAATGTGACGCATGTTTTGGGTTCAAAAAATGTGATATGGTAGTTTGAAAGCTATAGATGTTTTTCAATCAACCTATCAATCAGAACTTTAGTCATAATTCAAATAGAAAATGAATAATAATTATTTATTAAATTTAAAGTAAAGCATAATTTATATTGGTGGGAAGCTGAGAATCTCCTTTAAAAACCCTTTTTGTTTCATCAATTTTGGGTAAAAAAAAAGTCGTCAGTCACATACCCTACACATACCCATCATATTGCCACTTTTTGGCCCATCATGATCCTACACATACCCAGGTATTATTCTTTTTTGGCATCTAGAGGCCCGATTTTTCTTCTTGGAGGTGCATCTCTCTCCAGGCGTTTAATTTTTATATCGTTGAAGAGGCATCTTTGGAAAGCGATTTGAAGAGGCTATTTGAGGTGTCAAAGATCTCTTTGTAGGCCCACATGAGGGTATTGTCATTGTTGCTAGGCATTTTTCAAAAGTTTCTCTGAAATATTAATTTAGGACACTGGGAATTTTGGAGGTAGGCCTATGCCTTTAGGGGTTGTCGTGAACCTAGGATTTTAATCCCACATTGGTGAAGAGTACATTAAAACTAGTCCTTTTATTACCTGGCACCCTCAGTTTTGTTTGAGTTAAGGCTTGTGTGTGGAGTTGCTATCTCTTTCTGGATAGTGTTGAGACTTCTACCTAGGTGGAAGACTTCTATTTGCATGGAGATATTGGTGACAACTTGAAATAATTATAGGAAACAGTATGTGAAAGAGGCACTCCCTCATGCATTTTTTTTCTATTTATTACTAGTTTTTGCCTCCAATCTGGTGGTTTATTTGGCAAAATTTTGTTTTGAAGAATTGCACATTGTTGGTTCTATTCATTTTGGGGGGGTATAAGTAGCATATTGGTCCCTTTGTGTTCATTTGAACACCATGTCAGAACTGAAGATTGACCCACTTACTCCACAAAACTATCACACATGGAACCTTAAGATGACACAATGGTTGCAATCTTCAAGGATTTGGAAAATGTTGGATGCTGAACAACCTGAGTTCACTAAGGACTTTGAGAAGTTTTTCCATCATAAAAAACTGGATGAGGTGAGAGGAATCATATGCCTCCATGTGTTTGATAATCTTTTGTTTCATATTGCAGAGTGTACTATAGTTAGAGAGGTGTGGGATAATCTTATTGAGTTGTATGGAAATGTCAATCAATTTAGAATCTTGCAACTCGAACCCGATCTCACTTCTCTCTCCCTATATTCCTTTCCCACTATTCAGGACTTCCTTGCATAGTTCAAGTTGATTTTGTCACAGTTGAAAGGATGTGGCCATGCCAAGATAGATAAAGAGTATCTTCTTGATCATGTCTAAGCTTCGTGGTACATTTTTAGTATTTTCTTCCGCCTTCTATTGTACCATGGATGCTATAAGATATGATTCTCAAATGCCTTCTTTTGAGCTATTCTATGATCAATTGGCTCAAGAGAAAGCCAAGTTGATCTAGATGGATGCTCTTCCTTAGAGTGATGCCCTAATGGATCAATCTTCCAAGGGAAACTTGGGCAAGAATAAGAAGAAGCATGATAGATTCTCCTCAAGGTGGTGAGAATCCCTCCAAGCCTAAGGATAAGAATGATCAAAATACTGCACCTCCTCCTTCTAACTTAGGATAATCATCTTCCAAGTCTAAGAAGAAGGAAAATTGTTCTTTTTTTGGAAAGTTAGGGTATAAGGATGCACATTGTTTTGTGAGGCTTGTAGCATTGGAAGAAGCTATGAAGAAGCACAACATTTCCATGTTGAACTCTTCTTCCTTGGGAAAAGGCCAAGCCCTTGTAGCAAGAGGTTTTTCCTCTACCCATGACAATTGGATTCTTGATTCTAGTGCCTCACATCACATTACTCATGATGCAGATCTTCTTGATTCTTTCTCTGATAGTCATACTACTCACATTATAGTTGGAGACTCTTCTCAAATTCTTGTTTTAGGGACAGGCTTAGTTTAGATGTAGGATGGTTGCATTGATGATGTTCTTCTTGTTCTTGATATCTCATGGAATTTTCTCTCCATTTATTAGATTTTTCAGCATGGTGATTTGGAGGACTTGTTGAGTTCTCTCTTAATGATGTGACTATTTGAGAGTTGGAGAATCCTAAGAAATTTTTTGCTACTAGAGTAGTTGATCATAGACCCCGCTTGTATAAGTTTGATAGATTTGATTCTTCATCAAGATCATCCTTTATTGCTCATGTAGATTATGTGAGCAATTTGTGGTACATGGTTTGGGCATCTGAATTATAGATATCTCTAACAGATGAGCACATAGAATATGGTGATTGGTCTTCATCAGATCTCTTGTTCTGATGGGGTTCACCTAGGTTGTGTACTTGGGAAACATCATCGATATCCATTTACAAAAGGTATGGCCACATGTGCTTTAGCACCCCTTGAGTTGGTGCATAGTGATCTTATGTCATTTCCCACTCCTTCATTTTTGGGGGCCAAGTATGTGCTCACCTTTATTGATGACTTCTCTTGTCGCACTTGGGTATACTTTTTGAAGTACAAGGACAAGGTTCTTCACTTCTTCATGACATTCCTTACATTCTTGGACAAGTAATCAAGACATTCCCTTCAAATTTTTCACAGAGATAATGGGAGGGAGTATGTCAACCAAGTGTTTCAAGACTTTTGTAGTGCTTGATGTTTTCTTCATCAACACATAATTTCATACACTTCATAGCAGAATGGTGTGGTTGAGTAGAAGAATATAACCTTAAATGAGATGGCCAATTGCATGATCCATTCTAGGTCCATGGCTCCATGTTTTCAGGTAGAGGATTTCAATTGTGCCAACTACATTCAAAACTGTATGTCTCACAAGGCAGTGCATAATATGACTCCTGAGGAGGCTTGGTCTCATGTCAAGCCTAAGGTCTCCTACTTCAAAGAATTTGGTAGTGATGCATGGACATTCATTCCAACAAAGAGGCAAAAAGCAATAGAGAATGTTGGTGTAATTAATTATTAATTACACTTAGCATAAGTTTACTTAGGATTTATTTAATTCCTAAGTTTTAGGATTTATCTTTATCTTATCGAGCTATCTTGTTGCTCAAGATAAGATTAGGTTTGCATCTTTGCTTTTATAAAGCAAATCATATCTTGTAATTAATTGAATTCTAGAATAATTAATGTTTCACATCTTTTTGCAACCTCTTTGCTTTTTTTATTTTCTCTTCTGTGGAAGGTTATTCTGGTTTGCAAATCTGATCATGGGTTTCTAACATGGTATCAGAGCCTTGATTTGTAGCCCCTTCTCAGAGAGATTCATTGCAGAGTTCGTTTGAGGTCCCTCAAGGATTTTTCTCCTTGAGTATATTTATACAGCGTTTTGGATCAAATCAAGTTTTTCCATTCGATTCAGAGCAATGCAAAAGATTGAGGTTTGATGAAAGTCATTTTTTTATTGGACCCGTTTTAGTTTTGCTTCATAAATCCCAGTTCCACTCAGTTGTAGGAAAAACAATTTCTGGGTTTTGTAGTCAGGGTCAAAATCTGATCTGGGTATCTTTCCATTTTTTTAGTTTTTTCATGGATCTGAAGAAAATAGCTACACAAAAACCATTGCGCGTCATTTTTTTTCACCTGGCTAAAGGTTTTAAAAAATTATTTTTTCATCTTCTGCTTGCTGGATCAAAATACAATTTCTGGGTTTTATTTTTTGCTTCAAATTTTTTTTGGGTTTCTATTTTTGTCTACTCATTATAAACAGATTTTTCCATAAATCAAATTTGAAGATTTTTCATCATGGAGGCAGATGTAAACATTGGTTTGTGCATGCGCTCATTTTTGTTTTCAGGCACTAGGTTTGCATTTTCTCTATAGTTTATGTATTTTTTGCATTATCTCCTTTTACAATCATTGGGTTATTGTAATAAATGAACTGATATAAAGTTTCATTAAGGGGGGTTCTTGCATCCATCTTTCATTTTGGTGACAACTCGCATGAGTTTGTTTGGTTTCTTTTGTCTCCTTCTAACTTCTTTCTTGCATAACTGGACACATTGTTGGTTTGCTTCGGTTCACACTTCACATTGGGATTTTATGGTTCTTGATCCTCATTGGTTAGATCTTTTCCATTTGAAGGCCATGTTTTTATGGTGAATGTTCCAGAATCTTGATCGTACTTGTCCTATGGGCAATTTTAGTTTTAGTTAAGCATTGGCTTCGAGACACAGCTTCCAAATTTTTCACCATTATGGGTCCATTCATCCTTTCATCTACTGTTGTTCACAGATTCCAGGGTTGTTCCCGTTTGGAGTTTTCAAGTGTTCCTTGGCATCGGGTCTGCTGTTGCATTTGAGATTCTGATTGGTATCTTGCAAATAGAACTATCTTTCCTTGCTTTCAGGATTTGGGGTTCCAGTGTTGCTTCATCAGAGTTCTTCTAGTGATTCTTCGCAACAGTTCATCTCACTGAAGGGGGTTTCTCTCTCTTTGCATTTGTACATGAGTACCTCATCAGGCCTTGTTGCCGGGACTCATATTTGCATAATAATTTGCTTCTCCCTAAGTTGCACTTATGGGGGGTGTTGGTGTAATTAACTATTAATTACACTTAGCATAAGTTTACTTAGGATTTATTTAATTCCTAAGTTTTAGGATTTATCTTTATCTTATCTAGCTATCTTGTTGCTCAAGATAAGATCAGGTTTGCATCTTTGCTTTTATAAAGCAAATCATATCTTGTAATTAATTGAATTCTCGAATAATTAATGTTGCACATCTTTTTGCAACCTCTTTACTTTTTTTATTTTCTCTTATGTGGAAGGTTATTCTGGTTTGCAAATCTGATCATGGGTTTCTAACAGAAGAGTCAGTGGTTCATCTCCGTTGGCTACTATGAGGATGTGAAGGGTTATCGTTTGTTTGATCCCATCAGTAGAGAGGTACATTTTCATTGTGATGTTCATTTTGATGAGTCTTTCATTTCGAAGGACTTGCCATCATAGGCCTCTACCTCAATTCTTCCCAGTTCTTCTTTAGAGGATGTTTTGTTTTCCTATTGTTGATGATGATGATGTTGTTGATGCTCTTGATGATGCTGGTATTTTTGTTGACATAACTCCATCTTCTCCTAAGCCTACACCCACACAACCTCTTTGGGCTTGCACTCTTCTTAAGGAGGTTGGTTCTCATGCAGGTGATCCCAACACTTCTTGTTTCACTCATTCTCAGACTTTAGGTATCAATCTTTTGAGTCATGCAATTTCTACTAATCCTCAAAAGTGTTCAGATGCTTCAAGTGTTCTAGAGTGGGATAGTTCTATGGCTAAGTAATATTATTCTTTGATGAAGAATCATACTTGGGATCTTGTTCCTCTTCCTAAGGGAAGAAATTTGGTTCAGAGCAAGTGGGTGTACCGTACCAAGTTTGCAACTAATGGTTCTATTGAAAAGTACAAGGCTCGTCTTGTGGCTAAGGGGTTTTCTCAGGTTGAGGCCATCGACTATTCAACTACCATTTCTTTTGTCACCAAGATGGATTCCATTCATCTTGTACTTTCTATTATTTCATCTAAGGGTTGGTTAGTGTATCAGATGGATGTGAAGAGTGCTTTCCTACATGGTGATCTTTAGGAGGAGATCTATATGGAGCAGCCACTGGGCTTTGTGTAGGACCCTTAACTTGTTTCCAGGCTTCGATGTTCATTGTATGGTCTTAAACAAGCCCCTCGAGCTTGGTATGAGAAGATGGATAGATTTTTGCTTGCTTTTAGATTCACTAGATGTCACTCTGACCCTATATTTTACATTCAAAGGAATGGGGGGGATCTTCTCATTCTTTTTCTCTATGTGGATGATTTGGTTCTCATTGAGAGTTCTCTTGTCATGATTGAGGATACTTAGAGAGCTTTGATGGAGTGGTTTGATATGATAAACCTTGGTCGTTTTCATTTCTTCCTTGGTCTTCAAATTCATCATTCTTCTATGGGTATTTCTATTTTCCAATAGAAGTGTGCTCTTGATTTGCTTCAGAGATTTGGGATGGCTTAGTGCAAACCAACCCCCACTCCTTTTCAGTTAGGTGTTGTGTTTTCTTCTAGTTGCAGTACTCCATTAGTGGATGCTACCTTGTATCGGTAGTTGGTTAGTAGTCTTTTGTACTTCATACACAGTCACCTTAATATTTACTTTGTAGTTGGTCTTGTCTCATGTTTCTCTCAAGATCCTCATGAGAGTCATTGGAAGGCAACCAAACATATCTTACGGTACATTCAGGGCTCTACAAAGTTTGGCATTAATTACACATCAGGTACTACTTAGATTGTAGGCTTAACTGACTTAGATTGGGCTGGTGATGTTTATGATCGAAAGTCCACTTTAGGCTTTGTATTTTGTATTGGTTCTGGTTCAATTGTATGGTATTGCAAGAAGAAAAATGCTATTGCATTATCATTGACCGAGGCTAAGTATCACTCAACGCACTATTTTGGCTACTCAAGTGGTTCTATGGGTTTGACAGTTGATGGTTGAGTTTCATTTTCCTACTTATCATCCCACTACTCTTTTGTGTGATAATCAGAGTGTCGTACATATTTCTTGCAACCCAAACGAGCATCAGCGCATGAAGCATATTGAGATCCACACACACTTCATTCAACAACTCATTTAGGATAGTGTTATGAGTTTGGAATATTTTCCTATGGAGTAGCTGGTTTTAGACATCTTCACTAAACCTTTGGCATCTCCTTGATATCTTTTGTTGAAATCAATCCTTGGGGCAAAGGAAGTTGTCCTTGGGGGGTCTTGATGAGTCATCCTTCCTTCTTTCTCTCTTTTGGAGATAGGTTTTTTCCCACAGTGTTTTTCTCCTTTTCTTTGGCTATGAGAGAATTTTTTTTTCATTTTAGTTGTGTATGGGTACCTAACATGGCCTCATTTTTAGGACCCATTTTTGTATCTCATTTTTCAATTTTTGTTTCCCTAAGTTGCACTTAAGGGGGGGTGTTCGCGTGAATTTTTTTCACCTACTTAAGTTTATTTAGGCTTAATATTGCATTTGTTTATTCATGTAGCTTTTTCCCATGCTGGGTAGTTTTCACATATGTTGCATTTCTCATGCCTTTATAAGGTACTTTGTACATTATGTATATCATCACATCTCAATACATTATTTTTCACTCATGGTGAAATAGCTTCTCTTGTTGCTTCTCTCTTTTCATGAAGGTTTATTTTGTGTGAAATTGCTCTTGGGTGCTTCAACAGTTCTAAACTACTTAAAATAGTTATTATCATTGAAGAAACTACTAGCCATTCTATATATTTTTTAGGGCTAAAATATATATAACAAAATCATATTTATCAATTATGACTATCATATATAGTGAGTTGATAGTCATAATTGGTAAATATGATTTTATTTAAACTATTATACAATCATCATAATTAATGACTATTTTTAAAAAATTATATCTTCATTTGAAATGTTTAGGATTCTTTATCATTTGGAAGATTAATAAATTAAAATCTAAGAAGCATGTCTTCAATTATACATTTTAATATTTTTATTCCAATAGAAAAATAATAATAATATCTAATTAAGTTGAGGACTCCTTATAGATACTATATTTTTTTTTTTGTAGCAAGATAACATGGATAACATAAGCTAAGAGCATAATATCTAATGAACTATGAAACTTCAAAATTTGAATACTCGAAGATTCCTTGCAATTATCTAAAGGATACAAGAAAATTATTTGAGCATAAAAAATATACCTCAAATATAGTAATTATTTAAAGAAAGGGTGCATAGGGGTTCAAACATGTATGTATATTCTTAATGAAGAAGAAAAGTAGTCAATTATTTAGATAATGTTGTAGTGTAGTAAAATGCATACCCTTGCATTTTCACACTTGTTTAGGCCCACCTTGTTTTTTATTTGGTTAATCCTGACATTCTCCAAAGAATAAATGATAATTTAATGATTTCATTTGTGTGTCCCTGATTTTTAGGTTGGGACTAAAACACCACCTAGGGCATCTTTGTCCCCCAAAGGTCTCGGGACCCTGATTTTGAGGCATCTTAATTGGGCCCCTTTTTGGTATTGTGCCCCAATTTTTATGAGATGGGACTAAGACGCCACCAAAGGCATCCTAGTCCTCCTTGAGTCATTTTTGAGATTTAATTTCAAATTCTGGCAGGATTTAGCCTCCTCTAATTAATGAATTCATATGTTGGCTTAGTGGAGTGTAATTTCAAGATATTAAGCATAGATAATTATAAATACAAGGTTCCTTCTCTGATATTTTCACCTAGCAATATAACAAGAAATCTAAGCACCCAAGCATCCAAGTATTCAAGCATTCAAGAGAATTTCATCAAGCATTTGGAGCCATCCTCAAGATTAAAGCATCATAACAAAGATATTCTTGCATCATGTGTGTTTTTGTGCTAACATTTGTGATTTATGGTTTTAATTCAAGCAAGTAATTCAAGATCATTCCTTTGGTTCAAGATCCATATCAATTATAGCCATTGCACACAAGTTTGTAGACTTTACAAGGGTTTGGTGAGTTGTAGCATTGCATGTTGTTCATTCACCATTCTTTTTCATTTCAAGGTTTAGTTACCAACAAGGGGTTTGACCAAGGAAAACCCCCATTCACTAACAAACAACAAGTTCTTCTCATCTTGCATATTTTTGATTGCAAATCTAGGTTGAATACTTGAAGATCATTTGGAGTGTAAAGTTGTAAAAGTTGTAAAGTTGCACTACAAAGTTGTCATGTTCACGAAAACTCAACTACAGGCTGAATAAAAAAGTTTTAGAACCTGAGATCAAAAGAGAAGCAAGTGTAGACCTTGGAGCTTAGGACCACGTTCAGAGTTTTCAAAAATTCAAAACAAGACTAATACACCACCTTGGGTGTCTTAGTCCTCCTAACCATCTTTTTCAAAAATTCCTTCAAATCTAGTTTAACATCCAAAGATTCTGCATCTGCCCCGAAAAAGAGCAGCAGGACTAAGACAAAAGTAAAGGTGTCTTTATCCTCCTTCCAATATCTAGATAGATTCTTTTCATTTTTAGAATCCTGACAACATCTCAAGACTTCCCAGGTACACATATCCTATCTCCCTGTTGCATGATTTCATCATTTGCATCTCTCATTTAGCTTGCATAGTTAGGTTTTGTGAGTTGAATGTTCATTTTTCTTTTCCAAGCATTTACTTGATGGTGAACCCCTAAAATTTTATAGAACCCCCTCCTAGGTCCTGCTCACTGAGAATTGACTCACCTTGTGAGGTTGCTAGTCAATCCAATTGGGAATCCTAGGACATTATTGAATGATCAAAGGAAAATAGAGTGGTCTAGCCCCCACATCCCATTTTCTTTCCAGTTCATTTTGGTGAACCTGACCTTGTTGAGCATTCATTTTCTAATTTGGAGTCCATTAAAGTATTAGACCTAGATTGCATTGGATCTTGCATTAGTAAAGTTGCATCTAGGTTTTCTTGCATTTACATTGGTGAAAGTGCATATAGGTTGTATTTTTACTTTCTTGCATCATTTCATTCAAAAATTGAAAAGTGCATTATTCACCATCTTAATTGTATTCTTATTGCATTCAATTGCTTGTTCCTAGTTACTTTTCTTGCACTAATTTCCACATTTTTTTTTATTTCTAAACATCAACATCCTAAATAGGAAATCTATAAACACTATAGACAATTTAGAATTTTCTTTTTTCTAAGAAAAACCTCTACTAGGACTAAAACACCCTTCCTGGCATCTTAGTCCCTCTTAGGGTTTTTGCCTCAGAAGGTTCTCTCTACTATTTTTTGTCTATTTTAGTCCCTGGAACATCAAATCTCACTAGGAGGACCAAGACATCCTTCTTGGAATCTTAGTCCCTATTGACTTTGACTCTCTAGTTTTTAGGGTCTGAACTTGATTTTCTATGTTTCTATGGTCTACCTCCAGTTTTTTATTTCAGTTTCCAGAATTGTTGTTATTCTAATTTCTCTCATTTCAAGTGTAATTGTAAGCATAAGATATTGTGTTCATTGCACTTTCTATGGTTTATCCCTTGTATGAGTTGTGGTACTTGGTGCCCTACTGCTAATTCTATGGTTAGATGAAGTGTGAGACTCATGGCATCCCATGATAAAATACTCATTGTGGATCTTGGGTTATCAAGCTCTCTTACTTCTGGTGTTGGAATTAGTTCACTAGGTATGGACCATACATTTGATACCTCTTTTGCTATGCCTACATTACCCAAAAGTGTTGTGTTGAGCATCCAAACAATGGTTGATCATATTCCTCAAGAAAATATAATGAAAATGCATGAAGACTTAGCTCATTTACAAGATAGTGTGAGTACTTAAAACATTTCAAACATTATCATACCTGCCATAGATAGTATTCACCGCATGATGGAAAGTGATGTGGGACTAGAAATTGTGTGTAACCTAGCTCAAATATTTGGAAAACACCTTCCTCCCACCACTAATGGTGCTCAACCTTCAAACAACATGCCAAACCAAGGAGGAACTCAAACTCCTCCCTCTTCAACCATAACCTTAATTCCCACCTATTCCAATCCTCAAGTGACCACAATGATGCAACCAACTAGTAGAATCCTTCCTACCTCGAATATTTCCACTAGTGCTACTTATACCTATGTGGCATCTAATCTTATATCTCCTCCTGTAAGAAATCCATTGACTGGTAATTCCATCACATACACACCACCACCATATTCATCTCCATCACAAACCACAAGAAATAATCCTATAATTAACCACCTTTTATGAAGCCTTTCATCCATTCAACATCAAGCTTCCACCATAAATCAAAATCAAAATGGTCCACCTTCATACTATGTGAAAAGTAACCCACTATCCTTGGAAATATTGAGAATTTCGGTGCCACAAGGTATAGAGATACCTAGATTTGAGAAATATGGAGGAAAGGAAGATCATGCTAATCATGTTAATGCCTTTATTTCTTTGTGTTGTGACTTTATCCTTAAGAACAAACTTTTCGTTAAATTTTTTTCTTGATCCTTGAAAGACATTTCCTTGGACTGGTTTTCTGCATTATTGAATAACTCAATTCATTCATTTAATGAACTTTTTGAGGCCTTTATTAACCATTTCCAAGTTCATATGGTCCTTGAAATGACATTGGATGATTTGATGAGATGCAAGAAAAATGAGGGTGAAAAAGTCACTTACTTTATTTCACGCTACCAATCACTTTATTCTCAAATCAATGTGAAGATTCTTGATTCCCACCATAAAAATATTTTCATATAAAATTTTCAAAGGAAGATAAGGGATAAGCTCACCATGATGAAATTCCCTTCCTTTATGCATTTATGTAATTCCCTTCAAGACTATCAAAATTTTGTAAGTACTAGTGAACCAAAAGCCACCCCTACTCATCCTCAAAAGTCTAAAGCATCAACCAAAACACTTACCAGCCTTTCAAAAGAAAAAATATTTTTTTTCTTCAACTAAATTCCACCTCTCAACCTATCCAACTAGTTGATACCCAAGTAGTGCTATAAAGAAGAGTAATCCTTATATTTTTGGGGATCTACAAAGGAAAATTACTCCCTTACTCAACACACTCCATAACATTATGACCCAACTCTTAAACAAAAACATGCTTACCTTACCTCACATTCGATCCCTTGACCCTAGGAAGCCATTACCTTCGAGATTTAGACAGAATTCTTATTGTTCTTATCACCAACAAAAAGGACATGATATAGAACATTGCAAGCATCTTATTAAACATCTTTTGCAAGACCTCATTGATTCCAATCATATCCTAATTGAAGGTGTGAATGAAAATGGTAATAATTCTATAGCTCCTCCCAACCAAAACATGCAAATCTTTACCAATCCCATGCCCAACCATAATATTTCATTTGTTAAGGCTAGTGAAACTAAGCCCGATGTGATGAATGTTGACATGGATTATAAGAATATGAGAAATCATGAACAATCCTATGGATGATGATGAAAAAAGTCCTATGGATAATAATGAAAAAAGTCCTATTGATACAATGATAGGAGTGATTGACATTGAGCCTCGTAAACAACAAACCATTGAAATTACTTTCTCTTCAGAAGAAACAATTAAACATGCACCTAATGGTCCTCTTTACATAGTTGAAATAATCAATAACAAGCCCACTCATGGGATTTTAATTGATCCCATGTATGGAGAGAATGTGATCACAAAAGAACTCTTATATGTGCATGAACTCACTCAAGATAGATATGATAAACTAAAAGCATGGATTAAAACACATGATGGTTTTGCTTGTGCTATAATGGGCTCGATCACACTCCCATTACAAGTAGGACCGAAGAAATAAAATGTATCATTCTCTATCATATCTAATCTAGACCAATTTCATGTGAAGTTAGGCTCCAAATGTCTTTACTCCATGAATGCAGTCCCATTTGTTGTCCATAAGTGCTTAAAGTTTCTAGTTGACAATGAAATATTCACAGTAAACCATAGTGGCATTAGACCCCCATCTTCCTATGGAAACCTCTCCTTAGATTATTTTTGGCCTGATCCCATGAAACCTATAAGACCCCATGAAGACTTCCTTTCCCTATCCTACCAAAAGTTCAAAGCAAAATGCATAGCCAAAGTATCCCTTCAAAACTTTCCTCCATCTATGATCAAACCTGCACCCATGCTTGAACTTCCACCACCTAAAGAAGCCAATGCTAAACCTAAAGCCCTTCCAACAAACCAAGACTCATCCATGAAAAATCCATTTCCTATTTCCTATTAAAGACCTAGAGAAAACAAAACAACTCCTAGTCCACCTCTTAAGAAAAATTATAAAGCCAAAGAGAAAGTGGTTGAACAACCTTCCATGGTTTCTTTTGTTCTTCCTTCACAAGAAGAAAATGAACATATGGTTGATAAACCCACTCCTACACAAATGCAACTTGAAAATCGTAATAAAATAAATTGCAATGAGGGTATGTGCAGGATCATCATGGAAAAAATAGGGCCTTAAGTGGCAAAAAATTTAGAAAAATCAGAGTTAGGCAACTTGACATAAAAATTTGAATAAGTTATATATATTATTTCTAAAATATGTAAGAATAGAATATGTATAAAATTGAATGTAGTTTCTAAACTACTAGGTTTATTTAAAAAAATAAAAAACCTATGTGGTGAAAATTTGAAATTTCAATGAAGTAATACTTAAATTTTAAGGAAAAAATAAGAAGTTGGTGTTTGTCTAAACACCCTAACCACAATAAAATGATAAAAAAAAATTATAAGATTTTAGATATAAGTAGAGGACTCATGTCCAGATGTGATGCATATTTTTTATAATTTTTTTCCAAGTAAATAATTAATTATAAATTTTTATTATAAATTTTAAAAAATATAAAAACTCGTATGTCTAACCACCTTAACTTGGTCAAAACTTCATGAAATTCAATTTTTATTTTTTTAATGCTATAGTATGCGAAGCATAGAATGTGAAAAATGTTTTGGATTCAAAAAATATGATACCATGTGAAAGCTATAGATTTTTTTCAATCAGCCTATCAATCAAGACTTTAGTCGTAATTCAAATAGAAAATGAATAATAATTATTTATTAAATTCAAAGTATAGCATAATTTATATTGGTTGAAAGCTGAGAATCTCTTTTAAAAACCCCTTTTGTTTCATCAATTTTGGGTCAAAAAAAGGTTGTCAGCCACATACCCTACACATACCCATCAGATCGGCACTTTTTGGCCCATCATGATCCTGCACATACCCATGATAGAGAGCATAGGTGTAGATGTCGTTCTATATTTCACAAATTTAATGATGTGAAAAAATAGTGAAAACCATGATCCAAACTTGTTAGAAGCAATAAATGATGAGCCTCCTCTCTTACTAGAGTCAGTAAATTCTACGTCTCCAACACAACTAGGACCAGAACCTTCTATGGATATTATCATTCATCCTCCTATTGTGGTTAACTTGAATGATGATGAGGAAAAAACTAAAATCGACGAGGAAGTGCATAATGAGTTGAATTTATTATTTTCCTCATCCATGAGCTTAAATGATAACAACCATGGTGATCCTCCTAAACCAAGTGATTCACCATGTGTTGAACTTGGTGATTCTCCTAGTACAAGACTTGATGTTGTCCCTCTCACTAGTGATTTGGATTCTGCATATACTGAACAAGATTGGGATGTGGATGACCTGCTGGATGGTTGACTCACATGTGCTTTACTAGTCTTTTATCTTTTATTTTTCTTTTGATTTCCTTCTCGATTTCTTTTTTATTTTTCTTGCATGTGCGTAACATGATCCCCCATGATGTTTTCTTTGATGTTTCTCTCTCTATCTACATTCCTTTATTTGTACCTGCATTCTTCTATGTGTCATATACTTTTTTCCCTTTTCACTGATCTTTTATCTTTTCTTTTCTTTTCCTTTTTGTCTTGTGTTTTCATTTTAGGATGACGCAAGGCATCGAGACACCCTATGTCTCTTCCATGTTGACCCAAAAGGCTTTTCTTTGATTTCACTCTCTTTGTGCCATTCTTCTAGTTCTATGTGTATTTGGAGAATGATGACAGTTTCAAGCTCTCTAATATCATTGTAGCAAAGACAGATACTGACCCCAAATCCATAGATCCCTTATGTGTTTGTAGGGAAAACCCTCTTTTTCCTTTTCATTTTTGGCTACTTTAAATTAATTGCTCATAGCATGGTGTTTGGAATTTACTTAAAATGGGGGCATACATTGGCATTATTTTGATTGCACTTATCCTTTTTCATGTTTGTTGATGTGATTTTCTTATTTCATACGATGTGATTTCCTCTTTGTGGTGACATTGGGAGTAATTTCCTTCAAGAGCATGATCTATCTTAGCATATTATATTCCCCTTAGTGGTGATGCAATGTATGACATCCCCTCAGTGGTGAATCTTTTATCATTTGATTGGTCCTCTCTTGGAGACATTAGGAACAATGTCCCCTAAGAGTAAGACCTCGTGTGAACTAAGAAAAATCCCTTTGAACATCCCTCTTTCTTATTGCATTTTCCTTTTTTCCTTACTAAAGTCATGAAGGTATGGTTTTGATATGGACCTCCTAGGGCTCACCTAGTGAACAACTAGCTTCACTAGCTCTTGTGAGCATGCATTTTTGTACCTCATTAATGTCATGGAGGTATGACTTTGATATAGTCCCTTGGGGCTCACCTAGTGAACAACTAGCTTCACTAGCCCTTGTGAGTGTGTGTTTTGTCTGCATAGTGGAAAACACATTCCCTTGTAAACTTTATTTTTGGGAGAACAACCTACACCTGGTTCATTGCGTTGGATGGTCAGTCGAAGCTTGATTTGTTACAATTTTCCTTTTTCCTTTTTCCTTTTTCTTTTTCCATTTTCTTGTCTTTGATGGTGTATGTTTGGAATCCGGATATGGCTTCATATATCATCCACAAGCATGTTCCTTTGTGCTTATGTTGGTTTTCCATAGGATCTTGATCCTGGGGGCTTGGCCACCCTCTTGGTTATTTTATTCCTATCTTACTAAAATTTGTAACTTTGAACCCCTCTTGATTGTGTAGTTGGCTACTTTAGTGTGATTTTGATGAAATTTTATCCTCTCACTAAAGTGGGGGCTAAATGTAGTGTAGTAAAATGCATACCCTTGCATTTTCACACTTGTTTGGGCCTGCCTTGCTTTATTTATCTTTATTTATGGCTTAATTGGTCCTATTTCGCATCTAGAAGCCCTATGAATAATATCTTTTTCTAGCTAATACCGACATTCTCCAATGTATAAATGATAATATAATGATTTCATCTGTGTGTCCCTAATTTTTTGGTTAGGACTAAAATGCCACCTAGGGTGTCTTTATTCCCCAAAGGTCTTGAGACCCTAATTTTGAGGCATCTTAATTGGGCTTCTTTTTGATGTTTGTGCCCCAAGTTTCATGACTTGGGACTAAGATTCCACCTACAACATCTTAGTCTTGCTTGAGTCATTTTCAAGATTTAATTTCAAACTATGGCAAGATTTAGCCTCCTTTAATTAATGAATTCATATTTTGGCTTGGTGTGGTGTAATTTCAGGATATTAAGCATAGATAAGTGTAAATACAAGGTTCCTTCTCTCATATTTTCACCTAGCAATCTAAGAACCTAAGCATCCAAGTATTCAAGCATTCAAGAGAATTTCATCAAGCATTTGGAGCCATCATCAAGATTCAAGCATCATATCAAAGATATTCTTGCATCATGTGTGTTGTTGTGCTAACATTTGTGATGTAGGGTTTTGATTCAATCAAGCAATTCAAAATCATTCCTTTGGTTCAAGATCCATATCCATTGTAGCCATTGCACACAAGTTTGCATACTTTACAAGGGTTTAGTGAGTTGTAGCATTGCATGTTGTTCATTCACCATTTTCTTCATCATTCTATTTAATTTCAAGGTTTAATTACCAATAAGGGTTTTGACTAAGGAAAACCCCCATTCACTAACAAACAACAAGTTTTTCCCATCTTGCATATTTGTGATTACAGATCTAGGTTGAATACTTGAAGATCATTTGGAGTGAAAACTTGTAAAAGTTGTAAAGTTGCATTACAAAGTTGTCATATTCACAAAAACTCGCCTACAGGTCGAATCCAGAAGTTTCAAAACCTAAGATTGGAAGAGAAGCAAGTGCATACCTTGGAGCTCAAGACCACATTCAGAGTTTTGAAAAATTCAAAAATAGGACTAATACACCACCTTGGGAATCTTAATCCTCCTAAGTATCTTTTTTAGAAATTCCTTTAGATCTGGTTCTAACATCTGAAGATTCTGCATCTACCTTGAAAAATAGCAACAAGACTAAGACAATAGTAAAGGCGTCTTTGTCTTCCTTGACATATCTGGACAACTTCTTTTCATTTTGGAATCCTCACAACATCTCCAGACTTCCTAGGCACACATATCCTATCTCCCTGTTGCATAATTTCATCATTTGCATCTCTCATTTAGCTTGCATTATTAGGTTTTGTGATTTGAATGTTCATTTGTCTTTTCCAAGCATTTTCTTGGTGGTGAACCCCTAAAAACTTATAGAACCCCCTCCTAGGTCTTCCGGATTGAGAATTTACTCACCTTGTGAGGTTGCTATTCAATCCAATGGGGAATCTTGGGACATTATTGAATGACCAAAGGAAAATAGAGTGGTCTAACCCCCATATCCCATTTTCTTTCTGGTTTAAATGTTTGTGTCCATTATGCTCTTTACTTATCCTAGGTCAAAATTTCATTCAAAACTTTATCAAAGTGTGAGAAAGGTCACAATCCTATGTCACTGTAGATTCAACTTTCTTAAATGAATAGGTCATAAAATATTATTCAACCTTCTTTTATATATATATATATATATATATATATATATATATATATATATATACAGAACTAAAACTCTTTATGAGGCCAAAAATTTGGGAATCTCATAATTCTATTTATTTAATAAGATGATAATCATATCTTGTTCTTCTATGAATCATGTAATCCTAAAAAAAAACACAATTCCTATTCATATGTAAACTATCTACAAGGGTATTTATTTTTTTAAATGAGACATAGGTTCTTGTTTCAATTTTGAAAAAAAATATTCTTGTTACTTTGAATTCTCTTATGATAGAATCCATGAGACATTTTTATTCTCCTTTGATCTATTGAATGGTTAAATTATAACTTTAGAAAACAAATTTCCATATGTCAATCCAATGCTTGGATAAGTCATTTTGATGTTTCTTCTTCATGGTATTTTTGCTATCCTGACTATCTATTTACAAAATAAAATTCTCCATCTCAAAAAATATCTTAAATTTCAAATACTTCTTTTAAGTACAAGTATCCCTTCCTCATAGATATAGTAATTTATTTTTCAAAATGTTAAGATTTTTGACCTATATCATTATATTTCCTTCTTTCAAAAAAGATATTCCTATGTCAACACATTAGACCATCTAGTACCATATGCATCACTACATAAAATAATTCATAAAGATATCTTATAGTGTTCTCCATGATCTAAATCTATCTTATTAATCCTTTGAACTAGTTTTTCACTATGGCATCCAAGTGTGGTCCTCCAATTTTTATGAATTTTCATAAATTTTATTTGGTGACTACTAAGTCCTCATAAAATGTAAACACATATTTAAAACATGCTAGGTATTTTTGGATTTTTTTTATCTCTATGGATATTTGGGAAGTGTTGTATCCTAGTAAAAATATGATGTTGTAGCCTAATCATCCCCTAGCTAAGGTATAATCTAATAAAATCATTTTTCTTGATGTTGATGAAATTGTTCTTTATGGATAATTATATGTAATTCCTTTTGAATACACAAATAAATCTTTTGAATGTTGCATATGTTCAACAATAAAATTAGATAATATAATTAGATAATCATTATAAACTAAAAACAAATAAAAAATATTGTTATACATTATTCTATAAAAATAGGCCAAATTTTTAGTCTAATCGAAAGTAATTATATTTCATTAATATAATACTTGTGGAATGGGAAATGAAGTCTCATACTTATTCATATATTTGATCTTAATTTGCTAGAATCCTTATTTACAATCAAATTTGAAATAAATATTGCAATTTTTTTCTCTTATAATTAAACTAGAACTAAATAGTATACAGTTATTAAAAGGATGAATTGTATCATAGAAATTCTCATAATTTATATGAAATTTTTCTATACATATATTGTACTCTACAATATTCTTAAAAGAAAAGGTTTGGCATAAGATTAAGCTCTTGTTGGTCCTTATAAATTCCCCTTCCAATAAATCTTAAAGATGCTCATCTATTTCTATTACTTCTATTTAGATGAGAAAATAATATTTGTATGGGGTATTCTTCTAATGCATTCTAGCCTAATTTGATTTACATTATTTTTCTATGTGATCTATAATTTTAACAAGTTTATAATATAATATTATTTTTCATGAATCATTTTCCCTATTTTTTCCTAGAACTGTATCTTTCTTTTATGAATTTTCCTATAGTTGATAGATTATCAACTTTGACTTTGTTTTTCATATCCTTCTAATCATTCCATTATTTCAATTTTATCTATATAGATTTGAGAAATGGAACCTTCATCTATTTCCGATTGTTTCTTAAAGAATTTGTGTTTTTTAATTTTAGCACAAAGGGTTCATATTTACTATGGAATATATGACCTAATAAACCATCATTATCCATACCACTAAGTTAAGGGAATATGTGGTATACATAATTAAAATAATTAAGTGGATACCTTGAGCATACTTTGTAGTTTTTATGGGTTCTCGTATAATATAATAGCCATTCACAATATCTTTTATCTCACTATAATATATTTTTGGAATGATTTTAGTATTTCAAAATGATCTTTCAAAATCACACTCTACAAGAGTATCCAAAAAAATGGGTATTATAGTTGAAGAAATTTATAACATAATTTAGAGATATATACATTTATAGAAAATTTGAGGTTTACTCTCCTTTCTTTTTTATTCTAGTATTTTCATACTCATCAACATAAAAAAATTGTTCTATCTAGTTAACTTGTGTGATAAAATAAATTTCATAAAAGGTGTTAAAAATATAATCTATATTTTATCACTCTAATACATTTTTTATGTAATTTTGTGTGTCATGCAAAGCTCTCTAAGCATGATACCCATTTAAAGATATTTGAGTTTGTCTATTTGAGAGAGAAAAATAATGTCAATTAAAATCTTTTTTTGTTTTTTTCATTTATATCATACATATGGATGGTGTATATGTCGATTATTAAACGAGCAAATAAAACATAATGAAATAGAAAAATGAAAAAGAAGATAGATAGAAAATAAGGACATAATACAATGATTACGTGGTTCACCATTTAAGGCTACATCCATGGGAAAGCAAGGAAAACCTTTTATTATCCATAATCACTCCATACATGGTATGCACTCATATATATCTATACAATTGTTTTCCTCTTCAGATATGAAGAGACAAAAGAAGGTGAAAAGTCATGTGACTGTTGGGCTTCATATTCTCAACAGTATATCATGCAAGTGAATCTGTATACTCATTATGATTTTGATAATATATATATACCCTATATCTGTAGAATAAATCATGGAATGAATAAATAGATTTTAGTTATGCAATAAATTTACTTATATATTTTTAATGTAAAAATAAAAATAAAAAATTTGTCAACATATCAATCAAGAGAACCAAAATTGAAATACTAGTTTATAATGATACAACCATCTAAAACAAACTAAAAAGAGTTCAACATAGATACTAGCAACATAAATTAAAAACCTAATATAAATACCATCATTAAAAATTACATTGGCACTATTAATCCAAAGAAAGTTTTTAAAAAATTACTAGAGAAAATTAAAACATATTCTCTAATAAATTTTCTTCATGAAGGATGCTAGTGTGGGTAAAAATAATTCATGGAGTATAGCTTATTTCATGAAAGTTTCCATTTAAAAAATAGAAGAATTATTAATAAAATTGATTGGAAGCCCCAAAAGAAATTGGTATTAATGATAGAGTATGATATGCATTTTATGTCTCAAATAAGAAAATGTCTTCTCAAAACCAAATAATTCAAAACAAGGGTCTTTCCTACATAATTAATAAATTAATAGAAAAAAAAATTACTCCCATTAACTTATAAAAAAATTATATTTACACCCACTACACTATTAATAGATTTTCATTCTTATGGTAGTATTTTATTATTCAAGTTCATTAAGCCATAAATCACTTTGTAAGCATTCATAAGCATCCATCACCTCAAGACAAGACATATATCTATAAAGACTAGAAAGCATGTCTTTCTCAATAAATTTTCATCTTTCACATTTCAAAATTTATGTGACTTTCAGGAATGTAAAGACTGGTAATTGATAACTGATACATAAGGTGTACCATTTGTACTTTTATATCTGAATTTCATTATGAAAGAGAAATTATATCTATTAAATATTGACATATTGATTAATTTAAATTTATGATTTTGATTTTCAATTAATTAATAATATGGTCAAATGTGCATGGTGAGTGATTGTCATTTGAACCAAAAAAATATTGAATCTTCTCTTCCAATGGAATTTCAACAAGTGGCAAGACTATTTATTATAACTGCAATCATTTATTGTATATATACATGTGTTTTCTATTCTGCACGACGTAGCAGGGGGTAGCAGGGAGTAGCATATGTACACTTTGTATTGTGAAGCAGGAATTAGGTGTCTCCTTCATATTGAGAGTATGAGAGTCTCATATACTTTAAGCCATCTGTAAACCCAAAAACAAAAGAATATTTCCTTCCCTTTCCTTTCTAAAACCCAGTTTCTACTGTACTGCTGGTTAAGGTTTCTGTGAAGACCTGCTTAATACTGGCACTACAGGCAAAAGTTTCATCCTCCCTCAAGGGGTGTGCCTCATAAATGTTTCTAGCGTTGAACATTTTCAGTCCAATATGTTTCATACTGCAAATGCATCAAGGCAATGCAATACAGAAGGAAGCGAGCTTTGAAAAACGGATACATATATTACATGCAGGGAAATAGATACGACCTATGTATCTGGTAGTCAACAAATCCCAATAAAACAAAAATATCGAACAGACGAAAAATGGCTAATTTATTCAACGTGTCAGAGCCCTGTCCTCTTCGTTGAGCAGGCGTTGCAGCCTGAAAGGGAAAGTTTGTAATGATCGATTCCCAGTGGCCAAAAAATTCGAATCTTCACTTCCAATTGGTTTCGATGACTGACGAAACTATTTATTATGACTGCAATCATTTATTGTTACCTAAGGCTGGGTATGAGTTCCCTACAGTTTCTAATAACTCGGGACCCATGTCGGCAAACTCAGTTTCTATTTGTTTCCAGTGCTTCTGGCAGAGCCTGCATACATTTAAATAACACGGTTAATGTCAGGAATCCAACAAATTTACCTACAATAGCTGACGAGTCAGTTGATTTGGAATTAAAATTGATTTTTTTATTGATGGGTGTTTGGTTTAAATGGTTTTATATGAATTAATCAGGGAACAAGTCTTGTTGAGTGTAAGGTTCTACAATCATAACATTTTGGAAATTGAGGAGGTTTCAGGCTAAAGACTTGTAATCTGTATCAAGAAAAAATTACCTAAAATAGCTGAAGATTCACTTGATTTGAAACTAAAATTGACTTTTTATCTGTCAGGTCCTTGGTCTATTGGTTTAGTTGAATAGTTTTGAATGAGCCAACTAGAGATCAATTCTTATTGAGGTCAAGGTCCCAACATCATAACTTCTTTAGTTGAAGAGGTTTCAGCCTAAAGACTTGTGCTCTGTATCAGGTAAATATAAGTTTTGTGGATGATATAAAATCTTTCATTAAAAAAAGAAAATGATCCTTTTTGTCAATGTCAGAAATCCAACAAATTTACCTAGAATAGTTGAAGATTTGGTTCATTCAGAATTAAAATTGATTATTTTTGTTGATGGGTTTTTGGTCTATCCATGAAGTTGAATGGTTTTAAATGAGCCAACTAGGGATCAAGTACTATTGAGTGCAAGGTTCCAACATCACAACTTCTTAGTTGAAGATGTTTCATCATAAAAGCTCATGCTATATTTTACATTAGAATTAGAATAGTTTGTTGGTGGATCATTTAGTTTTAGGACACTTTTGTAGGTGGAAATGATCTTTGTTCCATATATTTAATCTAAAATATAGTACTTTTTTTACTTTGTAATGTGTCTAACCATGTACCATATTGTAATTGTTAAGGATTGGTGATATTTAAAAATATATTAGGAGATTCTCAAATCACAAGGGCCAGGTTCTCTAAGATTAAACTGCTTGATTGCACTAGGCTTTAAAATCATGGAATGGTTGAAGACAACACTCTTTAGTCATGTAGAGGTGGATAATTTAGATTACTTTTATTACTCCAAAGTAAAATATTCCTAGAATGATTCTCCTTGTAATAAATAGAACTTTTCAGTGAATAATCACTAATGAATGGATGCACATTCTCTTTGGTATTACATCTAGTGTTGCAAATAAAAATGTTCCTAGAATAATTAGTTGGCCCCACAGTTGTCATTGCACCAATGTGACCAGCCTACCCACAACCAATGTGACTGATGTTGACACAATGGTTGCTAATGTCCTTCAAGAAGAACTAAAACAAATGGATGAAGATTTAGAAAAATTGTAAAACTTTATAAGTTTTGAATATATTGCTAGTACTACAATTCTCATCATAGATAACATGAGTAAAATGCTTGAGAATGAACAAGGAATAAAGATTGTGCATAGCCTAGCTCATATTTTTTATAAATATGTTTGTACAATGAATAATTGTGCTCAAACTTTTGGGTTAACTCAAATTCAAGGTGGAAATCCAATTTCTCTTTCCACAACTATGACCTCTATTTTGACATACACTAATCCAACTATTACAACAAATAAACAACCTACTAGCAATGCTAATGCTACCTTAGGTATTTTCATTGGTAATCCCTTTAGCTTTGTGCATTCAAATATCATATCTCCTAATCCATCTCCACTCACAAACTTACAATTCACTTGTCCTCTAAATACATATACACCCCCCCTTATTCACCTCCATCTCACAACACATACAATGATCTCATCCTTAACCAAATCCTGTAAAAAATTGCATTCCTCCAAAAATAAATTGTTACATTGAATCATAGTCAAAATGGCCAACCTTCACAATATGTCAAAAGAAATCCTTTATCATTAGAGATATTGAGAACACAAATACAACAAGGCATAGAGATTCCTAGATTTGAGAAATATGGTGGGAAAGGAGACCCTAGTAACCATGTATCAACATACACATCCAGAAATCCATATATAGTGACTTTATTTTTGAGGATAACTCTTGGCTAAACTTTTCCTTGGATACTTGAAAGACACTAGCTTGGAGTGGTCTTTTTCTTTATCGAATTACTCAATTAAATTTCATTCAATGTACTTTTTGATGCCTTTCTTAACCATTTCCAAGTGCACATGGGGTCCTAAGATGACCTTAGCCAATTTAATGTAATGTAAACAAAAAAATGTGAAAAGGTCACTATTTTCATAGCACGCTACTAATTGCTTTACTCACAAATAAACATCAAGATTCCTGATGTTGACCTTCAAAGAATGTTTTGAGCCATTTTGAATACCAATATTCAAGATAAACTTGTGATGTTAAATTCTCCCTCCTTTACACAATAGTGCATGACCCTTTGTGAATATTAGAATTTGGTTAGTCATCGTGAGGCAAAAAATCCTTCTAACCCTTCTGTGAAATCTGAAGTCATGCCCCATAACAATTTTGAACCTTTTAAGGAAAATAAAAGGGCTTTTCACAAATAAATACACCTCAAACAAATCAACATGTTGACACCCGAGTGGTTAGGGCTTTTCACAAATAAATTCAAATGCCTTTTTTCCATTATCATTGAAAAAATGGACATGATATAGAACAATGTAAGCATCTTAAACATATTTTCCAAGACCCCATTGATTCTAATCACATCCAAATTGGTGGTGTTAATGATCAAGGAAATAAGTTTGTTGCCCCACCCAACCAAAATTTACAATTATTTACCAACCCAATGCCAAATCATAATGCCTCTTTTATGAAAGCTAATGATGCCAAGAATGGTGTGATGAATGTCGACAAACTTGAAGAAACAAATAATGACTATATAAATTAAAATGAAGGAGACATAGAATGTATGGTTATCTTCATTGACATGCAACCTCATAAGGGTCAAACTAAAATGCCAAGCTTGACATTGTTTTCTCACAAAATGACATAATTATACATGACAAGCCTACTAATGGGATATTACTTGATCTTGTATGTGTAGAGAATGTGATCACTAAGGAATTCTTATTTCTGCATGAACTTTAATGAGATTCTTATGAACAATTGAAAGCATGGATCAAAATGCATAATGGTTTTTTCTTTCCTTACGATAGGCTCAATTGCTCTTTCTTTACAAGTTAGACCGAAAAAATTAAATGTCTCATTCTCCATCATCCTATCATCAGATCGATTTCGTGTGAAGCTTGGTTACCCATGACTATGCTTCATGAATGTCATCTCGTCGGTAGTACATTTAAATTTTTAAAGTTCCCATTTTACAATGAGATCTTTACTGTGCACCATAGTGGCTTTAATCTTATGTCTTCTCGTGGGAATTTCTCATTGGATTTCATTTGGCCCAAACCTATGGAACATATTTTAAGCCTTCTGAAGAATTTTTTTTCAAATCTTATCAAAAGTTCAAGGCAAAGAACATAGCAAAATTATCGCTTAGTAAAATGCCTCAACCCATGATTGAGCATCCTATCATTGATGAAACCATGATTAAACCCAAAGCTCTTCCAGGTAACCAAGACCAACCAATGATAAATACTTTTCCTATTTCATGCAAAATACCAAGAGATAACCAAAGAAATTCTATTCTCCCTCCTATGATCAAACAATTTTATAGAGCTAAAGAGAAAGTGGTTGAAAAGGCTCCCATGGTTCCTTCCATTCCTCCCTTACATGAAGAAAATAAACCTATTGTCGATAAACCACTCCTACACAACCACAACTTGAAAAATATACAAAGAGAAATAGAAAAAGATTGTAGGAATAGACGTTGTTCTACTGCTCTTAGACTAAAAGAAGAAAATAAAATGAAAAATCAAGAAAAAGGCATGATGATCCTCCACCTTCGCCACAACAAAAACAACAATAAACTTCAAAGGGCAGTTGTATTGTCATTAGGTCTCCCTTTATGATTAACTTGGATGATGATGGTGAGATTTCTAAAATTGATGAGGAAGTGCATAATGCGCTAAATTTATTATTTTCCTCTTCCATGAGCTTAAATGATAAAAGCCATGATAGTACTCCTATAAAGAGTGACTCAACACATGTTTAACCTTGTGATGGTCTTAGTACAACACTTGTTGTCCCTTTGGCTAGTTATTTTCCTTTTGCACATGATGAAAAAGATTTGGATACAAATGACCTACTATAGGTTGACTCGCATGTGCCATACTAGTCTTCTCTTTGTGTTTTTTTATTGCATATGCGTAATATGATCCCCCATACTATGCTACTTGGTGTGTCTTTATATCTTTTTGAGCCTAATTTAGATGGCCCTTATCACTTTGTTGGTGCAAGGATACAAAGGAAGTGAATTTTTTTGTGAATTTCTTCTATTTGTATCTACATTCTTCTATCTATCATAACCTTTTGTCTTGTGTTTTCCTTTTCAGGATGGCACAAGGCATCAAGACATTTAGGTCTCTTCCATGTTGACCCAAAAGCTTCTCTATGTTCTCTCTCTCTCTCTCTATGTGTCATTCTTCCTTTGTGCTCATTGTTCCATGAGTTATTTGGGGAATGATAAAAGTTCTAAGCTCGATTATATCACTGCAACAATGACAAACCTTGACCCCAAATCCATGGATCCCTTATGTGTTATCTTAGGATTTCATAGGATTGAAAAATATCCTTTCATGATGTAGCTCTATATTGGAAACATATGTTTACATAGGGATTTCTAAATAAAGCTCTCATATATTGGAATTTATGGTGTTCTACTTTAATGTAACTACTCATAGCATGATGTTTAACAATTTCTTTAAAGTGAGGGCATGTGCATCCCTACTCATTGTTTGCTTCAAAGTTTTGTCTTCTTACTTTGTCTGATGTGTCTTCTTGGTGGTGTCAATGGGTTTGATGTCCTTCAATATTGTGACATTTATTGGTATATCACATTCCTCTTAGTGTTCATGCTACAGATTGCATTCCTCAAGTTGTGAATCTTTTATCCTCGACTAATCCTCTCTTGGAGGAATTAGGCATGGTCTTCCCTAAGGTGAAACCTTTGATGATCTAAGAAAAACCACTTTGAATACAATCCTTGTACTATGAAGGGATTCCCTTCCACTATAGAAGATGTTTTAAAATAGGTCATGCTACTACACAATGTGGTTTCGAGAAAAATGCTACAACTTCTTGGTGGAAAGTTACTTCTCAACAACATTATACGGTTCAGAAGAAAGTTGGTCAACAGAGTAGCTTTTCTGAGGTGGTTTCCTCATAATCACAAGCTTGTGAGGTATCCCCTTCAGATGTCTCTTTTGGTGGGGTTGCTGAAACTGAACATCATGTTGAAACCCCTAAAGATCGTGAGGTTGGACCTATGTGTGCTGATCAGAATGGCAGGGTTGCTAAGGCAACCCCTATTGAGTCAACGGCTACCATTTCAGGTGGAAGTGCATTGGCTTCCCTATCTGGTGGCTCTTCAGAAAATTCTTTATCTGTGCAAAGGAATCAAGATGTAACCGCTAATACTTTGGTTGCTGGCTTTCATCTTCATGAAATAAGTGAGTTGGCATGGCATGGTAAGGCGAGGCAAGTGGAAGATGGATGGATCATTGTTAAGGGAAAAAAAGATAAATCCTCTTAGCCATCTTTCGTCATGACTCTCCACTCCCACAAGAAAAGTGTAAAATGTAAATCTTAATTGGTCTTGTTTTGGAGCTGGTCTTTTTTGCTAGCTACTTGCTTTCTTTTCTACAACCTTGCTCTTTTTTGTTAAAGGGTTCTAGGTCCCTTCAAAATCTATTTTTTCCTTTATCAAAAACATAAAAAAAAATTATTTCCAATGGATCCTTTATGTTTTTCATAACCACCAAGCATAACACAACTTGCTTGCTAGTGGAGCATTTTTTATGAGTGGCTAGCATAACACAACTTGCTAGCCTTGTGATTCTATGGCACCTTATCAAAGTTATCAGGAGGTATTAAATTTTTTATTGTTAGTACAATGGGAGCCTATTCCTAGCATGACTTCCCATTAGCCACTCTTTGGGTCTCACCTAGTGGACAACGGATTTCACTAGCCCATGTGAGCACATTTTGTTTGCATAGTGGACAATAGGTTTCCACTTGTAATTTTTTTTTGGAAAAGAGATAAGGCTTGATCCATACCAATTGGAAAAATAGTTTAGGCTTGATCCATCCATCCTCTCTTCCCTCTTCTCTCTAATTTTGACATTTTATGCTTGTGTATCCTATTTTGCTACATATTTGATAAAGGTATGTGTCTCTTTGTGCCTTTGTTGGTTTTCCATGAGATCTTAGATCTTTGGGGCTTGATGATCCTCCTTGACCTTTGTTGTCTTATCCTTCCAATAGTTGCACAATTATACCTAACTTAATGCTTGCTTGACTACTTTAGTGTGAATTTGAGCTAGGGCTCATCCTCTCACTAAAGAAGGGGCTAAATGTAGTGTCACAAAATGTACTCATATTTACACACTATATTTGGGACCCTTAATTAGTTGGACTTAATTAAGACTATGGAGTCACATAAAATTTTCCTTTTCCTTACTTGACTTGGGAATAATTAATGACAAATAGGACATAGCATCACCTTGATCTAGTGTTGTGAGGTGTTTTACACTTCCATATTAGGTCTTGGGCCCCTTTTAAGATAAATTAACTTTACTTAATTTAGTGTTGTAAAGTGTATTTATTTACATTTTCACATTAAATTCAAGAGGCTTGTAAACTAATTGGACCTAATCTAGTATTGTAATGTTTTTTACAAATTTACATGGGATTTAGGGCCCTTCTAAGCTAAATAGACTCAATTTTTCCTTAATTCAATGTTGTAAAGTATATTTATGTGGACACCGAAAAAGTAACCCTTATAATTTTTCTATCTTGTTTGGGTCCTCCTTGCGATTTTGGCTTAATGTTGCCTTGATTTAGTGTTGTAATGTGGATAACACATTCACATTAGATCTTGGGCCCTTGTGAACCAAAAGGATTCAAGTGATACCTTACCTAAGTGTTGTAAAGTGTTGTAACACACTTTCACACTTTTCTAGGGTCTTGTTAATGTATTTCACCTAAATAACCTCTTTTCATCATTTACCAATCCTTACTTCAAAGTTTTATAAAGTGGTGTAACACATTTTCACACTTTACTAGGTTTTTCATTAATAATTGGGCTTTCTTATGCTTTAATTGGCCCCATTTTGCATCCACGGGCCTTATTTATTTGTATTTTTGAGAATATTATTGATAAATAACATTTAAAGCATCAAAATCCCAAAACCCACCTTAAATTCCTAAGGTGGGACTCATTTGCCATTCTGGGTGAATGAGTCTCCTTAGCTGGGACCCATTTTCCCAAGGTGGTGAATGAGTCCCCTTTAGCTCAAAATTCAAAATTAATTCAAAATTCTAGTAGGTTTTTATTATCCAAGATCTAAGGTCAACCTGTGATGTAATTTCAATAATTATTGCATAATTGAGTATAAATATAGTCTTCTTTCTTTCATTTTCATACCTAGCATTCAAGTGTTCATGCATATAGTTTACAAGAGAATTTGAGAATTCATAAGAGAATTCAAGGCATTTCAAGGGCATATTATCAAGGAATTTTTAAGTTTCATTCATCATGTCAAAGATTGTTTGGATCATGTTGTTTTAGAGCTAATAGTTGTGGTGTAGGATTTGTAAGTATTGCATTCAAGATCCATCAACATCAAGCTAGAGTTCAAGTCCACATCCATTAATGCCAATACTTACATGTTTGTAGCACCTTATTGGTAGGGTTTGGTTAGTTGTAACATCATTATTTGTTCATTCATCATTCTCCATTTTATTTCATTTCATTTCAAGGGTTTAATTACCAACATGAGGTTTGACCAAGGCAAACCCCTATTGACTAACCCCACAACATTTTTCCTTCTTCTTGTGTGTGATTTTCAAGGCTAGGTTATAGATATACCAAGAAGTTAAGATTGGAAAAGTGGTCAAAACAAGTCAAAGTTGTCAAATTCCTAAGAGAAGCTTGGAGAAGATCTACATGTTGAATTTTGTAGTTTCAAAACTGAATCTATATCAAGAGTCGAAGAGCATACTAAGGGCTATAGTTTCCTATTTTAAATTTCCATAAATCCCAAGGTGGAATAATTTTCCACTATTTCTAAATGAGTCCTACTGCCCAGGACTAAAAAATTTTTTTGTAGGTCTAAGTACCCATTTGTCTGGAACCTGTTTTGACATAGTTTTCCCAAAACTGGACTAAGTCACCTAGCTTGGCGTATGAGTCCTAGTTGGCATCAACAGTGAATTTTCTAGGATTCTAGAGCTCCATTCCATCTCCAACAAGTTTCCAGGTGCACATTTCAAGTTTCATAACTTTATGTTACATTTTACTTGCATGTTTAGGTCATTTAGTATTAGTTTGCATATCACACTATGTTTTCAAACATCTTGCATTTTCGAATTTTATAGTTGGTGATGAACCCATTTCTTGTCTCCACTCATGTCCAAGGATATCTTGCATTCAAATCTCTCATATCCTTCACTGTGTTGAGATCTCCAAGGTATTCTTGAATGTGAGCATTGTGAAATCGGATCCCACTTCTTTCTTCCCCTTTTGTGTGGACAAGGAAGTTGAGCATCCATTTCTAATGTCCACAATTTATTTACACTTTTGCATTGGATTTTTTTACCTATTACATTTATAACCTTAATATCATCATTTATAGGCCTCTATGATCCCATATTGTGCTTCTCAAGGCATATTTTGATCAAAGACCTAACAAAATCAACAAATGAGCTTAATTTCTTCACTCCTTGACACTCTAGGACTAAAAATACCCCCCATGGGACCCATTTTCCACCTTGAGTGAATGAGTCCCATCCAGGTAGGCCTCATTCACCTAGGATGTTGAATGAGTCCTATTTGGCCTATTTTTGAGGTTTTGAGTGGGAAAAGTAGCTTTTTAATTCAAATGTCTCCTATTTTGGCCTTTGGGATCAAATGCATGGGTTATTAGGTGGATTTCCTATATAAAAAAGCTTCCAAATCGTTATTTCATCAATCATCATGCATTCATATTATCAAGTCAAGCAAGCAAATTTTAGGTATTTCAAGACTTCATAAGATCATTTATAAGGCATTCAAGGGAAAAATTCTTCATCAGTTGTTGTAGTAATTCAAGATCCATCATCATGTCAAGCATATCGAGAATCAAGCATGTTATTGAGCTAGTGTTGTGATGTAGCATTGAAGATCCAAGACCAAGCATTGTTCCATTCTTATTGTCAAAGATCAAGATCTACATCCTTCATGGCCATTTCATGTTGAGTTATAGATTTACAAGACATCATCATTCAAGATCTAGGTGTCTTAGAGCTTTAAGATCATTAAATATTAAGTTGAAAGCTTGTTGGAGTTTTCCCCTTATTGTAAAAGGTCATGATATTCACTTAAGGGTCATCTACATCCTCGAAATCAGAGTTTTAGATTTGGGAACTTGGTGAAGCAAAAAGAGAAGAATGAGAGGTGTTGATCAAAACTTTGAATTTCTAGAAAATTCAAACTAGACTCATTCACCAAGAATGGAAAATGAGTCACATTATAGGTTTTTCTCCGAGATCTTTGTAGATTTGGATACCCTTTTGGCTGAAACTTGCTTTGATGCAGTTTTCTAGAACTAGGACTAATTTTCCTTGAATGGAGAATGAGTTGCACCAGTTCTAAAAAGTAGCAATTTTGGGATTTTAGAGTTCCATTCCATCTCTCTCTAGATTATAGGTGCACACTTTCAGTTTTTTAGCTTTCTATTTTGTTTCATGGTCATTCCTAGGTCACTCATTGAAGCATTGCATCAAACTAGGGTTTTGCATTTCATCCTTCATTGCATTGTCTTTCTAAGTTTAAACTTGGTTGTGAACCCCTCATTAAATCATATTCAATCCCTAGGACAACTCTATTTCAAGATTTCAATCTCCTTTACTTTGAGATCTATAGGGTTATCCTTGAGTGGTATCTCTTGGAAAGTGGGTGTGGTCTATGTCTTAAACCATATGATAGCAGTTAATGACTCCATTTTCCTTGGTTCCATCTTGGTGAACCTACATTTAGAATACTGAGATTCTAATTTGGAGTGCATCATCATCCTATATTTGTCTTGCATTAATTTTGCATTAGGGTTTGCATTAAATTTAATTAACATTCTAGGATTTCAAATTTTTGCATTAGTGAAAGTGTATATAGGTTGCATTTTTTCATCTCGAGTCATTGAAAATTATATAAAATATTCATTTGCATTTAGTCTTCGGGTCATACAAACTAAAAAGCATACAAATCAATTAAAAATTTCTAATTTTTTTGAAAAAAATCACTACTGGGACTCACTCGCCACCTTGGGCGAATTAGTCCTAGTGCACCCCTGAAACTATCTTTTACAACACTAAACACCTTGTTTCTGCACTTTTGTTTGATTCCATTAACTATATGTTTAATTTGGATGAGTTTTTGTTACACGCATTTCAATAAATCTAGCTTAATTTAAAATTTGCATTTGCAACATCTCATTTTTAGATTATTGCATAGTATAATCAGTAAATTACACTATTTGAAAACTAAAAATTTCATTTTATTTTAAGTCTTTACATTGCATTTTGAGTTCACATAGATTATTGTTCAAATATGTTAGCTTTGGTCTTTTCCAAGTTTGCAAAGAAAAAATTAGTCAATAAACATGTTCGTCATTCATTCAATGCATTCCTTCATTATGAGAGTCTCGTAATGTGAAAGAGTGGACATGTTCACACTTTCCTTAAACTTACACCCCCTCCTATCTCTCTTATTTGTGAGTATAATGTGACACTAGAAGATATAAACACGGAAATTCATGATGATCATAATTTTTCTTCTCTCGATACCTCTCCTTTTCATGATGAAGGTATCTTGGTGAAAGAAGATGCAATTGTTGAGAATCATGAAGGTCTTGTTTTCTCTTCTCCTCATTCCCCTTGGTAAAATAGTATAACAATAGAATACAAAATCATTGCCACCACTTTACTTAGTCTACATTCCTCTCCCAACATTTTGCCTATTGGTGACAATGCTACAATCATGAATGACCATGAAAATGATATTTTTGAGGAAGAAACATTGGTGTTAGAAGATCTAATCATTCAAATCTCTTACAATCCTACTTCTCCCACTTGGGAAGACATTATATGGAATAGGGGTGTAATTGTAGATAACCATGATAATCACATTGAATATTTTCCTAATATCCTTCATTGTAGTGAAGATAGTTTGGTGTTAGAAGAAATACTTGAAAGTCATGAAATTATTGTTTATTTTTTTCCTAATTCTCCTACCATATGGGAATATCTATTTGGTAATCATGAAAATCATAGTGGTCCTTCTCTTGATGCCTCCCCTAATTGTGATGAATATTCTTTACAAAATGTAAACATGGATGAACATATTACAATCTCTCCTACTAGGGTAGCTAATATGGAACAAGAGAATGAGACCTTAGAGAAAAATGACAAACAAATAGAGCCTTCTCCTAATATCCCCACTATTGATAAATAATAGAATTCAACCATTGGTCATTCCCCTACTTGCGATGAAGTCATCCTGGAAGAACCAACTTTTGAATGTCAAGAACATTTGGTTTCTAGTTGTCCTAACAACTCTCATCCTAGGGAGGATATCATCATGCGAGAAAATGACAACACTAATAAGGTGGCTTCCTTAGGTGATGACACAAAGGTGATTCTAGATTTCCCTTTATTAGAGATACATCAAACCAAGACCATCAACGTTATGAATGTGCAAATTTTCATTATATCCCCCTTGATTAATGGACTTGCTACATAACCCGTGGGACATCCTAAGAATCCTCTAATTCTTTACTCACCATCACACAAGCAACAAACTCAAAATAAACCTGAACTTATCCTCTAGCCACCAAAGAATAATGTGTCGCAACAGCTGAGTCATAATACCATTGCTCATACATATAACACTAGAAACAATTTGCAACCAACAAAAACAATTTCAACATCCCTACCTTTTCCTAATCCCATTTTTCCTAGTGCTCCCTATTTAACTTCACATAGTGGGAAGGAGTATGATCTTGTTGAACAACTAAAGAATACTCTTGCTAAGATATCATTGTGGGACCTTATTTGAGCCTCGCATCATTATCATAACATGATACAAAGTTCCTTTCAATAACTTCCTATCCCTTGTAATGTGCAACTAAATAACATAGAAGCCATGATTCAAGGAATAAATGCTGACATTATTTTCCACCAAAGCGAGCTCTCTTCTTTAGAAGTGCAAAAACAAAGTGATGCTTTCATGATCATATATCAATACAATAGGAGAGGGATAAAGTGAACCCTTGTTGAAAATGGCTCAGCCCTTAATGTGTGTAGCATAAACCTCTTGGATAGGCTTCATGTGGATAAATAAAAAATTCAACCTACCTCTTTATCCATTAGTGTATTTGACAATGTAGGAAAGAAATCTCTCAATGTGATCACTTTACCTATTATAGCTGGAAATGCCACATTGGAAACACAGATCCATGTTATGCCTCATGATCTTTCATATAATCTCCTTCTAGGTAGGCCATGGATTCATACAATGAATGGCATGCATTATACTTTTCACTATAAAATGAAATACATCTACAACAACAAAGTGTACACACTATACATTGATCATGAGCCTTATAGTGTTTAACAACTTAAAAAAGGAAAAGAAAATCCTTTGGCAACATTATCACCTACTACACAAGTGGAACCCATGCAATAGAAAGACAAAGAAAAACTATTGAGGTAGTCACAAAGCTATTAGAAGATGATTGGGGTTCATTATATTTCACACCAACATTCATGGGAGAATACAAGATCATAAACAAAGACTCTAAAAAGGGAAATGAAAAAGCGTTAAATTTGAAGGACCCTTTAGAAGCATCCACCTCATCCACTTTAGACAAAGAAGAAAATTACATGACAAACTTTGATGAACTTAATCATGAGCAACCAATAGATCCAAAAGAAATGAAAAATCTTTGTGAAAAAGATTATGATCTTATGAAACAACTTGGGTATAGTGGAAAAGGATGTGATGCTAGAAAACAAGGTATCCATGTCCCTATAGACCATGACACACAAGGAACAAATCATGGTCTTGGTTATTTTCATTTGATAGAAATAAACAAACCTTCACTCAATATCAACACTCTTACAAAAGATTCTTTTAAGCCAACTTTAAAATTAATGTATCCTGAAATGATAGACACTAGTGGTCTTCATTTTTTTCCTTTGCAAGAAATCAAACAAAAAAAGAAATCTTTGCTTAATGTCAATGTCATCTCACGTAAAAGACTAATTATTTTAATTCATTAGATTTTACATCCTCCTTTCAAGGAGAGAAAAAATTCTCACAATCTAAAGAGTCTTGCGTAGGTATGACATCTTGTACTAAGCCAAAGATATCTTTGTCACATAAGAAAGGAACATATTCTATGGATCAAGAGAGTATCTTGGCAAGACTAATCCAAGATCGTTTGAAATCTCTCCCTCCAAGAGCATGAAAAAAAATTATTACAAGACTTCATTTTGTGCATATCATTGAGTTCATGGTCATGCTACTAATGAATGTCAGGCTCTGAGTAACAGAGTTCAAAATATTAAGCATTATGGTGCTCTTCCTTTGGTTGAAGCACCTAGTTCCTCTAACTAATACTTATGTTCATCATATTCGGCTCACCCTTGTTCTACACTAAGTGGGGCCAAGGGGTTAGGTAGCCTTTTCTTTTTATGTCACTTGTCGTTGTCTCTTTTGGCTAGTTGATTTCCTTTCATGTACATATAAGAGCAAGCTTGGGATGTGGACGACATGCCTTAAGTTGGCTCGCCTGTGACATACTCATTCATGATGTAGTTCAATTCAGAAACATATGACTTGGCATAGGGTTTTCTAAATAAGCTCTTGTGTCTTCTTCTACTTTAAAGAAATTTCTCATAGTAATGGTGTTAGCAACCACTTTAAAGTGGAGGCATACATCAACACTCATATTTGTGGGATTTTCTTTCTTCTTGAAATGCTTCCTTTTCTTTGTGGTATCATTGGGTTTGATTTCCTCCAAGAGTGTGATATTTCTTTGATTGGACCTCTCTTGGAAGTGTTAAGCATAATGTTCCCTAAGAAGAGACCATGCACGAATTAAGAAAAATCCCTTTCAACAAACCGTACACTATTTTTCATTTATAATGTCTATGAGATTCAAGTATACAAAGTTTTGGTTGCCTCATGGGGCACGAAGATCATTTTTGTGTGGTACCTTATCAATGTTATTAGGAGGTATAAATTTGGTATGGTTTGAGCAGAAGCCCAACTGGGGCATGAATTTCCTCGTAGCCACTAGTGTGTGTGTATGGGTACATACCAGCCATGAGTGTATGTTGCTCACCCTTTTGGCCTTCTCACTCAGTGGACAGCCTGAAGTTTCATCATCTCAGAGTGAGTATATATTTATTTTTCTAACAAACAACCTAGATCTAATCCACATCATGTTGGACAAACAGTCGAAGCTTGATCCACCTTTTTATTTTATTTTGTTCTTCTTTCTTCTAGCTTTTAACATTGCGTGATCGTGTATCTTGATGTTGCATATACTATACACTTTGTGTGTGTCCTTTTGTGCTTATGTTGGTTTGACTTAGTATCTTGGATCCTGGGGGCTTGACCACCTCCTTGGTCTTTGTTATCCTAGACCATTTGCATCGGTACACTTGGACCCCTCTTGAATGTCTACTTTAGTGTGAATTTGAAGCAAGTTCATCCTCTCACTAAAGTGGGGGCTAAATGGAGTCACCAAAAAAGTTTCCTTTTCCTTACTTGACTTGGGAATAATTAATGACAAATAGTACTCAACATCACATTGATCTAGTGTTGTGAGGTTTTTTACACATCCACATTAGGTCTTGGGCCCCTTTAAAGATAAATTAACTTAAATTTTTCTTAATTTAGTGTTGTAAAGTGTATTTATCTACACTTTCACATGAAATTCAAGAGGCTTGTAAACTAAGTGGAACTAGTCTAGTATTGTAATATTTTTTACACATTCACATCAGATTCTGGGCTCTTCTAAGACAAATAGACTCAATTTTTCGTTAATTCAGTGTTGTAAAGTATATTTATTTACACTTTCACATTAGATTTTGGGCCCTATTACATTTATAACCTTAATATAATCATTAATACGCCTTTGTGACCCCATATTGTGCATCCTTAGGCATATTTTAATCCAAGACCTGAAAAAATCAACAAATAAGCTTAATTTCTTCACTCCTTGACACTTTACGACTAAAAATAACCCCTATGGGACCCATTTGCCACCTTGGGCTAATGAGTCTCATCCAGGTGGGACTCATTTTCCCAAGATGGAAAATGAGTCCCATTTGGCCTATTTTTGAGGTTTTGAGCAAGAAAAGTGGGTTTTTAATTCAAATTTCTCCTATGTCAGCCTTTGGGATCAAATATATGGGTTATTAGGTGGATTTCCTATCAAAAAGCTTCCAAATAATTATTTCATTAAGTATTGATATTATAAAGTCAAGCAAGAAAATGTTAGGAATTTCAAGACTTCACAAGATCATTTCTAAGGCATTCAAGGGTAGAATTCTTCATCAATTGTTGCAGCAATTCAAGATCCATCATCATGTCAAGCATATCAAGAATCAAGCATGTTATTGAGCTAGTGTTGTGATGTAGCATTGAAGATCCAAAACCAAGCATTGTTCCATACCTATTGCCAAAGATCAAGATATACATGTTGCATGTCCATTTCATGTCGAGTTACAAATTTACAATACATCATCATTCAAGATCTAGGAGTCTTGGAGGTTGAAGATTAAATTTCAGATTAAGTTGCAAGGTTGTTGGAGTTGTCCCATTATTGGAAAAGGTCATGATATTCACTTAAAGGTCATCTACAACCTTGAAATCAGAGTTTCGGATCTGGGAACTTGGCAAAGCAAAAAGAGCAGAATGAGAGGTGTATATCAAAACTTTGAATTTCAAGAAAATTCAAATTGGAATCATTTGCCAAGAGTGGTGAATGAGTCCAGTGTAGTGATTTTTCCCTTAGTCATTTTGATTTTTGGCTTCTACAATTTTTTCAGTTTCAGGTGAACTCGTGCTTGAGTAGAGTTATCAGAAAGGTGTGTAATTTTCCATGTGGTGCTATGCAACTTTCATCTTTAATATTCCTTTCAGGAGAGAATTTGAGAAATGTTTCAGCTCTTCAGATATTTTCTAAGGAGCCATAGTCAAGAGCTCAAAATTTTGCACTTTTTTGACTTGTCACCTCTTCGTTGCAAGCGGATTGCGCTTCCTATGAAGTGATATCTTTTGGGAGTTTTTCAGAGCTTGCTAGCCTTTTTCCTTTCTTGGTTTTTGGGATGGATTCTTTGAGTTGGTGCCTTTGGGTGATGTGATTGGTAAACTAGACCTTTTTTCTAGGTTGCTTTTCTAGGATTTGATCATTTACAAGCCTATATCTTTGCTAAATATTTGAAAAGAATTAATGTGGCAGCTGAGAATTGATGAGCAAATATTGTTATGACCTAACCAAGGATCTTTGATCAGATCATGTGCTATCAACTATCAACACCTTGTAGTATTGACTTTTTTTGTTGAGGTGATGTTTTCCTCTTTTTGTAGCTATATAAGAGAGGTGAAAAGACAATGAGGGGTTGGATTCCAAGTTTTAGTTTCCTTGGTTAAGGAAAAGTTTCATTAGTTTTCTTAGGATATAGAACTATTTTTAGGAGCATAATTATAGAACTACTTATCTCTAGCATGTTATATCTTTTAAGGTTTAAACTATTGTCAAATTGAAATCCAAATTTTGTTTTAAAGTTCATTTGATATTTAAAGCATGAACTATCTAGGATAAATTATTGAGACTGTGCATGTATGGCCTTTTTCAACCTTTCCTTCTTTGTATTATCATTCTGAATGAAACACTGTGCCTTTCCATCAAAATTTGAATAGTTTAAGTAGTTGATTTCCATGTTGTATGCTCGTATGGTAGAATAGTAACTTATGAAAACTAGATTATGTCATTGGATTTCTCTATTTTTCTAAAGGGTTGTTATTTTATTATATTATGTTGTATTAGGAGGAAGAGTTCATGTAATTTATGAATTTTTTTCATTTACCCCTTAGAAATTTTTATGTTTGATCGAACCTTAAATAACACTACCTATGGAAAGATTTGAGAGTCTGCACTATGCTTGTTGTTAGCCATTTTTGTTCATTCTCTTTCCAACAGTGAAGGGTTGTGGAATTCTGTGTCTAAATTATATCAATCATAGCAATGCTTGGGTTTGAAGTGTTGTAAAAGCGTTGGCGCATCACCATTTTAATGTTTTATATTTACATTTCCTTCTACCCTTTTCTCCAAACCCTCAAAGAAGAGAGAACTTTCTATAAAAGTTCTAGAGCTATTCACTGAGGTGTAAGTTGGTCCCCAACTCACTGAATTTCCCATAAGATTGTTGGAGAGGCACAAGCTTTGATGATCAATAGTTCTTTTTCTAGCATGGCTAGTGGTACTAGAAGTTTTCTAAATTCCTAATTAGAAGTAAAAAATATTTCTTGAATCGGGCTAAGGAAGGAAATTGGAAGTTTCATGCCTATAGTCCAAACAAGAGCATCTTCGAGAGGTCACTTCCAGTACTCTTAGTTACCTGCCTGAGTACCTAGAAGGAGAAGACTTACAAGTACTATATCACCTATAAGGAGAAATAGAGCAAGAAATAAGAGCCCAATATCTAGAGCTTTATCTACTCCACCTGGAAGCTCAAATTTCCAAATTAGAATACCCGTATACCCAATTCATAGGAATATTTTCTCTATTGATCATGTGCCTCCCCCTACTCCTAGAAATTTCCTGACATGGGATAGCGGTAGTTCACTACATCCACCCACACCCCCAGATGTATGGCCTACGATACCCGCTAATGCCCTCAAGGGTATTCCAAGATTATTTTGAGAAGACTTTAAAACCCCTTATAAAAACCTTCAAGATATAGCAGAGGTATGTAGGGTACATAACATATCAAAGGAGAACATCGCCTTGAGGCTGTTAGCTACCTCTTTCAAAGGAAATGCCCAAGATTTGTATCGATCTTTGGCCTCAGGCTCTATCATCTCCTGGGATTAGCTTGGATAGTGATTGTTTGAATGCTTCTTAGAGAAAGGAGACCGATCTTCATTGCTATAGCAACTAATTACCATTAAGAGAGCTCTACAAGAGCCCATGAGCGAATTTAATACCAAATTTCATAATGTTGGAATATGTGCCTCAATCCTTACTGACATGGAACTCTTGAAGGGAAAAGTCCCTGTGACATTGTTCATGTCTAGGTGACTAACAGTTCTGAAGCTATTGAAATGATCCTATCACTGTGACAAGGTTGAAGTCTTCCCGAAAAAGTCTATCGCTGGGACTTTGTGCTTTCGGCATAACCTTTTGGTGAATGGATTTCTTCAGGTGACAGTGTGATCTTATCAGGCTAACTCGGGTGTCAGGGAGGGGTCCCAGTGATTGGTGGATGTCTCACCGATAGCTTAAAGCTATCGGGGTAACATAGAGGTCACAAGGAGATGTCTAAACAATGCAACTTGGTCACACTGATGGGAGTTCTTCGTGGTGACAAAAGACTTCGTTGGGAAGTCTTGGTGACTTGGTTAGGTCACACTGACGAGAGATGTCACATGGTCTTCGTGGTGACAAAAGACTTCGCTGAGAAGTCTTGGTGAAAGTCTTGAGTCTTGCCGACAGTAAGTCTTCCATAAGACATAGGGAGCTCAAGAAAGGTCACGATGATAGACATGAGTCTTGGCGATAGTGTGACTTTCGGTGGAAGTTTTGTTTCAGTATGATGTCTCACCGAAACTATGGGGTCTTGCTGATAGGTGAAAGGCTTCAGAGTAACATGAGGTTGTCGGCAGAAAGTCTTGGCAAGATCGATATGTCTTGCTGAATGGACTAACTCATCACTATGACTAAAGACTTTGATATGAGTCTCTCCGAAAAGTGAATGTCACGCAGAATGGAAATCTCATCAGTGAGACTTGTGAACTCAACATGAGGTCTTGGCAAGAATGAAATGTCTTGTCGATGGAATGTCTGATCGCTATGACTTGTGCATTCGATATGAGTCTCGCCAATAAGGGAAACCTTTTCCGATAGGAACAAAATGGACATCGATGGTTTTGGTATAACTTCTTTGTTGTCTTGCCGACTGCTAGAGACTTAAAGCCGATATCGATAGAGAAACTTTGTGGCATCGGGGAGACACTGTGAGTTTCTCACTGATATGCCAACAAAGTGTGAACACCGTTGACCGTGTAATCATCCTGTGTGGCATCCTGCTAGACCAATCAGAGGAAGCAGTTCTTTCAAACTGATGATGGTTGTTTTTTGTAATAGTTGCAATGCTAGAAAAAATACATGCAAGGAAAAATCATCTGCTTGAAAGGAAACTGTCTATGATTGGCAATGGCGGATAAGGATGCACTAAAGACAAAATCAGAATGTGAATAAGATTTAAAAGTAGATCGATTTTGATTTGGAAATATAATGAGTTGTTCGAGTGGTTGATAGAGCATTTCTCTATATTTGATGAATAGTGAATAAACCTACAGAAAAATAACCAGAGAGCTGGATCTTTGAATTGTATGTAATATTTTTGTTACTATAATACAAAGTGATTTAGCTTGGTGTGGTGGGTTTTTTCCCAAAAGGGTTTCCCACGTAAATTTGTTGTTCAGTTGTCTTTGAGTGTCTTCTCTATTTCTGCAAATCTTTCATGTGTATCTTAATTAGATTGTAATTTGAAAATTAAAAGCCCTGCATTGCATTCTTCCCTGTGGATTTGACGTTAGGAAAGTGTTTCCACACCTCTGTTTTCCTTACAAGTGCTATCAGAGCCTGGCCAGTTGTGTTGTCCTTGTGAGTGGGTTGGGTTTTTTTTGTCAATCCTTTTTAGTGGGAGTTTTTGTAGAGGTCTGATAGTTTAATTACAAAATAAGATGGCAAGCACATCCAGAAGGATGGATATAGAGAAATTTAATGGAAGCAATTTTGAGCTGTGGAAACTCAAAATGGTAGATCTGTTAATAGACCGAGATCTTTAGACTATTGTGTCTAGAACAATGCCTCAAGGCATGAAGCAAGAAGATTGGGACCTGGCAGATAGAAAGTCTAAAGGGCTGATAAGGCTCTATTTGGCAGATTCTATTCTTCTGAACGTGCATGAAGAAAAGACTACCTCTTCCTTGTGGAAAAGACTAGCATCCGTTTATCAGGGCAAGTCCTTGGTGAACAAGTTGTTCTTGAGGAAGAAGCTGTATTCTTTGAGAATGGAGGAAGGAGGATTTGCTGCTGATAACTTAAATGCTTTCAACATGTTGATTGCTCAACTAACATCTATTAGTGTGAAGATAGAAGATGAATATCGTTGCATGTTGTTGCTGTGTTCTTTGCTAGATTCTTGGGATCATCTAGTGATGGCTATTGGGAGTATGACATTGACTTTCAAGATGGAAGATGTTGTTGCTTCTCTGTTATCGGAAGAGATGAGAAGAAAATCTTCTGAGATGGAAAAGGAGGTTGTGGCTGTCAGAGGTAGACCAAAGGAGAAAGGCAAGAAGAAGAACAAGAAGTCCAGATCAAAATCAGAAGGGAGATCAAAGTCTCCTGGCAAGAAGTCCAAGGTGAAGTGCTGGAATTATGGGCAACCTGGTCATGTCCAAAGGGATTGCAAGGAGGAGAAAAAGAAGAAGAAGAACTCTTTTGGAAATGATTCTTCTTAGAGTGATGCAGACACCTTCATTGTAGCTTTGGCTATACGAGCATCAGATGATGTCTGGCTGATTGATTCTAGAGCATCTTTCCACATGACATCTCATAGATATTGGTTCACGAAGTATGAAGAATACAATGGTGGAAAGGTGTACTTAGCAAGTGATTCATCTTTGGAAATTGTTGGTCGTGGAAGAGTCAGAATTCAATTCCCTGATGGAAGAGTGAAGGGAATCAATGATGTGATGCATATACCAGGTCTAGCTTGAAATTTACTTTTTGTAAGTAAGTTGAATGATATCGGAGTGCATGTCATGTTCTCTGGAAATGGCTGCAAGATTACTAGAGGCTCTATGGTGCTAGCTAGGGGTGCTCGAATTGGTACCTTGTACAAGCTGGATGCACAATTTATTCAATGCACTAGTGTCTCTACGAAGTCACTTAAGGCTGCTCATGGAGAAAAGAATGAAAATGTTCCTGATGGAGTAAATGCCATGGAGGTTAAAATTCCAGCATAAAAGACTATGCTCTGGCATCATAGGCTTGGCCACATTGGTGAGAAAGGTTTAAAAACCTTGAAAAATAAAAACTTGGTAGAAGGGATTAAAGATTGTAACCTTGAGTTCGATTATTGTGAACATTGCATATATGGAAAGCAGCACCGCATTTAATTTTATTCCAGTCCTCACAAAACTTCTAATTTGCTTGATTATATGCATTCTGATGTTTTTGGTCTAGTGAATGTTCCTTCTTTGCCTAAATCAAGATACTATGTGTCTTTTATTGATGATTATTCAAGAAGAGCATTTGTATATTTTTTGAAAATTAAATTAAAAGTGTTCAGTTGGTTTAAGGAATTTAAAAACCTTGTAGAAAAATAAAATGTTTAAGGACTGACAATGGCAGTGAGTTTTGTTCAGATGAATTTGAAAGGTACTGTATAGATCATGGGATTAAAAGAAATAAGACTACACCTTATACTCCATAGTAAAATGGAGTTGTTGAAAGGTTCAAAAAGACAGTAATGGAAAGAGCACGAAGTATGCTGAGCAGTGCTAGCTTGGATGAGAAGTTTTGGGCTGAATCGATCTCTATAGCATGTTACTTGGTAAATCATTCTCCTAACTCTGCTCTTGCTGAGAAGACACCTTTGGAAGCATGGTCTGGAAAGAAGCCCTCTTTGAGACATATTCATGTCTTTGGCTGTGAGGCATATGCATATGTGCCATTTGAAAAAAGATCTAAGTTGGAAAACAAAGCTGTGAAGTGTATTTTTATTGGCTATAGCGCTGGAATAAAAGGATACAAGCTTTGGAATCCTAAGACTGAGAAGGTTTTGTATAGTAGAAGTGTTATCTTTCGTGAGCTGAAACCTTCTACATTGGATTTGCAGTCAGAGAAGAAATCAGAAAATGAAAAGGATGTAGTAGCAATTCCTCAGACACCAGATAAAGAGGAATTGAAAAATTAAAATGTACCTGATACTGAGGAGATCTCAAGTAGTTCTGAAAGTTCTAAAGATGATGAAGAACCACCTCAGCCTCAGCCTGTGAGGAGGTCAACTTGTGAAGGAAAGCAACCTAAAAGGTATGGGTTTTCTTTAATAGAGTCTATTTGTGCCTATGCTTTAATTTCTAGCACTGATGAACCTAGGACTGTGAAAGAGGCATTTAAAATGTCTGATTCAAACTCTTGGTTGGAAGCCATGAATGGAGAAATGGCATCATTAGAAAAGAATGGCACCTGGAGTTTGGTTCCATTTCCTAAAGGTAGAAAATTTGTAGGCTACAAATGGATATTCAAAAAGAAAATTGGTCTGGATGGCAGCATAGAAAAATGTAAAGCAAGGCTAGTTACAAAAGGTTATTCCTAGGTAGACGGAATTGACTATGGAGAAATCTTTTCTCCTATAGCTAAGTTGACATCTATTAGATTTCTTTTGTCACTTGCATCAACATATGATTTAGAGATTGAACAGATGGATGTGAAAACAATGTTTCTTCATGGTGATCTTGAAGAAGAAATTTATATGTCCCAGCTGGAGCACTTTGTGGTAAAAGGTAAGGAAAGGTTGGTTTGCAAGTTCAAGAAATCTTTGTATGGTTTAAAATAGTCTCCTAGAATGTGGTACCAAAAGTTTGATACGTTTGTCTTGTCTTTGGGATTTGTAAGATCAAAATGTGATCACTGTGTGTATTACAAAGCTGAAAGTGATCAAATTCTTATTATTGCACTATATGTTGATGATATGTTGTTTATAGGCAATAGTAAGCTAATGATTTCTAATCTTAAGTCCCAGTTGTCTGCAAAGTTCAAAATGAAAGATCTTGGTGTAGCAGGGTATATTCTGGGAATGGAAATAACCAGGGACAAAAAGAATAGAAAACTTTGGCTCAGTTAGAGTAAGTATATCATGACTGTTCTAGAGAGATTTTGTATGACTGAGTGCAAATAGCTAGTTGTTCCAGTTACACAGGGAACAAAGCTATTTGTTGAGGATTTTCCAAAATCTTCTTTTGAGATGGAGGACATGACTAGTGTGCCTTATGCAAGTGCGTTTGGTAGTCTTATGTATGTAATGGTTTGTACAAGGACAGACATTGCCCAAGCAGTGGGAGTTCTTAGTCGGTTTATGGCTAATCCTGGAAGAACACATTAGGATGTTGTGAAGAGAGTGTTTAAATATCTGAAGGGCACTTCAGACTATGCTTTGTGTTACCATGGTAACTTGGTTGAATCATAGAGAACTCTCAATATTCGAGGTTATGTGGACTCTGATTGGGTAGGGGACATTGACAACAGAAGATCCACCAGTGGATATATTTTCATGATGAATGGTGGTGCAGTGAGTTGGATGAGCAAGCAGCAGGCTATAGTCACTTTGGCTACTACAGAGGCAGAATACATGGCAGCCACACATGCCTGTAAAGAAGCAATCTAGTTAAAAAAAAATTGTTCTAACATTGGCTTTGATGTAGAAAAGATTACTATCTACTGTGATAGCCAGAGTGCTATATGTTTGGCAAAGAATTCTACTTTCCATGCCAGGACGAAACATATAGATGTACAGTATCATTTTGTACAAGATATGGTGGAGGATGGGAAGGTCTCCTTGGAGAAAGTGGATACTCTAGAGAATGTTGCACATGCATTGACGAAGCCTGTGAGCATAGACAAGTTCAACTGGTGTGCCAGTTCAATGGGCCTTGTGACCCATGTTTTTCAGTAGTTTTTTTATGCTCTAGAGGTGTCAGTAAGATCTTCATCAAGTGGGAGCTTGTTGGAATATGTGCCTCAATCCTTACTGACATGGAACTCCTGAAGGGAAAATTCACTGTGACATTGTTCATGTCTGGGCCACTAATAGTTCTAAAGCTCTTGAAATGATCCTATCATTGTGACAGGGTTGAAGTCTTTCCGTAAAATTCTATCGCTATGACTTTGTGCTTTCGGCATGACTTTTTGGCAAATGGATTTCTTCGGGCGACAGTGTGATCTTATCGGGCTAACTCAGGTGTCGGGGAGAGGTCCCAGCGATTGGTGGATGTCTCACTGATAGCTTAAAGCTATCGGGGTAACACAGAGGTCGTGGGGACATGTCTCAATGATGCAGCTTGGTCACACCAATGGGAGTTCTTCGCATTGACAAAAGACTTCACTGGGAAGTCCTAGCAACTTGGTTAGGTCATGCTAACGGGAGATGTCAAATGGTCTTTGCGGTGAAAAAAGACTTCACTGAGAAGTCTTGGTGAAAGTCTTGAGTCTTGCCGACAGTAAGTCTTCGGTAAGACTTAGGGAGCTCGAAGAAAGGTCACGGCGATAGACATGAGTCTTGGCGACAGTGTGACAGCTTTGTTTCGGTATGATGTCTCACAGAAACCGTGGGGTCTTTCCAATAGGTGAAAGGCTTCAGAATAACATAAGGTTGTCGGTAGAAAGTCTTGGCGAGATCGGTATGTCTTGCCGAATGGACTAACTCATCGCTATGACTAAAGACTTCAATATGAGTCTCTCCAAAAAGCAAATGTCATGCAGAATGGAAATCTCATCGGTGTGACTTGTGAACTCGACATGAGTTCTTGGCGAGAACGAAATTTCTTGCCGATGGAATTTCAGATCGCTATGACTTGTGCATTCGATATGAGTCTCGCCGATAAGGGAAACCTTTTCCGATAGGAACAAAATGGACATCGATTGTTTTGGTATAACTTCTTTGTTGTCTTGTCGACTGCTAGAGACTTAAAGCCGATATCAATAGAGAAACTTTGTGGCATTGGGGAGACACTGTGAATGTCTCACCGATATGCCAAGAAAGTGTGAACACTGTTGACCATGTAATCATCCTGTGTGACATCCTGCTGGACCAATCAGAGGAAGCAGTTCTTTCAAACTGATGACAGTTGTTTTTTGTAATAGTTGCAACACTGGAAAAACTACATGCAACCTAGAAAAATCATCTACTCGAAAGGAAATTGTCTATGATTAGCAATGGCGGATAATGATGCACTGAAGACAAAATTAGAATGCGAATAAGATTTAAAAGTAGACCGATTCTGATTTGGAAATATGATGAGTTGTTCGAGTGGTTGAGAGAGCATTTGTCTGTAACTGATGCATAGTGAATAAAGCTATAGAAAAATAACCAGAGAGCTGGATCTCTGAATTATATGTAATGTTTTTGCTACTATAATACAAAGTGATTCAATTTGGTGTGGTTGGTTTTTTCTTGAAAGGGTTTCCCATGTAAATTTGTTGTTTAGTTGTCTTTGAGTGTCTTCTCTGTTTCTACAAATCTTTCATGTGTATCTTAATTAGATTGTAATTTAAAAATTAAAAGCCTTGCATTGCATTCTTCCATATGGATTTGACATTAGGAAAGTGTTTCCGCACCTCTACTTTCCTTACACATAAGACCTAGAAAAGGATCCTTGTGATTGCTTGACCCCAATCCATGATGGAATTAATCTTCTATTTGAAGGCTCTCAACTCAATCATCGCAGTCATGATAACCTCCATGGGAGGGGATATCTTTCTTGATGCATATGAGGTGGTGGTGTGCATGAAGAATACTCTAGTTGATGTCAGGAAGCTTCTACCTCGACCTGTGATTCCAGTATTTGTAGAAATCTCTGGGGGAGCGCAGGAAGAAGCTACTCCAAACACTTTTGTTGCACAATTGACATCGACCACCTAGTAGTCTATGTATGTGTACCCCACTGCTCAAACAAGCATGTCAAGCTCTTCCTCAATCATGATATACATCAATGACATGAAGAATCTCATGTAGAATTTTGCTAATGAGTTGGTCATTACCATTCAACAAGTAATGCCTCCAAAGCAGACTGTGTAGGCCTATGGCAGAGGAAAGTCATCTTATCAATAGAATCCATACCAAGGATCCTCTAGAGGAGGAGGTCAACAAATGTTGTCTACAAACTAGATAGTTCTAGTAACCATGCCACTACAAACAGTCAAAGACAACCTGAGTAAAGAGGTAATCTTGGGCTAGAACAATTTGGTAGAAGAAAAAAATGTATGGTGCTTCTCATGCAATGATAGCCATATGCCTCAAAATTTCCCAAGGGAGAATATGCAATAGAGGATAGTGGAAAAAAGAGGCAAGGGCATGCTTCCGAACGCAAAAAAATATGAATCTTCTAAAATGGATACTCTCATTTTTTAGCACAAATGCAAGGAACATCCTTGGAACAAGAACTAGATATTATGATCGACCAAGCTCTATTTTATTTGATGGAAGAATAAGATGCAATGTTTGCAAACAAAGGTCCAACGACTACTATTCCACAAGTGCAGTTAGATTATAACTCAAGGTCTAAAAGAAGGCTCATGGAAAAATACATGCAATAAGATCTACCACATCCTCAATCACGTCAACCACCCTCATAGGAAAATTAGGCTTCATCGCCCATCATCTGACCTTTGCTACTGCTGTATAATCCACCATTGGAAAAGGAGGTGAGTAAGACACCAAGCCTAGTCATGGTGGAATGCTTCCTCCCAAAGCTGAGAGAAATACTGCCATACAAGACTAAGAATCAACCGATCAGGATGCTCAATGTAGTAGAACAACTAAAGAAGGTTCCTACCAATGTATCATTGTGGGATGTCATATCTATCCCCAAACAAAAGACATTTCTTTGAGAAGCATTAAAGAAAGAAGAAAAAATTTCGTAGGTGGACACAACTTAGTTGTGCAACCAAAGTGGGGATAAAAGATCTATGTCACCCCCTTAGGCTCTAAAAGCAGCAGCTTATGTGAATGATGTAGGCAATGCAGAAGAGAAAGAGGTAAGAAAGCCAAATCCCATGACTTTCTTTTTAACACTTATTGCACGAGGGATAATCTTTTGCATAATAATATGATTGATTTATGGGCTAGCACGACTATCATGCCAAAAAAAGTGGCAGATACCTTGAAACTTAAGTATGAGCCCCTTGAAAAGGGAATCATGCAGCTATAAGGGAAGAAACTTCTGATCGTTAGATGGATAAAGGATCTATCTTTGACCCTCTTCTCATGTCCAAGAAAAATAGTCATGCAAGAAGTGATAGTAATAGACATTCCCCTGGTCTTCAGAATGTGTCTTTCAAAATATTTCACTACAAAGCTCAGTGGATACTTAGTGCTCGACTAGTCCCACCTAATATTGACAACCAAGCACAGTGTGAAGATGAAGATTTTGTATGAATCTATGCATCCAAAATGCATTATGGACAACACAGTCCTATGCTTTGAAGTAGCACATACTTCTATCTCTCAACAAGAAATATATTGTGTAGAAATGCTAGAAGATGAAGAAGATACAAGTGATCATAATTCTGAGGAAGAGGTGTTACTCAACCAATTTATTGACTCTGATCCATTTGAAAACTTCCATGCAATAAGGCTAGGTACCGATGTAATCTTAAATAATGATTAGTTATTTTCAAAATTAATTAAGGATTGGGAGGAATTTGATGATCTGAGTGATAATTGTCTATGGACCCTATATTTTGATGGTGTCTGATTAGTGTCTCCAATAGGATCAGAAACCCTCAAAGCTTACCATTTTCAGTTCTCATGTTCCAACAACGATGTCGAATATGAAGCCTTGGTTCACAGGTTGATTCTTGTTGAGCAGATAGGCATGAGAAGAATACAAGCTTTCAGAGATTTAGAGCTAGTGGTGAGCCATGTCCATGGACAAGCAAGTTCAAAAAACACAAGGATGAGATCTTATAGACATCGAGTTTTGGATCTTACCGAGATTTTTGAAGCTTTCAATATACAAGTTATCCCCCGATCTAAAAATAGTGTTGCTGATCGGATGGATTCTGTCGGCTTGCAATTTGAACCAGTCCCTGACCCGACACAACATAGTGGGGTGCAAGTCATTTTCCAACCCTTGATTCCCAACAATGGTCAGAACCGGAAAGTCGTTGCTGACGACATCCAAATTGATTCCTTCACATTAAAGTCAGGGACAACTTCCACTATTCACCAGAAGGAGTAGAATTTCCTAAAGAGCAAGTTATCCAATTAAAAGGGAACAAGTTTTTCTGAGGATTAATTTCTCTTGAAAATCTCTTTGATTGTGAAGATGAAAGAAATGGAAAGCAAAGATTTATTGTGGATCCAAGGGATTATAAAGAGCTTGATGTCGGAAGTGGTAGAAATTTGCAAGTCGGGAGGGAAGTTCCTCATAGGGACAAGAAAAGATTGAAAGATTTATGTTTCAAATATAATGAGGTTATCGCTTGGACCTACGATGATTTTAGAGGATATGACTTGGGCATAATTTAGCATATCATTGACTTGGCGAAAGAATCCAAACCTGTCTGACAAAAGAAAAGGCCAGTCAATCCAAAGGTCGAAGCATTGATGGCACAAGAGCTCACGAAGCTGGTCAAATCAAAGATCATGTACCCTATCAAACATCCTACCTAGGTGTCAAATTTGGTTCTAGTCTAAAAAAAGAATGGTGATATTTGGCTTTTTTTTAATTTTAGAGACTTGAATAAAGCCTCGTCAAGAGACCATTACCCCTTGCCACTGATGGAGTAGATCTTCCAGATTGTCTCCAGATTAGAGATGTTCTCTTTGCTAGATGGTTTCTTAGAATATAATCAATTCTATGTAAGGGAAGTCGACTGAAATAAGACAACATTTACCATTAAGTGGGGAACGCTTGCATACTCAAAGATTTCGTTCGTACTTTCCAATGTTGGTGTATATTTTCAATGGGAAATGGATATTTATTTCAAGGGATTGATCAACTTGATTATCCTCATATATTAGGATGACCTAGTGTTCTTTTCAAAATCGAAAGATGACCATTTTGATCATCTAGAGAAGGTTTTCCATAAATGCCAATAGTTTAGGATTTCCTTGAATCCCAAAAAATGTGTCTTCAGAGTACCCATAAGGTAAGCTCCTTGGATTTGTAGTGTCAAAGGAGGAAATAGAAATACACCCCAAAAAGGGTCAAATGTATAATGGAATTGCCTCTGTTGGTAAACCAAAAGGGATTGAAATCTTTTCTAGGGAAGATCAATTTTGTCAACAGATTCATATCAAATTCTGTAGGAATTATGAGACCAATCATGTTGATGCTTAAGAGCCTTCTTTTCAACTGGACCTCCTAAGGCAAGGCAACTTTCAAGTAGTTAAAGATATCCATCTCTGAAGCCCTGGTGTTGGTTAACCCAAAATTTTCTAAATATCTCCTACTCTATGTGTATAGCGGCCAACATAGTATAGCTTTGGTACTCACTCAAAAGTGTGAGGAGGGAAGTGGGGAGAATCCTATAGCATTCCATTCAAGGATCCTAAAAGGTTACAAAGCCAAGTATAATTTTGTAGAAAAGGAGGCTTTCGTCATTGTGAAAAGAATAAATAAATTATGACACCTGGTGTCGACTAACAAGATCACTATTCTCATGGCACATCCCAATGTACGAGAATACATCATAGATAAAGAGATAATAAAAAAGAGGTAAAATTGGATCACCAAGATCCTAGAATATGATGTGGAGATTAGACCAACCAAGCTAGTTTAGGGAAGAGGTATGTGTGAATACATTGCACAGGAATCAAGTTACGGAGTAGAAAAAGAGACCGACTAGGTATACTTGAACCAATTCAGTTTGAAGAGTCTTGGGTGGATGATCAAACATAGTATATGCAAAAGGGATACTACTTAAGCAACCTTCCATCCCATAAAAGGATATACTATCAATTGCAAGGCACCAAGTATGTATTAATTGAGGGAGTATTATTTAAAATAAATTATGATGGTGTACTACTCTAATGTATAGGGGTATGTGCACGATCATCATGGAAAAAAAAGGCCCTTAAGTGGCAAAAAATTTAGAAAAATCAGAGTTAGGAAACTTGATGTAAAAAATTGAATAAGTTATCTATATTATTTCAAAAATATGTAAGAATAGAATCTATAGAAAATTGAATGTAGTTTCTAAACTACTAGGTTTGTTTAAGAAAAAAATAATCTATTTGGTGAAAATTGGAAATTTCAATGCAGTGGTACTTAAATTTTAGCGAAAAAAAAAGAAGTAGGTGTCTGTCTGACCTCCCTAACCACAATAAAATGACAATATTATTTTATAAGATTTTAGATATAAGTAGAGGACTTATGCCTCGATGTGATGCATATTTTTTTGTAATTTTTTTCCAAGTAAATAATTAATTATGATTTTTTTATTACAAATTTTAAAAAAATATAAATACTCATATGTCCGACCACCTTAACTTGGTCAAAAATTCATGAAATTCATTTTTTCTTTTTTTAATCCTATAGTATGTGAAGTATAGAATGTGACGCATATTTTGGATTCAAAAATGGTGATACCATTTGAAACCTATAGATGTTTTTCAATCAACCTATCAATCAGGACTTTAGTCATAATTGGAATAGAAAATGAATAATAATTACTTATTAAATTCAATGTAAAGCATAATTTATATTGCTAGAAAGCTAAGAATCTCCTTTAAAAACCCTTTTTGTTTGATCAATTTTGGGTAAAAAAATAGTCATTAGCCACATACCCATCATATTGCCACTTTTTGGCCCATCATGATCCTGCACATACCCATAGACAAGTTATAGACGGAAAGAGTACTCAATGAATTCCATCATAGTCTTGAGGGTGGACCCTTCTTTTCCAAGGATACTACCTTAAAAATCATGCGAGTAGGATATTATTGTCCCTCTATGTTTTCTAAAGTGCATCTTCTGGTGCAAAAGTGTGCCCAATGCTAGTATTTTTTTGGCAAAAGAAAGATTGTATTTAAGCTTTTGGATTCGACTGTGGAAAACTCATACCAACCAAAAGAAAGATTGTCACTTTTCCCCTAAGCCCTATCATAACTGAGGAACCCTTTGCTTAATGGGGTCATTTTTTCATTAGAATGATAAATCCTATTTCCAATGCCAAACACAAGTGGATCCTTATGGAAACCGACTACATCATGAGGTGGATGGAGGCCATAGCCATAAAAGGATCAAGAATGTCATATTTTCCTTAAAACTTCATTGAATTACTACCCACAAGGGAATGGGTTAGCAGAATCGACCAACAAAAACCTACATAGGTTAATCAAGTGCATAGGGTTAGAATAAAAAATGGATTGGAACAAACATCTACGAGCTGCTCTATGGGTGGACCAGATTACTCCTCATAAATTTTGAAGACTTCCCCTTATGAACTGGTGTACGGAAAATATGTAGAATTACATATCTCCATAGAGATTCAACCCTTACAACTATTGAAAGGCCTAAAATTTGAAGAAAGCAAGGGAATGGAAGTATGGCTAGTGGAACTCCTCAAGCTAGAAGAAGATAGAGAAAATCCCTATGATGCCATGATAAACCGTCAAAAAATAGTGAAGTGGTGGTTTGAAAAAAAACCTTCTAATCCAAAAATCAAAGAGGGGAGCCTAGTGCTAAATAAAATGGATGTAGTGCAAAACCAAGGCAACACATGAAGTTTGATGTGCTATGGAAAGAACCCTTTCAAATTAGTGCATGGAAGGAGAAGAATGTGTATGAACTTGAAGATATGGAAGGAAACACTTTAGATATACTGATGGACAGTTATTTTTTGAAGTTATTCCATTAAAATACACAATTATTTAAAAAAAAAAATAGTTATGTACCATATGTTAAAAAAAATGTAAATAGATTCAAAATTTTGAGAATAAGCCATCTGAGAATAACACTAAGAAAATGAAAATTTTCATTATATAATATTCATCAAAAAATTTACAATACAGTGCAAGGTCTAAGTCTTAGATTTAAACATGAGGCTCTCTCAAGCAAACCCAAAAGAGTAGCAGAGCAAAAAGAAGTAAAAAATGAGGGAATGTGCAAAAATAGCAAAGTAAAGGCTCCAACCATTGTTCACAAAGCAAAAAGGGATCATCATTGGGTTCTTCTTCTTCTTCTTCTTCTTCTTCTTCTTCTTCTTATTTTATGGGTGCAAAAAGGGGCTAAAAACACAACACACATGAGCAACACACAATGTAGACCCAGAGCCTATTTTCCATGACTCTACACCCAAAAGTTAAAGTGCTTCCTCCAAGAAAGTCTTAGAACCCGCTCAACTCCATACGCTCACAACAAAAAAGTGGCCATTGGTTGAGAAGAGCAGTGGTGCATCTTAAGGTCCATGGTGCATAAGTTAGAAAGGAAGGGAAACTAAGGTATGTCTATTCAAAAGTCCATGTGCATTTGAAGATCCATGGCACTCAGGATACCACTACTAGGTATATCCACTTGCACTACACCAAGCCCTTGTATCAATAAAGTGTTAAACATTTGGTGACACAACTCAATTATTGTGGGCTTGGACACATTCAAGTCCAGCAATGAGGCCATGAAGTGGGAAAGGATGTTGCAGTTGCTCCAAAGTTGGTTTTCATCATTGACGAAGTCTAGGGTGACTACCCACTTGGACAAAACCATGATGAGGTGGTTGCATTTCTTCACTAGGTGCTTAATTCAGTCACTAGTGACCTCTCCTGCAAAGTAGTATTGTGGCCTCTGTGGGAGGAGCCGAATGGGAGTTCCTAGGCCAACAGACATTCTGAGAAAGCAATGAATTATGGCAGAATTGGAATAAGCGGAAAGCTTGCTAAACTTAAGAGACTATATGTTTAAATGAATGTTGCAAAAGGTGGCATAGCTATATATAGAAAGGTGAGTTGGCAAACTCAACCAATAGAGGGTCTATTTTTGGCTAGATGGAAATGGGAAAATATCAAGGAAAAAATGGAGGGTAGATAAATTGTATTGAGAATCTAAAAGAATTCTTCGAGAAATAAATTTGGGTGTTGGGAGTGAATACTCTTATATGTCAATTATTGACATGTGTCATTTTCCATCATCAACATCAACCAACTTACTAATGAGAAGACGTGGATTAATGTAATAATATATGATAAATTAATGAGAACATCTTTTCAAGAGTACCTTGCATCACCTCAACACATTTCACATAGCGAGATGTACACTTTTCAATGCAATGAATTTTATTTGATAAAATGGTGGCGAGGAGAATGTACTAATTCCATTCTTGTAGCATTTTTGGCATTCCCAAGGGATACAAATCTCCAATCCACACATATCACCTTGGTGGAAGAATTTAATGGACAAGAGGTAATGGCATACCCTTAACTACATGTGCGAGTAAGGTAATTAATTTCACTCAAAAGTAGATTTCTCCAAAGAAGTGAAAGGAAAGTGGCCATTATTTCTAGAGAAACTTTCTACAACTTTCTCGTGTAGCCATGGTAGAAGCATCGATCTTTGGTAGGAAAGTTTTGGTTTCAAGTAAAAGGCCTTGTTATGCCGATATTTTTGGGTGTAACTCCTTTGTTAACACCCTAGCAGTAGAGCATCGACCATTTGAGCACTGCAAAAATGTGCTACTTGATAAATGTATCCCAAGAGAGGTGGTACAAGACATCATCAACAATGTTTTTGACCCTAAGTTTTTAGTTAACCCTAAAATCCTTAAGGAAGGTGCATTTCAGAGAATACTAGAACATGAACCATCAAAAGGTTTTGTGTTTTGGCTCTACAATAGTGGCATGCCACAACTTATGCCTCTAGTTGTTATCCATGCCTAGATTTGGTCGATGCATGTGGAAGAAAGTTTAACAAAAAGATAGAAGCCATTAAGGGCTGTAGGGTTAAGATTACCATTTTTGCCAAGGTTATACGAGATATGTTGTGTATCCCTATGACCTAGGGTGCTGAACTTTTTCATGAAGAGTAGATGAATGCCTTAGGGGAGGATATGATTAGGAAAAAAAATTATGAGGATGAGACAAAGGAAAGGATGGAGAGAGGTCATCTTCTCTTTCCTTTTTCACCCAAGAAATTTAAGGACACATAGTCCATGTTCTCAATGCTCACCTGGGTTTTTAGCCTAAAAAATGATGAAGAGGTCAATCCTCTCTAGTCTGGCTTGGCTTTCACACTCAAAAGGGAATGAAGCTAGAGGTACTATGATTTTTCTGAGGTGATAGCTGGGAACATGAAGGAACAACTAAAGAATTAGAGTACTGAGTCTAAATTCAGGTATTCTTCTTTCTTGGCTCATTTGCTTTTGCATCAAAATTTTGAGTGGTTGGGGAGGAATGTACCAGTGTCTAGGCTAGATGAATGGGGTTTTCTTCAGCCAATTTTTGTAATCTAGACCCATGTGTTTTCAATCATAGGGGATTATTATTGGTTTGAAGATAACTTTCTAAGGCCAGTGCTCCAAGATTTATTGCCTTGCCCAATTGGCCATTTCTATCAACAAGTCATTGATTGGATAGAAGATCCACCGACCCCATTGGATTACTACCTAGGCAAGGATTTCACATTGATAAGATTTCATGGCTTTCCCAGGGAGCCTTTTCGACTCCCCAAATTTATAAAAGACATGGTATTTGTGTTGGAATCATGCCTCCAAATAACCATTGTTGATAGCATTTATGGTACTGAAAGGAACAAAAAAAATATTTACATGCTTGTGATCATAATTGCTAAGATTCTAGTAATACTAAATAAGCAGAAGGTCAAGGATGAGATCACAAATTTACTGGTGGCCTTGGGCTTAGTCCTCATTTGTGACAAGTGGAACTACAACCCAAAAGGGGTTTATAGTTTAAAACACAAGGTTCAGGAGTATTTCGAGAGGAGGAATCTGTCTTGAGAAAGTGAAGAGGTATACATTCGTCTAGCTCACATTCAATTCCAACGACCAAGATGGTTAAGTTTCTATGAACTAGAAGTAGAATATCAAATGAACCTCCCAATTGGAAAATCCCTCAACATGCAACTAAAGCAAATGGGATGGTCAAAAAGGAAAAAGGAAATTTTTTGGAGATTCTGATAGGATATGACATACCACTGTGCCCTGTTCGGTAAATTTCAGCCACTTGATGATGAATTTGAGGACATATATGATAAAGAGACCGATTGTTACAATAGTAATCCAAAGACGAGCCATCAAATCAATGAGGAACAAGTTCCACCTGAGGCTTCTAGGCCTTGAGAATTTGATAGTCAAAGGGACTTGAGGAAAAGGGATTCACAGCTCTGTCCTCCTTCATTTCCTGATGTAAAGGGAAAAGAACCTAATGATCTCCAAGAGAATTTGCTACATCTGTCGAAGGCCAAATTTTAGAGGGATCTACTGCTGAAGGATCAAGATGTACCATTTCTGGTCATGCAAAGAGAAGAAGGTTCCAAGACCTAGGTGCCCCTAATTTGCCAGTTTGACAAGAAGAAATGAAGCGTGTCCTACAAAATTTTCTGACCACTGTGATTCAGGTAAGTTTTACTCCACCTCTTCTTCATATTTCTACATCTTTGGTCAATCCCCTACCTTTTCCCATGGAAAGGAGTCCTCTATCCTTGGAACCTAGGCTAGTTATTCTAAATTCACCCCCTGCCATTTTCAATGAATTTTTTGAAGCTACTTCACGTGTCAAAGGAGCATCATCCACTATGTCTATTGTTGCATCTTTAATTTCCCTATCAAGGGCCCCCATTGAAATGGATGAAAGTACCACTTTATCTGTCACTCCTGACCCATCTACTTATGAGAAGGAACCTCTCCATTAGCCTGTTTTTGTGTTCACCCCTACTATTTTTTCCTCTACTCAATTTGGTGTCCCACCCTTTTCCATGATAGTGATGCCTTTGTATCCCCTTATTCTCACACATTCAAAGTTTCCCCTTCCATCACCTTTTTTAGACTACCTCCTAGTGTTTCCATTGCAACACAAAGTGTTGACATCCATCAGACTCTTCAAGGTCATTTTGATGCTACCAAGCAGGCCAGATAGACCATAAAGTAGAAAATATTATTAAAGAATGCCAAGATGCCCACTACCAAGAAGATTGAATCTTACTTCAATGAAGAGAATAACTCTCTGCTTATCACTACCATGAAGCCACTCATTTCCAAGCCTGAGGGGATAATGCAGATGGAGGTTTATGACATTCATGTCATGGTCCTAGACTTGAATGAAACTTTCTCATATGACAAGTTGGTCTTATCCAAAGCCACTCAAAAGGTGGTGTATGTTGAATACAATAGGCTAGATAGGAAATTGAAGAAGTCTGAGGCAAGGTTGGAAAATGTAAAGGAAATAGTAAGAATATTGCAAAATGAGATTCGAGCCAGAGAAGCTAAAGTGACCCATGTAAGGAAAATTCAAGGCCACTAAGTAGATAGATCTAAGTTTCTTGCAAAGGCTCAAAGTGAATAGGTTCAACTTCATGCTGAAAATGAAAATTTGAAAAGAGAGCTAAATGATGATAGATCTCGAACTTTCGATAATCTTTAGAAGGCCTAGGAAGAAGCAGAAGAGTCAAAAGAAGAAATTAGAAGGTTGAGCTCAGAATTGACAAATGCCCGCCAAGACAAAAGTCAAATAGAGGAAAGCACAAGAGAAAGAGAGGCTCAATTTAACTAAGAGCTAGTTGCTACATGAGGATCTAGAGCCATCCTGATAATGAAGTTGATATCCATGCATTGGGAGTGGATCGCAGCTAGTGTCACCATTCTTGGGCCTGCTCTACAATTCATAAGAGATGTTCAGGAATTAAATTCCAAGTTTGGTTTGATGGCCGATAAGTTTAGGTAAGAATGCTCATCTAGAGTGGAATAATCCCACAACTTTATTTACAATTTGTGCATCGCCACTGACAAGGCCCTAGTAAAAGCGGGGATTCCCAATCAGCGGGTCACCTCCATCAAAGCTAATGAGATCATCAACTGTCACAAGGTTGCAAAAAACTATAAAGAGTGTCAGATGATACTAAATAAGTTGGTCGTCAAGATCAAGAAGGACTTCAATGTCTTGGTTACTTATGAGCTACCTCCCCTTCTTTCACTAGATGAAGATGTGTTGATAGTTGAGTAGGTCATAGATGGAATCCTACACAAGATCCAGACCTTTGCAGAACTCGCAGGTTCAAGTGCAACACCTATGGTTGATGATGTTGAGCACGAGATTTATCCTCTTTCTCGATTCTATTATCACCTAGGAATAGTTTCTTCCAGATAGGGATTTGTCTCTTTTAAAGAGCTTTTCAATCTAGAGCAAGTATATAGGCAGATCTAAACTCTCACCCTACCAACTAATGTAGATTGAGAGGCACAATATTTTTCTTTTTTCAAAATACAAGAACAACCAGAGGACTAGGTTTGTGCCTTCGCAAGGGAAGACCCCTTATGATTTTCTAGAACTATGAAGCATTTTTTCCTTAGTCATTTTGATTTTCATCTTGTACAATATTTTTAGTTTTGGGTGCACTCGTGCTCAAGTAGAGTTATCACAAAGTTGTGCAATGCACCATGTGGTGGCTGAAAATTTCCATCTTTTGTCTTCCTTTCAGGAGAGAGTTTGGGGCACATGTTGGCTTTTCAGAGATTTTCTAAGGAGCTATATTCATGAGCTCATTTTTTTTTTTCCTTTTTGATGCATCACCTCTTCACTTCGGTTAGATTGCACTTCCTATGAAGTGATATCTTTTGGGAGTTTTCTGGAGCTTGCTGGCCTTTTTCCTTTGTTGGATTTTGGGATGGATGCTTTGAGTCAATGTCTTTGGGTGATGTGATTAGTCAATTGGACCTTTTCACCAGGTTGTTTTTCTAGGATTTGATCATTTACAGGCCTCTATCTTTTCTAAATATTTGAAAAGAATTAATGTGACAACTTAGAATTGATGAGAAAATAGTGTTGTGATCTAACAAAGGATGTACGATCGGATCATGTGCTATCAACTATCAAGACCTAGCAATATTGACTTTTGGGTTGAGGTGGTGTTTTCCTTTTTCTATAGCTATATTAGAGAGGCAATGTCATAATGGGGGGTTGGATTCCAAGTTTCAGTTTCCTTGGCTAAGAAAAAGTTTCTTTAGTTTTCTTAGGATATAGAACTATTTTTAGGAGCATAATTATAGAGCTACTTATCTCTAACATGTTATACCTTTTAAGGTTTAAACTCTTTTCAAATTGACATCTGACCTTTGTTTTAAAGTTCATTTGATATTTAAAGCATGAACTATTGAGGAGAAATTGTTGATATTATGCATGTATGGCCTTTTTCAAGCTTTCTTTCTTTGTATTATCATTTTGAATGAAACACTGTGTCTTGCAAGTTGAATTTGCATAGTTTAAGTAGCCGATTTCCATACTAAATGCTCGTATGGTAGAATAGTAACTTATGAAAATTGGATTATGTCATTGGAATTTTCTTATTTTCTAAAGGGTTGTTATTTTATTATATTATGATGTATCAGGAGGAAGAGTTCATGTAATTTCTAAATGTGTTTTTGTTACCCCTTAGAAATCTTTATGTTTAATCAGACCTTAATGAACACTTAATGTGGAAAGATTTGAAAGTCTACACTATGCTTGTTGTTAGCCTTTGTTGTTCATTCTCTTTCCAACAATGAAGTTTTGTGGAATTCTATGTCAAAATTATATCAATCATAGGAATGGTTGGGTTTGAAATGTTGTAAAAGCATTGGCACATCACCATTTCATGTTTTATATTTACATTTCCTTCTACCCTTTTCTCCAAACCCCCAAAGCAGAGTTGACTTTCTATAAAAACCCAAAGGTATCTAGTGAGGTGAAAGATGGTCCCCCACTCACTAAAATTCCCATAATATTGTTGGAGAGACACAAGATTTGATGATCAACAACTCCCACTATAGGTGTTTCTCAGAGATGCTTGTAGATTCAGATACCCTTATGGCTAGAACTTTCTCCAATACAATTCTTTAGAACTGAGACTAATTCACCTAGAATATAAAATGAGTCCCACCAAGCCTAAAAATAAGCAATTTTAGGATTTCAAATTTCCATTCCATCTCTCCAGATTCCAAGTGCACAATTTCTATCTTTTAGCTTTCAAATTTGTTTCATGGTCATTCCTAGGTCATACATTGAAGCCTTGCATCAAACTAGGGCTTTTCATTTCATCCCTCATTGCATTGTCTTTCCAATTTTAAACTTGGTGGTGAACCCCTCATTATATCATATTTAATCCCTAGGATAGCTCCATTGCAATATTTCAATCTACTTTGCATTGAGATCTCTAGGGTTATCCTTGAGTCGAATCTCTTGGAAAGTGAGTGTGCTCTATGTATTAAACCATACGATAGCACTTAATGACAACATTTTCCTTGGTTCTAGCCTATAATTTATTGTATTTTTCATCTACAATCCTCATTAATTGTAATTTCCCAAAAGGGATTCATGATTTAATTAATGCAATTATCAATGTAAACACCCCAAAATGAATAGGTCCTAGAAATTTAGGTCAAGACCCATCCATCCTTACGTGAATGGGTCCCATTTAAGATCACAAATTAAAATTTTAAACATGTTTTTTGACATTTTAAAGTCCTAAATTGAATTTTTAAGTGTCAACTTGTAATGTTTAATTTTCATGCAAATAGAAAATTCTCAATAAAAGCAAGGTCTTCTTATCAATTCAAATCCTAGAAGCAAGAGAAAAATCCATCAAAGCAACAATTACAGCAAATATTATTGTCAAAGTTGTTCAAGAGAAAATTTATCAAACATATTTTGTAGTATTCAAGATCTCAAGCATCATATCAAAGTTATCAAGCATCATGCATGTTTTTTGGAGCTAACATTGTGATGGAGGTTTCAATTTTCAAATAAAGATTCAAGCATCAAGATCACAACATCAATCAATCCATTTCATCCAAGATCAAGACCTTAGAGAGATATACGGAGTTTTAGTCCTTCAAGGGTTTGAAATCAAGGGTTTCGTGAGTTGTAACATAGCAAGTATTCATTCATCATTCCTTTCATGTTTCATTGTCTCAATTCAAGGTTTAATTACCAAATTGGGTTTTGACTAAGGAAAACACCCATTCGCCAAAAATAAACAATTTTCCCCTCTTGTGTGTTTTGTAGATCTTAGGTTGAAGAAGGATTGAAGATCTATTAAAAGAGAAAATTTGCAAAAAAATTCAAAGTTATCATTAAGCTGAGCATGTGCAGGATAATGATGGGCCAAAAAGTGGTGATATTATGGGTATGTGTAGGGTACATGGTTGATGACTTTTTTTTACCCAAAATTGATGAAACAAAAAGGGTTTTTAAAGGATATTCTCAACTTTCCACCAATATAAATTATGCTTTACTTTGAATTTAATAAATAATTATTATTCATTTTCTATTTGAATTACGACTAAAGTCCTGATTAACAGGCTAGTTGAAAAAATCTATAGCTTTCAAATGGTATCACATTCTATGCTTTGTATACTATAGGATTAAAAAAAAATGAATTTCATTAAGTTTTGACCAAGTTAAGCTGGTTAGATATACAAGTTTTTATATATTTTAAAAGTTGTAATAAAAATCACAATTAATTATTTAGTTGGAAAAAAATTACAAAAAATATGCATCACATCGGGACATGAGTCCTCTACTTATATCTAAAATATTATAAAAAATTATTATCATTTTATTGTGGCTAGGGTGGTTAGACAAACACCTACTTCTTATGTTTTTCCCTGAAATTTAAAGTACTACTAAATTGAAATTTCAAATTTTCACCAAATTGATATTTTTTTAAAATAAACATAGTAGTTTAGAAACTACATTCAATTTGCTACAAATTCTATTCTTACATATTTTATAAATAATATAGATAACTTATTCAAATATTTATGTCAAGTTTCCTAACTCTAATTTTTTTGAATTTTTTGCCACTTAAGGGAATGTTTTTTCCATGATGATCGTGCACATACCCAACCATGAAAAATCACTTTTAGGATTTATTTCTAAACTTATGACTGTGAAACCCAATAGAATAGGGAGTGCAAACATTGGACTAGAAGATTGTGAAAGAAATTTTTCAACCCCTATAGCAAGACCCATTCTCCCTTGGGTGAATGATTCCTAGGAGGACACTCAACACATCCCTTTTGTGATAGGTACATAAAATCAAGACCTTCTCAGATCTACATTTTTTTTGGATTCTATCAGATTAAGGTTTAATTTAGTGATTTTGTGTGTTGCATTACATAATTGAATTCATTTAGTATTTTCTTTCATCTACAAAAAGGGTTTCTTTAAATAATTTACCTCATCCTAGGTCATAAGGAAAGCAACAAGATCTCTACCAAGGTTGACTCACCTAAGGGTTGAAACCTAGTCTTGACTTAAGGGATCTCTTTTTCCTAATGAAAATAGGGAGGAAAGTGAAGGTGCATCATCCCATTCCATATTTTGGATCACCCACATTATTTTCCCCTCAATTTCATTATCTAAATTCATGGAAGAGGAAAACAATTAATTGAGGTCATTATTCATTTCCTCATCAATATTAGCAATCTCATCATCATCATCCAAGTTAATCATAAAAATAGGCCAAATGATGATGTCCATTGAAGTTTCATGTTGTTGTGGTGAAGGTGGATAATCATCATACGTATTTCTTGAGTTGGTACTTGATCTTAATTTTCTAGTTTGTTCTTTTCTCCTAACTAATTATTAATAACATGACATATATGACTATGCTCTTTAGAATTTTAGTTTATTCTTGTATTATTTTTAAATTGTCAAGGTGTAGGAGCTGGTTTATCAACCATTTGTTTCTTTTCTTCTCAGAAGGGAGGAATGGGAGGAACCACAGAGGGTTGTTCAACCACTTTCTCTTTAGCTTTGTAAACTTGTTTGATCTTAGGAGGCACAATAAGAATTGTATAGTTCTCTTAGTCTCTTATAGGAAATAGGTGTTGGATTTTTCATGTATTTGTCTTGGTTACTTGGAGGGGATTTTGGTTCAAACGTGGCTTCATCAATGATAGGAAGCTCAATCAAGGGTTGAGGAATCTTGCTAAGGGATAATTATGTGATGTGCTTTTCCTTGAATGGTAATATTTGAAAAAAGAAGTCCTCATGAGGCTTAATAAGTTCCATTGGTTCAATCCAAAAGAAATCTAGAGAGAAATTCCCACAGGAAGACACATCATGATTAAAGCCACTATGATGCATAGTAAAGATGTGATTTCCAAATGGAAATTTTAAGAATTTATGCACTACCAATGAGATGAATTCCATGGAGCATAGCCATGGATAACCAAGCTTCATACAGAATTGGTCCAATGATGGGATGATGGAGAGTGATAGATTCAAATGTTTTGGTCCAAATTTTAAAGGAAGAGTGATCAAACCTATTGGAGGGAAAGAAAAACCATTATGTATTTTGATCTATGATTTTCATTGTTCATAAGAATCTTGATAAAGTTCATGCACAAATAAGAATTCCTTAATCACATTCTATAAAAATACAAGATCAATTTATATTCCATTAGTAGGTTTGTCATTGATTCTTCTAGCTATGTAAAGAGGACCATCAAGTGCATATTTGATTATCTCATTTTGTGAGAAAGAAATGTTCATAGACAAGTTGGTTTTTCCCTTACAAGGTTTATCTTCAATGAAGTTGACTAGATTAGCATATTTGTTATTACCATTATTCATGCTAAAATTATTCATGTCAACATTCATTATATCATTCTTGGCATCATTAGCTTTCATAAAAGAGATTTTATGATTTAGAATGGGATTACTAAAAATTTGCAAACTTTTGTTGGGTGGGGAAATAGACTTATTTCCTTGATCATTAACACCAAAAATCTAGATGTGATTAGAATCATTGTGGTATTGCAAAATATGCTTAAGACACTTACAATGTTCTATATCATGTCTATTTTGTTGGTGATAATGGCAAAAGGAATTAACAATATAATTTAGAGGTAAGGGCTTTGTAGGATAAGCGTTTCTAATAGGAGGTAAGGTAATTAGGTTCTTACCCAAAAGTTGAGACATGATGGAATCGAGGGTATCAGATAACAAGGTAAATTTTCCATTGCAGTCTCTAAATTAATATGGATTTGTTGTTTTTATGTTAGCCACTTGAAACTCAACATGTTGAATTGATTGAAGTGGGTTAATTTTTAAAGATCTCTTATCTTGTTTCTTGAATGGTTGGAGATTGTTATGGGGCAAAAAATCAAATTTATCAAGGTGGTTAGAGGAATTTTTCATTTCACAATGACTAACTAAATTCTGATAGTCACAAAGAGCCATGAAAAAATGTGTAAAGGAGAGAAATTTCATCATCCCAAGCTTGTCTTAATTTTTTTTTGCATATTTTTATTGAACATCCTTTGAAGATCAACATTGAAAATTTCAATATTGATTTGTTTGTAAAGTAATTGGTATCATGCTATAAAATTGGTTATATTTTCAACATCCTTTTGTTTACACATCATTAAATGGACTAAGCTTATCTTGGTACCACTGTGTAGTTGGAAATGGTTGAGGAAGGTGTTAAAAGGTTCATTGAATGAAATAATTGAGTTATTAGGTAAAGAGAAAAACCATTCCAAGTTTGTATCTTTCAATGGTCTAAGGAAGATTTTAGCCAAGAGGTTATCTTTGATATGAAGTCACTACATAAGGCTATGTATTCCAAGATATGGTTACTAGGATCTCCTTTACCACCATATCTCCCAAATATGTGAATATCTATACCTTGTGGCATTTGTGCTTTCAATATCTCCAAGGATAATGGGTTTCTTTTGACATATTGTAAATGTTGACCATTTTTATTTTAGTTTAATGTGTAAATTTGTTTTTGTAGGGATGAAACATTTTTCAAAAGTTGGTTAAGGAAATAATCATTGGTTGTGTTTTGAGATGGAGGTGAATAAGGTGAAGGTGTATATGTATTTGGAGGACAAGTGAATTGTATATTTGCGAGAGGTGATGGATTAGGATATATGAGATTTGAAGTCATAAATCCAAAGGGATTCCCACTGGAAATACCTAAGGTTGTATTGACATTGCTACTAGGTTTCCTTGTTGTAGTATTAGTTGGATCAGTGTATGTAGGAATATATGCCATAGTTGTAGAAGTAGGAATTTTATTTCCACCTTGACTTTGAGTGTACCCCAAATTTTGAGCACAACTAGGAATTGTACGAACATGATTGTCAATTATATGAGATAGATGCTACACACAATTTCTATTCCTTGTTCATTTATAAGCATTTTCCTCATGTTATCTATTACATGATCCATAGTACCATCAATGTATTTATCACTCACAAAGTTTTGCAGTTTTTCTAAGGATTTTTCCATTTGTTTTACGTTTTCTTGAGGGAAATTAGCAACCATTATGTCAATATTAATCACATTGGTTGTGGATAAAGTGGTCATGGGAAATGTGGTATCAAAGGTATGGTCCATAATGGGTTGATTAGAGTCAACACTATGAGTGAAAGAGTTAGAAAAATCATGATCCATGGTGGATGTACCAACATGGGATGGAATTTGTCTTGAGCTATATCTCACTAAAGTATTGGAAATAGGAAATGATATTGTGAATTCATATCATATGTAAGTTTAACCAAACCAGAGTGCAACCAAGATGGAGAAAAGGCATTAGACAAATGTAATAAGCACTTAAATGTAGGAATCAAAATGCAAATGTGTAAAAATAATTTACAATTTTCATATTTAAAAAAAGATAATTTACTAATTACTCTATGAAAAACCTCAAAATGATGTATTTTTAATGCCAATTATGATTTCAAACAATGCACTTAATTTATCTAATTGAACTTAATGCAAGAAAGTACCATTTTTTTTTATTTTCTAAAACTAAAACTCAAATCTGATAACAAAATGCAATGAAGAAAACAAAGACAAAATGATGCCTAAAAGTTTGAAACAACACTTGTACAAGGGAAGGTTTGTTGAAGGGAGAATGAGTGGGGTTAGAAAAATTAAATTTTTTGTTTCTATTTTAATGTTTGAGTTCTCTATTTTAGGTAGTAGACTATAAAAGTTTTGATTGATTGTTCCAATTTTAGGTGTCTCAATGCAAGTGTAATTAGTGAAAAATAGTGAAAAAAGTGACAAATTTGGAATGCAATTTTGAACTAAAATTGAATCTAAATGATTAAAATATTCTTCTAATGTAACTACAATACATGATGTATGAAAAATGAATGCAAATCTTTTTATTTATTTTTATGCATTTGAGTGATGCAAACATGTAAAACTAAACCCTAAACGTAATTCAAAACACACTAATGGAAAACACACTAATTAAAACCTAGATCTAGGGTTTCAAATGTTTCCAAATCAATATTTTACATGTACAAAGTCAGGTTCACCAAAATGAAGCATAGAGGAAAAGGAGGTAGGGGGTGAAATAGGAAGAACTAAAAATAAGGGACCTATGCCAAAAAGAAAAAAGATGTATCCACTTAATCATAAAATCCACTTTTATCATGTTCATTAGGAAGAGGGATAGTTTCACAAACAATTAGTATTTACCTACAATCCTTGAGATGAGTCAACCCTAAGTTTGGACAATATGTTGCCTTGACTTCCTTATGATAGAAATTAGTAAAATATGACTAAACAATAGTTTTGGGAGAAGAATAAAAGTGCATTAACAATCAAAATTATGATATCTAACATGTTAAAACAAAATATTATGATAATACTGACAAAAAATACCATTAAAAAACAAATATGAGAAGGTTAGGATGGTATGTAATTGGCTTCAAAAGTAGGTTCCAAGCTTTGATGAAGGACATATTTTTTCAAGGGAAAATGGGTTTTTGTATAGGGCTTTAAAAATTATTTTTAAAATCCTTAGATCATGGATCTGCACTATAGAAAAATGGAACCTTGTCATTTTCATGGTCTTTTAGGCCTTCTTTCATGATGTTTGGTCTATTTTGCTCTGATTTTAATGTTGTAACATGGCTTGAACATGCATATTCAGGTACTAAAATTCAAATAATGGCATCTTGTGAAAGTGTTGTGAAGTGTTGTAAAAAAATTCTACACTCTTCTAGACTTTATTCATTACAATTCACCTAAAAATCACCTCTTCATCACTAATTAAGTCCTATTTTGGAGTGTTGTAAAGTCTTGTAACAAGATTACATGCTTTTCTAGGCATAACTTCACTATTTACACCTTTCTTATGCTTTATTTGACCCATTTATGCTCTTATAAACCTTAACTAAGTGCATTTTTTAATGTAAACCCGAAAAACAACATTAAACATGACTTAATTCCTAACACCCATTTTCAAGTCCTAGGTGGGACCCATTCGCCATGGGTGGTGAATGAGTCCCCCTTGGCTCCAAATTCAAAATTTTAAAAATTTCCTTTTGGGTTTTTATTCAAAATCACTTGATGTCAGCATTTGATGAGGCATTAATGGGTTACTAAGGCACAAGATTGTATAAATAAGTGTTTTTACATCCATTTCAACCCCCATTCATTCATGAATTCAATTTCACAACACATTCAATCATTCAAGCATCTTACAACATCAAATCAAACATTATTCAAGCATTTTGGAGCATCCATTGATACAACTTTAGATTTTCATCAACAAGGGGGTAAGTGCACCAAGATGGTTCCCAAAAAGGGGGTTTAAGTGGCCACTTTTTTTCTGAAATCATGAAATACTAACCTTGGATGTGAAATTGAGGATACTTACACTCAAAATTTTGAGATGGAACAAAAAGAAGGATTCAAGTGCTCCAAGTCTACCTTCTAAAATACTAATTTATTTTCAAAATGGTTGAGATTAAGTGGTTCAAGCAAGGGACATACACAAATTGGTGTTTTTTTTGTTAGAAAAACATAACATAGCAACTCTTGTACAACCCTTGTACTGTGAACTTTTTTTAGCATTTTTAAAATCACTATAGTTAGAAGATAGTTAATAGTATGTAGTTGATGCATGATTTTTTAAATAATTTTTTAATGAATATTTTATTTTTTACTAATTTTTGAAGTGGACACTTCCTAAAAAATAAAATTTTGGCCATGCTACCCCTACAAATTTTGGAAACTAATTGAATTTTTCTTTTTTTTTAAAAAAAATTGTAGAATGGAGTCTAGTTTCTAAAAATGTAATTTATTTGAAATTTTGATCAACGGTTAATTTATAATGAAAAAAAACACCAAACACTACTTTTTTCCAAAAAAGAGACATATAAACAATTTTTTTTATGGATGAACAGCTTAACATTGTCAAAAAGTGAAAAAAATTACATTGTTGGATAGCTAAGAGAGAACCTAACATTACCTAGATGTTCAATTTGTTTGATATTGAACCACGTGCAATCCTGATGGTGAGCAAACCTGATTATGTGAAATATTGTAGAAATTTCAAAAACATGTCACTAGTCATTATGAATGCCCTCCAAGCCTTTGAGTTGGTATTCCAAGGAAAATAACAATCCCAAGGCTTGGGGATTCCCAAACCAAGATATAACGTAAGCACATTATAATGTGCTTGCGTTATATGTCAATTTTGATATATTTTTTGTTTGTGGGGAGCATGTCTAGCAAGACATAATGTGAGCATGGTATAATGCACTCACGTTATGTCTTTCTTTATGTTAAATGCATATTGAATTTATGTTTATATATTTGTATGTTTGTATGCACATGTATGCTTGTATGTATCAATGCATGTATATTGTATGTATGCCTGCTTGTATGTAATATTATATATACGTGCATGTACATGTATGCTTGTATGTATGTAGGATTGTATCTACATATGTATTATGTATTTCATTAGAGAGAGGGAGAATTTTAAGAGAGAGAGAGAGAGAGATAGAGAGGGAGAGGGGGTGGAAGTGAGAGTTTAAGAGAGAGGGAGTGAAATAGTAGGGGTTGGAGTGAGAGGTACTTAGCTAGGTAGGGTGGGAGAGGAGGGAGGGAGGGGAGGGGGAGAGAGAGAGAGAAGAGAGAGAGAGAGAGAGAGAGAGAGAGAGAGAGAGAGAGAGAGAGAGAGAGAGAGAGAGAGAGAGAGGGGTGGAAGTGATATTTAAGAGAGAGAGGGGAATTAGAGTAGGGGTTAAGGTAGAGAGGGACTTAGCTAGAGTAGGGTGGGAGGGAGAGGGAGGGAGAGGGAGGGAGGGAGAGGAGGAGGGAGGAGGGAGAGGAGAGAGAAGAGAGAGAGAGAGAGAGAAGAGAGAGAGAGAGAGAGAGAGAGAGAGAGAGAGAGAGAGAGAGAGAGAGAGAGAGACCAGAGAGAGAGAGAGAGAGAGAGAGAGAGAGTCTGGAGATAGGGAGAGGGGATGGAAGTGAGAGTTTAAGAGAGAGGGAGTGGGAGAGTAGGAGTTGGAGTGAAAGGGACTTAGCTAGGTAGGGTGGGAGGGATAAAGGGAGTGTGTGAGAGAGAGGGGGGTGGGAGAGAGAGAATTGAGAGAAAGGGAGAGAGAGAGATGGAGAGAAAAAGATATTTATGTAGGTAGGGTACCAAAGGGAGAGACTTGAGAGTGTGAGGGGAGGTGAGAGGGGTAAAGGGATAAAGTGAGAGTTTAAGAGAGAGTGAGTGGGAGAGAAGGGGTTGGAGTGAGAGGGACTTAGCTAGGTAGGGTGGGTGGGATAAAGGGAGTGAGAGAGAG
>VDFB02379711.1:221809200-221853178 GCA_007258455.2 Sequoia sempervirens
GTCCTCTAGTGAAAACCACTTCGATGATGCTTTGGGTAGGTACCATGATGAAAACCTAGCAAATAGGAATCATGTGTAGAATTGAGCATCTACGTGTGCTAGTTTAGGTAAAAGAATCTTATCCCATCCATAATAAATCTAGCATTCCATCCATCTCATCCATAATAAATCCATTTCATCCATGAACCATTTATCCAATCCATCTGCATCCATAGTCCAAATTATCTTGATCTTGGTAAAAGTTTGGTGCACACTTTATGCTTGCTTGCGAGAAACCTCTTGACAGGGGTCATTTTCATTGATCCTATCCTACCCAGGATTATCTGAGCCATGAAGCATTATCCAATTGAGAATTCTTTATCTAAACACCTTATCTTATCGCAAGATAATCCATATCCCTCATTCCATACACTTATCCAAACATCCACCCATTGCATTCCATACATTGCTAGACACTAGGGGTAGATATTTACATCTTGCTTTCGGAATAAATCTTTATCTATATCCTCCAACCTATGTGGTAATCCAAACATTGGAAAACATGAAATCAAACTAGTCAAAACCACTTATGAGCAAAAATCCAAATCACTAGCCTATGGTATATATTTGACAAGATGTTTCTTATCAAGTGTTATCTTCAATCGAACATCGATCCAAACAATTGATATCAGTCGCATCTAATTTGCACATCGACGTCACATCAAATCATTCAAAACAAGTTTGTTCCAAATCAAGCTTCAAAATCCTGATGAATCGACTCCAATCAACCCATCATCATCTTGGGGATATCTTTCCCAATCCTTGTGTTGCTTAACACTATCCTTGCATTGTTCTGTCTCCTCAACAATGTTATCATCATCAATCCATTGATTCAATTAGTCAAGCTTAGCTTGGTCTTCAACAAAATCCCAAATAGAGCACTGAGATCATCACAAATATCCATATCCAAATCATCAAAATCATGGGAAAATCCAAAAACATCCAAAATCATATCAAAATCCAAAAACACTCAAAAAGTCAGAAAATTGTCAAAAACACTAGATCCAAACTACGTCGTCTCTGAGCTTAAACATAGGCAAGGTTGATCTTTGATCAATCCCTGAGACACAAAAATACAAAACCATTCAAAAAACCAAGAAAATCCAAAAACATTCAAAAAACAAAAAATACAAAAACATTCATAAAATCTCATAAAACCCCAAAACATTTGTAAAAATCTTGAAAACAAAATAGCCTCAAAACATTTTAAAAACATAAAAAATATCCAAATATTTTAAAAAAATCCATTTGTTCCCATTTCGCTTTCACCCACAATAATCAACCATCCATAATAAACAAATCATCACACTCACCCTTTGACAAAAGAAACAAAAACAAGCACAACAATCAGCAAAAACAAAATTCAAACGAAAAATCAAAATCAAAACAACAAAATTTTTAAACACAAAAATCAAATTTTGATCAATATTCACAAAAATTTCAATCAACTTTATATCAAAATCCTATCAAACAACTTATCAACCCATCATCATCCTATACAATGCATGTCCTAGGATATATCGTTCCGGCAATGGCCATCATTTTGGATATCACCTTGGATTCTTATCCTATCAAAATGCATCCCCTTGGCTAGCGGTATGAAGAACATTGGCTTGTTTGTCTGCTTGATATTTTCTTTTGATTTATCTTATTGTTCCCATTTTGATGACCTCTCGATGATGTCTAATCAAAGCGATTTAGAGAGAAAGGAATGCGGCATAAATCATTATCTGTTTGTCTACTATACTTGTTGGACGTTCTTGTAATATAACTTGGCGAATACTTGCTTTGTTAGGTACATCCTAGCAAGGTTTTCGTATGTCAGGTGTGAACAAGAATACTCCTATCTGTTTGTTGAGTCAAATTCCATCACACTAGGTGCAATGCCATCTTGGTTCTTTATACCTTGATGCATCGTGTTTATGTGTGTTATCAAACATAAGGTAATTGGCCCTTTGAAAATCCCAACTCCTCAAAAAGTAATAATAATCATCATCATCATCACATCATCATCATCATCATCTCATGTTTTGTTGGAATTTCTTGTTGTCTTCTCCCTTTCTTTTCCACGCTAACATGGTACCATGATAGTTAATCGTAAATCATTCATCCTACATCCATGAACCATCTGTATATCATATCATATCATACAAGAAACATTGATCATCTCACATGCATTGCATTTCATCATTACATAATATAGATTAGTTATTCTAAGCATCTCATAATTCATAAATTTATCATCCACTACATAATCATAAAAGCATCATCATATCATATCATGTGCATCCATATCATCCATGCATCATCATATCATCCCTTACATATAAACATCATAATCATCTCATATCTATCATCAATAATGTAACTGTCATAGTACAAATCAGGATCAAGTGTGTGTAATATATCAAAGTAGACATGAGATTACCCATTTCCAATGATTGTCTACATCATCAAATTTGTCTATATCAAACTTTTGAGTTGAACTGATCTTGAACCTCTTTTTCAAGAGATTAACCCTCAAATTAAACCCCTTCGCCTAATCTCTCTAGGGGGCAGTATACCAGCGTAATTCTTTTTGCTGGGGCAATAGTGGGGCATCTAAAAAATTAGAGAATTTTTGAACTTTGATCTCAACAAGATTATTCTTTGAACCAATGCAACAAGTACATTGCTTCAAAGAGGGGAAAAATGTAGACACAAAAAATATACAAATTGATATCACACTCGATCTTGATCTACTAACATCGCTTCATCCTGACTTATCCCTCTATCTAACCATTTAATTGAATAGCCTTATTTGATTAAAGTCATTATAATTCCCCTTTTAATTAAATAATTCCCTCATCTTAATTAAATCATCGTCTCTGTGTAATTAGCTAGGTCATTTCATCTTCCTATCTTTGTTTAATTAAATAATCCATATTATTTGATTAAATCTCTAAAGTTCTCTAATTAAATTAAATAAATCAAACATTTATCTAATTTAATTTAACATCACCTCCTTTGGTTAAATAAATAAAAATATATTTATTTAACTAAATCTAAATCATTCTCTTCTCATTTTGAGTTATTTAAATCCAAAAATCTAAGTCAAAAGTCAAAATCACCTAATCTCCTATTAAATTAATCAAATCTTGATTAATTTAATACTAATTACTCCAATCCTCTAGATTTTTCAACTTGCACAATTAAATCATTTAGTTGATTTAATAATTCCCTATTTACTTTCAAAATGGCATCAAAAAGGGAATATTCCTCCAAATTTGAAATCTCCCCCCAAAATGACTTGTCCATCCAACAAAGCATTTAAAGCTCTTACATTGTCTCTTACATGTCTCCCACTTGTAATTTATCTCATCTTTCATCCCCCCTAAACATGTCATTTCATCAAATTCAAATTTCAAACTTGCACATTTATCAAAATGTGCTCAAGCTTCCTCCATTCACATTTGGACAAGTGGCACCTTGTCATTGGCTAATTCTTAGTCCCACCTTGCTCTATTTTGGACATTCTTCCATCTCCTCATTTCATCATCCACAATTTGAGTAAACTTACTATTCTCAAATCATTAGCAATTTTCATCCATTATCATTGAATTCATAGCTAGGTTATGCAGATGTTTCTATTGGAGCACTCATCAAGCATCAACAAAGTGGATCAATTATCATCACACATCAACCTTGCATCATAGGAGCTAGGAAATGGCCAATTTTCACATCAAATTGGCACCAATTCCCCCATGGGATCAAGAGTTTTCATTGGTTTTCAATAGGACTTAGCTTGCTTTATTGTTCTCTCATCTCATTCTTGATTTATTTCTTATTTGAAACTTTGATAATGGATTTCATGGGGAATACTTGTTATTTCTGGCATTTCACCTTCTAATGTGTTTGTTCACATTGTTTTGCAGGTATTAGGATTGGGGTTCGATAGTAGGTTTCGAAAGGGAGAGACCTGAGAGAGAGAGAGGTGGTAGGAGGGAGATACATGAGAGAGAGGGAGAGAGAGGGAGTGGGAGAGAGTGGGAGGGAGATAGAAAGAGATAGATAGAGGGAGTAATAGAGGGTGGTAGGGATTGATAAAATGAGAGGTATGTACAAAGAGAGAGAGTGTAGATATAGATAATTACAGAGGGTAGGGGAGAGGAAGGGAGGGAGAGGTGATATGTATAGATAGAGAGAAAGTGATGGGGGTTGAGGGATTAGGGTGGAGGACCTATAGGGTTGATGGTTTCTAGGATATCTCAGCTGGTTAACTGCAGGAGTGCAGGATGGACACACATGGCGATGGTGCATGTATATATGGGGAGTGACAGAAAGAGACAGACAGAGGAGTAACAGAGGTGGTAGGGATTGGATAAAATGAGAGGCATGCACACAAAGAGAGTGTGATACAGATGTAATTATGGGTAGGGAGGAGGAAGGGAGGGAGGACATGTATAGATAGAGAGAAAGTGATGGGGTTGAGGATTAGGTGGAGGACCTAGGGCTTGATGGCTCAGATATTAGGCTTTCTAAGGGTTTATGGTTGAGGGTAGAGGGTTTAGGGGTATGGGGTTTGAGGGTATATGGTTGAATGGATTAGGTTGAGAGTCCAAATGTAAAGGGTAGAGGGTATAAGGGCTGAGGGAATAGGGGTTTGGCATGGAGGGGTTGAGGGATTAAGGGTTTGCCGAGATTTAAAGGAAGGAAAATGTAGGGGTTTACAGATGGTCAAGGCCATGGTTGAGGCTATGCACGGAGGGTTGAGGGTAGAAGATTAAGGGTAGAAGATTGAGGGTATAGGGTATAAATGTCAAGGGATTAAAGGAGGTCAATGTGAATAGGGGTGGAGGTATAGGGAAGGAGTGGATCGTGGTTTATGGCTGAGCCGTGAGGGAGGGTTCATGGGTTGATGGTTTAGGGATTAGGTAGGGATTTTTGGATTTAAGGGTGTGGTATGGAGGGATTAAGGATTTAGGTGAGGGTGAAGGTTGGAGGGTGGAGTGGAAGGAAGGATTTAGGTTGAAGGCCGAGGGGTCGGCGGGAAGAAGGAGGTGGCAGCCAAGGGAAGTGGTAGAAGGAGGGGGGGAGGGGACATGGAGAAGGGTTGAGGAATGGAGGAGGTCGAGGGCACATATGGCTGAAATATCAGTTTAAGAGTCCAACGTGCATAGGTAGAGAGTAATACGGCTGGGATGGCTTGCAGCTGGCGATCGAGGACTGAGGACTAAGGCCGAGGCTGAGAACTGAGGGCTGCGTTTAATGGCAGGGGTAGAGGATAAAGGGTGAGGGTTTAATGTGCTTGAGGTTGAGGTTTAACGCTGAGGGGTGGAGGATTGGAGGGTATAGTATCGGGGATTCAAAGGGAGGGGTCTAATGGAAGGAAGGAAGAGGGGATGGATTAGGTACAAAGTTTAATGGACAGTGGAAGGAATGGAGGGTAGAGGGGAGGGATTGAGGGAAGGAAGCCGAAGGAAGGGTAGTGGGGTGGACAGGAAAGAAGACCGAGCCCTTTACGGCCTGATAACAGATGTCAGCGGGCACAGGGTCTACGGTCGAGGGTCACGGCAGAGGCAAGGGTGATATTATGACGACAATATTTGTTTATTTATTTATGAGCCGATGATGATGTGCTATGATGATGGTGATGCAAGATGATTGTGATCATGGCTGGCCGCAATACGGCAGATCAGATGATTACACGATGAAACCTGATATGAGCAGGTTTATGAGATGGCCGAAATGACAAAATATTATTATTATTATTATATACATATATATATATATATATATATATATATATATATATATACATATTATGCAGACGATTGGTGATGCATACGGCCACGGCGGCAAGATGCGGAGATGAGCGAGATGATGATATATGAATCGACATGATGAAGAGGGGGCGGCTGAGTATATGGTATTGACTTGAGAGAGAGAGAGGGAGGAAGTGGGAGAAAGATAGAGGGTTAATGGTAGAGGGTTTAAGGGTTGAGGGTATAGGGGTTTAGGGTTTAGGGTTTAGGCTAGAGGGGAGAGAGATCAAAGGAGTCAGTGAGTGAGAGATAGAGAGGGAGTTGTTATTTTTCATATTCCATGCTGATGATTGTTTTTTTATCATTGTAACCTTAGGTTGTCAATGCACATTTTAAATTACACAATTCTATACACTTTCCAGTTACATTTTTAAACTACATCTCTTTGAGGCATTTTGTTATTTAACAAGTGAATTGTAACCTTGTGTATGCTTCCAAATTTTGTATACACATATATATGACATACATTTTAAGGAAGTAAAATAAAACATCATTTCTCAATCCTTTATTATGGAAGTGCATACCACTCTTTGAAGCTTTCATTGAGGTTTTTTTTTGAACAATTATATTCCATGTGGATCATTGTTTGTTTGTCATTATAACCTTAGGTTTTCATCAAAATGGAAGCATGGGAAAAGAATTTAAATTGTGATGCAACCATGGGAGGTCATACAACACAATTGAACACAAAAAATAGACCAACAACAACAATTCACAAGTCACAATTCTCAAAACTCTTCACTTTTCACCAAATCAGCACACTTCCTTGTACCATTGCCAACTCATTCAATTGGGTATTTATTCTCGATAGGATTATTTTAGACAAAGAATTGAACCATTTGAAGGACCCTTTAGGGTACACAATAACATTCCAACAAACCACTATTGGTTACTTTGTAACAAATTTCTCAAATTAGGCTTTCTACGTCAACTAGGCCTCAAATTAGGACACTTTAGCAAAGAAACTTATCTTGAAATTTGACCAAACCCCAAAACACATGTAGCAAAAAATTTATATGTATTCAAACTAAATAATTCACAATTACTTCTCAAAAATTGATCCACCAAGATGCCAAAACCAAAAACCCTCTTTTTAAGGCAAATAACCTAGACCTTATTGAAAATCACACTTCCCAACCTTATGAAAACATGCCACCATCTCAAACAACTCTAATATGGCCTGAAAAAACTCAATTCAACAATAAAAAATGCTTCCCTAACACAATACTCACTCTAGCATGTAAAAACCTCTCAAATTCACATGGAAAACACCAAATTTCACTCTAGGGCTTCATGCCCAACTTAACTCTTGACCTCGCCTATACACACTCAACATTACCACACCTTTTTACTGATTTTTCAGACCCATTCCTCAAGTTAGAGTGGCCATAGTGAGAGGAATGGGTCAATACACCACTTTAAATGACTTTCAAACCTTAAAACTATGTGTTTAGGCCAGTCTCAAAAATGTTTGATATGGTAGGGGAAATGTATACCTCATAGAAATGGGGTGTCATGATGATTACATCATCATGAAACCCTATTTCTATGAGGCATATGCTACCCCTACCTTCTCAACCCTACCGCATTGTCAAGCTAGTGAGTGAGCTAGCTTGTCAACACTCCACTAGCTTGCTAATGCGGTAGGGTTGAGAAGGTAGGGGAAGCATATGCCTCATATAAATGGGGTACCATGGTGATGTAATCACTGTAAAACTAAATTTCTATGAGGCATACGGGAACATCACTGTGGCACCTCATTTCTATAAGGCATATGCTTCCCCTAGCTTCTCAACCCTACCACATTGGCAAGCTAGTGAGTGAGCTAGCTTGCTAATGCTCCACTGGCTTGCCAATAGGGTAGGTTTGATAAGGTAGGGGAAACATGGTAGAAACCTAGGTGGTGAAGACCCCAACGAGCTCAAAATAATTAGACTAAAACAAAAAACTAGCCCCTTAAACACCATACACTCAACTTATCCCAAACACACACCCAAAGGCTTGTAGCCCTCCAACACTACTTTTTCTCAATATCTTGTATAAAAGGCCTTAAAAATACCTAAAAAAAATCATATGAGACGCAGTTCAACTCCTAACACAACATACCAAAAGGTTTCAAGAGGTTTCTTTGCAACAATATTGAAAACCAAATGGCTGCCCTACCTTGTAGGCCACCAAATAGCACTGTTTTATAAAGGAGGTACCTCCAAAACTCTTTGTTTTCACCAAATATCAACTAATAGTCACTAATTGTGTTACAAAACAACAAATTCAACCATTATTACTTAGAGCCTTGACCTGTAAAATGCTATACCACCAAACCCTCAAATTCCATGCAAATAACCTAGGGTTTATTGAAAGTCTTGACAACCGAGCTTACCAAACCTCACCAATAACAAAAAAAATTCAAAAATTCCTTGTACAGGCTCAAAGAACCATTACATGCAAGGTTCATTCAACATTTCATCAAAAACCTTCTTTAACACCCCATTTACACAAGGAAAACAATGTAATTTTTCCTATCTTGTAATCATAGCATGCCCCTACACCACCTTTGTCTATGCTAGAAATAATCTTCTACAAGATGATTGTAAGTATTTTTTATGAATCCTTGAATGACATATATTTCATTTATTTGAATGGATAAATAGTTTAGGAATTAATATTCATCTCATTGCCATGCTACAAGTAAAATTATCTGCCATGCCAAAGAAATGAAGAAGGAATAGACTAATAGATGAAGAGTATGAAACCTTCAAAGAAAATGAGAGAGAAAAAATGAGGGAATATCATGAAAATAATAAATTGGGTACTATTGACGAAAACAAGCCAACTAAAGAGGAACCTCAACCATAAAAAAGAGAACAATATTTGGGAGAACAAAGGGAGTGAATGTGAAAGCATCACGGTAAGATAGATTCAGATACCATAGTTGGAGACACACCCTCTACAGAAAATGAATACGAAGGGACACCATTAAGCACAAGAAAATATGGAGGGACACCAGCTACAACAAGTGAAGAGGAAGGGAAACCATCTATCACAAGTGAATATGGTTGGAAACCATCGATTGTATCTCAAGTTCAGAGTACGTCATCACTCAGGTTTGATGAAGAAGGTATGCTATCATCCCCACAAGAACGTCAAGGTATGTCCTCTACTCCACCATTGATTGAAGATATGCAATCTATCCCACCTCAATTAAATATTGATGAAATTCGTAATGTTGAGATGTATGTACCTAGGAGAAAACCACCTAGAATTTTGCTTAGAAAGCCAATGTATTTGATTAATATTGATGAGTATATTTTGCAGCACATAGAAGGTAAGATTCCAACATGCACTTGTAGAAGATATGTTGATAAGATTTGGAAATTCTACTTTGAAAGGATAAATCAGACTAGAAGATGTCAACTATTTGTTGAAATGATGTGGGGTATAAAGTATAGAGACATCATGAAGAATCTTGGGTTGAGAACATCCAATGCATCGAGTGAAAACACTATTTTTAAGAATCTAATGGAAGCATATGAGAGTTTGGGTAAAAACTCACACTAAAAGGATAGTAATGTCACACAACATGTCATTACATCAACTTTGGTAAGCAGTCAAACAAAGAGAGCTTGTCTCATTAGAAAGATGAGTAAACAAATGACAATTAGTAGAATTTTTTTATCAAAAGCCGTTCAAAGGCGGCAAAGAATTGAGGGCACTGATTCAAATGAATTATGGGAATTCTTAGGGAGACTGCCACAAAAGATAAAAAAATTGTTGAAGCATTGAGAACACTAATTGAAGAGTATTGGAAGAATAACACAAGGCCATCTCCGAATCAAATGGATGTGGTAAGAAGGAGAATTGGTAGTCGGAACCATGAGCCACATCCAACGTATTTTTTGGATATGACTCGAACCCAATTTTTTTGTAAATTTCAAATGAATTATCCTCAAATTAGTATTTTCCAAAGATTTTTTGAAATTCTTAAACCTTTTTATGTCAAGATAAATCACCCATGCACTACTTGTTGTTGTAGAATACATATTGAATTCTCTAACCATTATGATTTTTATCGTTCAATATGTTGTGATTTGCATAATAACAATGTTTTGTAGGATTGTGGCATAGAAGCCCCACCAAAATATTCAAGAGATTTCTTATCAAAAAAATTATGTGAAATAGAGGATGGCCAAATATTCTACAAGACAACATGCTTGAATGGTTCATGCAAGCATTGTAGTGGCTTGTAGCGTATGCCAGTATGTCAACATATGGAAAGCATAGATGAGGTGGGATAGAAAATAGTAGTTTTTGAGAAGTAGAAAATGGTGGCATACACTAAAAAAGATAGGTCTCAAGAAAAAAGGCGTGATTTGGTTATTCAAAATATTTTAGTGTGTCAGTTTGTCCATGTTTCATGAGAATATAGTGTATGAGTATGCAAGGCCTACCCATAGAGCCTGATGGCTAGACATGCAATTCAAGCTATGCAAGGACACCTTTCTAGTTGTCAACATAGTATCAATGGTTGAATTTGCATAGAACTATGCTCTATAGCCACAGTGTGAGGTGTAGTCATAGTATTACAACTCCACAAAGGTTTTGATATTTGTGCAAATAGCATTCGTTCATGCAGCTGATAGTAAAATGGACCAAAGGAAGGTATTGAGGGAGTATCACTTTTATATTAGTGATGATCACACACATTCTCCAAAGTTCATGCAAGGTTTCTTCTAGATGTTCAAGTATAGTGATTTGGCTTAGAGGGGCATAGCATACGGTCAACATATAATATGGTCGGATAACTGTGTAGCATAGTTCAAGAACTCGTGCATGTTCTACTAGTTGAGTAGGATGCATGTCATTATAGGTGTACAACATATGAGGAACTTTTGTGAGGCAAGACATGGAAAGGGGGAGCATGATGGTGTAGGAGCATGCATGAAAATAGCATTAGCATGAGAAGAGTTAAAGTATAAAGACATTGCAAAGTTGACAGATGCAAGATCAATTGTTGAGTGGTGTAATGCTTCGATGGGTCTAGGTAATGAAGGTGTGTCTTCTATTCATAGGTATTTTTGGTTGATGGTTGATACTAACATTGCACCATATGAGGATTGTTGTACACTAATAGGATCGAGTGAGCTACATTCTTTCCTTAGCTCAAATGCAGGTTCATGGAGTATCGATACACAAAAATGGCATGCTTTTGTTCTTTATGTATAATGCAAGCCTAGAATGATTGTGAGTCAGGGGAGTGGGTTGACAAATGGTTGAAAATTTATCTCAACTCACTTCACATGTATCGCCCTCCAACGGAATTGGAACTAACATAGATGGAATCATCAATCAAATTTTACCATGTATCAGATCTAGTTCAACTAGGTAATATATCTGCTTTCTTAGTTTTGAAATTCCATATTGTTATATTGCTTTGTAGTGTATTCATAATGTTGACTAATTTCAAGAGATTTGCTACACATATCAATGCAAGGAAATTTTATGTAGTTATTGTAGATGAATACAACAAAGAGAGAAAAAAATATTACTTGTGTCATTGTGTTGAGGCCAAAAATAAATTGGAGGCCCCAGTTATAGATGGAGAAAACATCAAATACCCTACAGACTCGGTTGTTGTTACTAGAACATGGCTTAGGAGGTACCCACATAAGAGTGTTAAACATTGGTTGTTTCAGGACTTTGACATGCATTGTAAGATTATTCATTCCAATGTTCATTTGACCAAATATGGGGGTAGACCTTGAACAAGGTCTTATGGAAGGTTTGTGAGTCTGACCATGAAGCAATACTTGACACAATAAAGAGTAGAGCAGGCTTGGATGGTTCGTTGGATTAATTTGTAAGTATGCACATTGGCTCTTATTAATTTATACTTGTATGCACATTAATTTGGTTGATGGAAATTCTATCATCTTCTTTTAATTTTCTTATTTGTAAGTAGCCTACTACAAATTGATTGGTTTCCCCTTACAGAAAATGCAGGTTTATGAGCCATCCAAGAGAATGTCAGCTAGAAAAGTAATGCAACATCCTTATTTTGATAATCTTGACAAATCTCAATCATGATTTTAAGCCATTACAAAAGTGTGTGCAAATATTGGTGAGTGAATTTCAAGTTATTCGTTTGAAGTTAACATTATGAGCAGCTATGATGTAGACATTATAAGAGCATCTCAAATTTCAACTTACTCTATTCATGAGAGGTGTTCTGTGCAATAGGTATCTTGGAACTCCCAGTGAAGATGTATGACCAGAAGTGACTAAGTTGTGAGACTAGAATGCCTATCTATGAGTGCCTTCCATCTATTTTCATTTCATTTCCATTTTGGATGCTCTTTCCTTTTCTCTTTTACTTTGCATATTTGTAAACTACTAAAAATTGATTGGTCTCTCTGTTGCAGAAAATGTTGATTTATGAGCCATCAAAGAGAATATTAGCCAAAGAAGCAATGCAACATCCTTATTTTGATGATCTTGACAAATTTCAATTATGATTTGAAGCCATTATAAAAGAGCATGTGAAGCTTAGCGAGGGAATCTCAAGTTACTAAATTGAAGTTAACTTCATAATCAACACCTATGATGTAGACATTTAAAGGGAATCTTGAATGTATGAGTGACATTGTAAAATATTTGGAGAATGAAGTACCTAAGGAATTGTATTGTGATTTACTTGTAATGAGATTTACTCAAATATTGTAATTTTGTTCATGTTTGGTGCAGTAGCACCTTGTTCTCTAAATTCCTTCAATAGGAAAATTTGGAAATTTTGAAATTTGAAATGTAAACAATGTGAAAAAGGTCATGTGAAGGTCATATGCAATGTATTCAAAATATTCAATAGGTCATTAGGTGATTACAGAAGTGATATAAAGCATGTAATGTAATTCCCGCCTTGCAAACCCCAGAGAACACACATACTGCAAATAATTTTTTTTTTTAAATAATTAAATTAAACATGTAACAACACTTAACCATAATTCACATAGCACATTACATCACATTAACACACTTGGTTCTCTGGGGCACGCGAGGTTACATCGCAACAACAAAACATAAGAACAGATAAAGAATATAACATAACCATTTGAATCATGATAACCATATACAATGATACATCCGATAAGCATGATGCGAGTAAGATAGACATCACATAATTACATCCCTGATAAATCTCTTAAAAGAGATACAAATGATCCTAACTATTACATCATCGTTTTACTGTTACATTACAATCTCTTGATAAATGAATTACAATGAGTTTCCCAACATGGGAATGATACAAGTACAATGAATTATGAAATACAAGTGATCACTAGTACAACTCCACTGCGGAATGCTGAGAAGACAAGTCGCTGATGGGGAACCCAACGGGTGCGGAGCACGTTCCACCCAACCATGTGAATTACAAGTAACTCACCCCCCGTGCTCAGAGGTGACGAGGAAGTGAACCCGACCATGAATGTCAACCGACTCAACAAAAACATGAAACAAAACAAGTACAACTCAAGTTTGCAATGCACAACCATCAACGTACTCAAATCACTTAACAAGTTAAAACCAAGAGCCTCATCACAATAACATGAAGTACTATCAATTAACAATCATGAATCAATTCACAAGAAATCAAAGAATCATCACAAAAGATAATATCCAGAAGAACCGTAACAACATCCAAAATATGTTTCCAAATAAATCTGAAACAATTAAAAGTACATGATTCCATATAAATCAAAACAACCATTCAGTACGCAAGTCCAGAGGCATTCAAAACCAAGGCAAACAAGTGTCAAGTGGAGAGGGTCATCGCATAACTCTCATGGGATCTCCTGGCACTTCCTCCAACTGAGGCACCGGCACCCATCTAGCCCTCGAAAATACATAAGATACAATATCCATAAGCAACTACAAACAATGCACAAGAGTGTCAAGTGGAGAGTGTCATCGCATAGCTCTCATGGGATCCCTGGCACTTCCTCCTAACCGAGGTGCCGGCACCCATCTATGGATCACCTGGCCCTTCCTCCTACTGAGGCGACGGCACCATAGGGTAGCTAATGCGGAGCCAATAATCTCTCATGAAGATGAGACTACGACTTTGCCGACCATGGCCTACTCAGTCTATCACTAGTCTACGGTAGCCCTAATGCATAGATGAGGAATCTAGTTTTCTTTATCTTGTATGTTTTACTACCCATCCCCCTAAATTCTATTTTTAGGTTATCACTTGTTTAACTACTCTTACGTGGGTTCCCCTGGCACTTCCTCTTACCCGAGGCGCCGGCGCCCATGAAAATCCACTCTCCCTATGACCCTTAACATAACTCCAAAATAGGCAAGGGTTGAACTAACACATATAAATCATATAACCAAAACTCAGATACACGAGGTATTAACCATCTCGCAATTGCTCAAAGTCAAAAGTCTCAACCAACTGTTCAACCCTTCCTCTCATAAAACCAAAAACTTCAAAGCTTATCAAGGCGAAGATGACATAATAAAATAACAAGCCTCTGGGGTAAGATTACAAAATCAACAACTGGTTCCCACAAAGACAGCACTAAGCGACAAGAAAACATGACATAAAAGTAAAACTCACATTATATTTTGCAAAGTTACACCATTAAGTTTGATTTTAACCCCAATCAAATAACTAAATATGCTTATCTCAAAAGAATTCACAATTACAACCAAAAGCTAATTTTTGTTAAAAATATTTGTTCACCAAAACCATTAATAAAATAATACCCATAATAATATGTATTAATTTTAAAATATAAAACAATAAAAAAAATTACATTATAAACTAACCAAAAATATTAAATATAATAATCATGATTCCATTTTGGATAAATTACCAATATTATATTTAATAGTAAAATCAATCATACTTGTTATTATACAATAAATTAAATAAATTAAATATAATTATTATATTTATAAACTTAAATACTCAACAAAAAAAATAAAAAATAAAAATAACATTAATTATATATATATATATATATATATATTAATATTATTAAAACATATAATAAATCGAACATAAAAAAAACAAAACTTAATTTTCACCAACAAGAAATTATAGGATCACAAAGCATTTAAAGAATATCAACACTGTATGCCAGCGCTACTGTAATAAAAGAACATTGACTCACTGCACTATCCGCCAGACAGAAAGGTGGGATTTGCACGCTGCTCAGCTCGGCCCCATCCACTTTACAAATTTCTTTTTATTTTTTTAATAATTTTTTTTTTAAAATAAAGACAATTATAAAAGAAAATTTAATATATACATTTTATTATTATTATTTTTTAATACGAATTTCTAACGAAATACGGCCTCGGCTGATGCACAGGTACAAAAATACCAGGGGTAATTTAAAATACTTAATATATATAACAGAAATATAACATAGATATATATAACACATATATATATATATATTAAAATAACAGAGGGTAAATGTAAATAATATAATAGAAGAAACTACAGAATAATGAATAATGAACCGATTCAGCCATATACAGATGTACCCAAAACCTCCAAATTTGTTATTTCTAACAAAGGTATTGTTTTCTTAAAATCCTATTTTTTGTTGAGTTGGAAATTTCAGATGATAGGGTTTCTTTTGTTTTTGACAAATTTGAGAACAAAACAATAACTTATATTTTTTTCTTGATTTCAGGTCTAAGATCCTTCACTAATTTTTAATTTGAATAACAGTTTATTTTCCTTTCTTCACATAAACCATATTTACTAAATTTTGTTTTGTTTTCTCTGAAGCACAAAGATGAAAGCAAATACTAGAAAGAATGTATAAGAAGAACCCGATGTCCAATGCTTATTCGAAAGTCTGAGGATGCCTGCTTGATTCTGATGTCCTCGAAGTGTTCCTTGATCGTGCCTCCAAATCTCCTCCACAGAACTTCACCTTCGAACTTGAATCCTGTTTTGTTGTTCAGAAGACTCTCTAGAACATTCACCAGAAACAGATTGACAATCTCTCTTATTAAAACTCTCCTCCCAATACAACAGAAGATTTCAATACCCTTTCTAAAATTTCAGAATACACAACCCATCTCTTGCACAACTTCTGTAACCAAATCTCTGTGTGTGTGAATCCTTAAAAAAAAATTCCTAATTAAATAAAATATATTGCTCATCCCTTCAAAGCTCTCCAAAAATCCCAGATTAAAAGAAAAATCAATTCTTTAAAAACTAGCTTTTTCCCAACTCTCAATTCCTATTGGCTCACACTGTCTTTTTGTTCTTTTATTTGTTTTTATTCCTTTAATTCCTGTTTTGCAACTTTTCTTGCACTTCACATTACCTATTTATTTTAAATAAATTATTCACATAATTATCCACCACCAATTTACTTGACTAAAATAATTAAGCTATATTTAATACTTAATTATTATTTAATTACAATATATGATTTTCAAAATAATTAAATTATTTAAATATTTAAAATCCATTAAATCCAACATTAAAATGAATAATTTATTTCAATCATTAAGACAAGTCATAACTATAAATGCCCTCATAAATAAAATAAGACAAAACACATAGCACGACACACAATGACGACAAATACACAAAACAACTATACCAAACAATTGAGACAACTTGACATCATGGAACAGAAGGACTTCATCGACACCTCTGTATCAACATTTATCCGTTGGGTTATTTGGTGCTCGCCCTGTCTTGTCAAAGCAGGTGGAATCAATACTTGTACCTACAATCCTGCATACAAACGAAGTTGTGTACATGTGCATATATACATATATATCAAAGCATTAAATCAAAGTACTGCATTGTGAGAAGGAATCGCAACATAACAGGGCACTCATGAACGAGTGATGCTATACTGTCCTTCGTCACACCTATTCTAACAATTATAACATAATCACTGAATTACATTTCTAACTAACAATCATCTCATAACATATTAAATTAAATCACTGCATTAAATCATAATTCAGAAAATCAACTGATATAATCAACCATCATGTCATATAAGGTAATCATGTCCAAAATGAAATAACAGCATCAACTAGCATCTAACTAACCATATCAACAATAACAGTATCATCATCGTCACAAGTAGCAAACAACCGCATTGAAAAATACTAAATCCTACCAGTAAGAGGAGGGGTATTACATCCTCCCCCTCATAAAATCGGCTTACTCCTAGAAGCTGGTAAACAAAAGGAAATAAGATTCCCTAATACGAGAGGCATCCACCCGCACCAAGACGGTGAACTAATCACCAATAGAAAATAGAATCAAGCTCACACATAAGAGTAACAAATAATATTAAAAATTATTAATAATATGGGGGTATTACATCCTCCCCCCCAAGGATATGGCTTACTCCAGGAAGCCATTAAATAGATAAGAGTAAGCACACAAGAATCATGCAGAGATCACGTCAAAAATCACACACATAACTCACAACACTGGAAATCATACCACACAATGACACAAGGGTTCCTAGTGCATCCCTGATAGGAAGGATATCCGTGCATTGCGCACTACACCGAGGGTCCTATCCTTTCCATCAGTTTCCTACACCATTGCCTTGAGACCGACTAACAGAAGAAACTTGGGTTCCCAACAAACACAACAAAACAAATGAAACTCTAGACTCTAGGGACAAAACGCAAGGTTACATAGTGAGCACACATAGTGCCCAGTGTATAAACCTATGCTTTGATACCAAGTTGTAATGCCCGCCTTGCAAACCCCAGAGAACACACATACTGCAAATAATTTTTTTTTTTAAATAATTAAATTAAACATGTAACAACACTTAACCATAATTCACATAGCACATTACATCACATTAACACACTTGGTTCTCTGGGGCACGTGAGGTTACATCGCAACAACAAAACATAAGAACAGATAAAGAATATAACATGACCATTTAAATCATGATAACAATATACAATGATACATCCGATAAGCATGATGCGAGTAAGATAGACATCGCATAATTACATCCCTGATAAATCTCTTAAAAGAGATACAAATGATCCTAACTATTACATCATCGTTTTACTGTTACATTACAATCTCTTGATAAATGAATTACAATGAGTTTCCCAACATGGGAATGATACAAGTACAATGAATTATGAAATACAAGTGATCACTAGTACAACTCCACTGCGGAATGCTGAGAAGACAAGTCGCTGATGGGGAACCCAACGGGCGCGGAGCACGTTCCACCCAACCATGTGAATTACAAGTAACTCACCCCCCGTGCTCAGAGGTGACGAGGAAGTGAACCCGACCATGAATGTCAACCGACTCCACAACAACATGAAACAAAACAAGTACAACTCAAGTATGCAATGCACAACCATCAACGTACTCAAATCACTTAACAAGTTAAAACCAAGAGCCTCATCACAATAACATGAAGTACTATCAATTAACAATCATGAATCAATTCACAAGAAATCAAAGAATCATCACCACAAAAGATAATATCCAGAAGAACCGTAACAACATCCAAAATATGTTTCCAAATAAATCTGAAACAATTAAAAGTACATGATTCCATATAAATCAAAACAACCATTCAGTACGCAAGTCCAGAGGCATTCAAAACCAAGGCAAACAAGTGTCAAGTGGAGAGGGTCATCGCATAACTCTCATGGGATCTCCTGGCACTTCCTCCAACTGAGGCGCCGGCACCCATCTAGCCCTCGAAAATACATAAGATACAATATCCATAAGCAACTACAAACAATGCACAAGAGTGTCAAGTGGAGAGTGTCATCGCATAGCTCTCATGGGATCCCTTGGCACTTCCTCCTAACCGAGGTGCCGACACCCCTCTATGGATCACCTGGCCCTTCCTCCTACTGAGGCGCCGACACCATAGGGTAGCTAATGCGGAGCCGATAATCTCTCATGAAGATGAGACTATGACTTTGCCGACCACGGCCTACTCAGTCTATCACTAGTCTATGGTAGCCCTAATGCATAGACGAGGAATCTAGTTTTCTTTATCTTGTATGTTTTACTACCCATCCCCCTAAATTCTATTTTTAGGTTATCACTTGTTTAACTACTCTTACGTGGGTTCCCCTGGCACTTCCTCTTACCCGAGGCACCGGCGCCCACGAAGAGCCACTCTCCCTATGACCCTTAACATAACTCCAAAACAGGCAAGGGTTGAACTAACACATATAAATCATATAACCAAAACTCAGATACACGAGGTATTAACCATCTCGCAATTGCTCAAAGTCAAAAGTCTCAACCAACTGTTCAACCCTTCCTCTCATAAAACCAAAAACTTCAAAGCCTATCAAGGCGAAGATGACATAATAAAATAACAAGCCTCTGGGGTAAGATTACAAAATCAACAACTGGTTCCCACAAAGACAACACTAAGTGACAAGAAAACATGACATAAAAGTAAAACTCACATTATATTTTGCAAAGTTACACCATTAAGTTTGATTTTAACCCCAATCAAATAACCAAATATGCTTATCTCAAAAGAATTCACAATTACAACCAAAAGCTAATTTTTGTTAAAAATATTTGTTCACCAAAACCATTAATAAAATAATACCCATAATAATACGTATTAATTTTAAAATATAAAACAATAAAAAAAATTACATTATAAACTAACCAAAAATATTAAATATAATAATCATGATTCCATTTTGGATAAATTACCAATATTATATTTAATAGTAAAATCAATCATACTTGTTATTATACAATAAATTAAATAAATTAAATATAATTATTATATTTATAAACTTAAATACTCAACCAAAAAATAAATAAATAAATAAATAAAACATTATATATATATATATTAATATTATTAAAACATATTTAAAATATATAATAAATCGAACATAAAAACAAAACTTAATTTAACAAAGCAAAAAGGCATGGGCCCCGCTGGCACAGTCCATAGGACTGCGCACAACAGTCAATGTGACTGCTGTACCATCCGCACAGAGAAAGGTGGGGGGTGCGGACGGGTATGGCTCAGGCCGTCCCATCCGCCCCTTACAAATTTCTTTTTATTTTTTTAATATTTTTTTTTTAAAAAAATAAAGACAATTCTAAAACAAAATTTAATATATACATTTTTTTTTTATTATTTTTTAATATGAATTTCTGACGAAATACGGCCTCGGCTGACGTACAGGTACAAAAATACCAGGGGTAATTTAAAATACTTAATCTATATAACAGAAATATAACAGAGAAATATATAACACACACACACACACACACACACACACACACACACACACACACACACACACATATATATATATTAAAATAACAGACGGTAAATGTAAATAATATAATAGAAGAAACTACAGAATAATGAATAATGAATCGATTCAGCCATATACAGATGTACCCAAAACCTCCAAATTTGTTATTTCTAACAAAGGTATTGTTTTCTTAAAATATTATTTTTTGTTGAGTTGGAAATTTCAGATGATAGGGTTTCTTTTGTTTTTGACAAATTTGAGAATAGAACAATAACTTATATTTTTTTCTTGATTTCAAGTCTAAGATCCTTCACTAATTTTTAATTTGAATAACAGTTTATTTTCCTTTCTTCACATAAACCATATTTACTAAATTTTGTTTTGTTTTCTCTGAAGCACAAAGATGAAAGCAAATACTAGAAAGAATGTATAAGAAGAACCTGATGTCCAATGCTTATTCGAAAGTTTGAGGATGCCTGCTTGATTCTGACGTCCTCAAAGTGTTCCTTGATCGTGCCTCCAAATCTCCTCCACAGAACTTCACCTTTGAACTTGAATCCTGTTTTGTTGTTCAGAAGACTCTCCAGAACATTCACCAGAAACAGATTGACAATCTCTCTTATTAAAACTCTCCTCCCAATACAACAAAAGATTTCAATACCCTTTCTAAAATTTCAGAATACACAACCCATCTCTTGCACAACTTCTGTAACCAAATCTCTGTGTGTGTGAATCCTTAAAAAAAAAATCCTAATTAAATAAAATATATTGCTCATCCCTTCAAAGCTCTCCAAAAATCCCAGATTAAAAGAAAAATCAATTCTTTAAAAACTAGCTTTTTCCCAACTCTCAATTCCTATTGGCTCACACTGTCTTTTTGTTCTTTTATTTGTTTTTATTCCTTTAATTCCTGTTTTGCAACTTTTCTTGCACTTCACATTACCTATTTATTTTAAATAAATTATTCACATAATTATCCACCACCAATTTACTTGATTAAAATAATTAAGCTATATTTAATACTTAATTATTATTTAATTACAATATATGATTTTCAAAATAATTAAATTATTTAAATATTTAAATTCCATTAAATCCAACATTAAAATGAATAATTTATTTCAATCATTAAGACAAGTCATAACTATAAATGCCCTCATAAATAAAATAAGACAAAACACATAGCACGACACACAATGACGACAAATACACAAAACAACTATACCAAACAATTGAGACAACTTGACATCATGGAACAGAAGGACTTCATCGACACCTCTGTATCAACATTTATCCATTGGGTTATTTGGTGCTCGCCCTGTCCTGCTGAAGCAGGTGGAATCGAGACTTGTACCTGCAATCCTGCATACAAACAAAGTTGTGTACATGTGCATATATACATATATATCAAAGCATTAAATCAAAGTACTGCATTGTGAGAAGGAATCGCAACATAGCAGGGCACTCACGAACGAGTGATGCTATATTGTCCTTCGTCACACCTATTCTAACAATTATAACATAATCACTGAATTACATTTCTAACTAACAATCATCTCATAACATATTAAATTAAATCACTGCATTAAATCATAATTCAGAAAATCAACTGATATAATCAACCATCATGTCATATAAGGTAATCATGTCCAAAATGAAATAACAGCATCAACTAGCATCTAACTAACCATATCAACAATAATAGTATCATCATCGTCACAAGTAGCAAACAACCGCATTGAAAAATACTAAATCCTACCAGTAAGAGGAGGGGTATTACATGTAAGGTATTCTTGAATATTTACAATCAATAATGTCCCTGTTTTAGTTATTTTCTAAGTTTTTCTAGTTGTTTATTAATTTGTATGACCTATACAGTAGTTTAAGGCCTTGAATCTTATTTTTTAAGGTAGAATAGTGAAGTAGCTTTCATTTGAATCTATTTAGGAAGGTATCCATTGTGTTTATCATTAGTTTGAACTTATTTTTCTCAACTCGGTCTGTAAACCCTCAAGATTGGGGTTTTGAGAGTCTAGATAACCAATAATGACTACTGTACCGAATTTGATAGTTTAGATCAATGGAGTAGGTTAGTCTTAGGATGTTGCAGGTGTGTGTGTGTGTGTGTGTGTGTGTGTGTGTGTGTGTGTGTGTGTGTGTGTGTGTGTGTGTGTGTTTGTGTGTGTGTGTGTGTGTTTATTTTTGCAAGTGAATTCAAGAAACAAATGTGGAGTTGCTGCTATAGGGTTTTATGATGAATTTCCAAGTGAAAAGTGTGGCTCCAAGTGGTGTTTTGAGGAAAACATCTCAAATGAAGTCACAAAAAAATGACTGATCTAGATAGCTATTATTGAGTTACAACACATACTCGAAAATCAATAATGATTGTCTTGGAACATGTGCATAAAAATGAATTTCTTCATTGTCCTCATTATGCTAACTAGGCCTAATTTACAAAGGAACATACATTTAAACATTTAAAAACCCCCTAAACTTTTTGGGGCAGCAATTATCATGTTTCCAAACTCTCATATTTGCAATTTTCCTTAGGAGAAACTCACTCCACCATGCCAAACCACAAAACCCTTATTTTATGCTAGTATGAGGAGGGTTTATTGAAAGGAATGGTTCCACACCTTGCTAGAACATTTCACCACCTCAAACCTTCTTAAAATCACCTACAAAATCTCAAAAGACAATCACCCAACCTCTACATGCAATATTTTATCAAACCCTAGGGTGAAACCTCATTTTTCATGCCCTTTTCCATCAAAATCTATAGGGGTAGCAACAAAAACCCCATAAAACTTATTCCATTTCACCAAATAAGCACCCTAACATCAAAATGGGTTTCTAAATATGTATTGGGTCTATGGAAACAAAAAGAGATTGAAAAAGAGAATACAATCACCCTATACAGAACTATACAGTTCAAGGAAACATTAGATTTTTGGCAAAAAAATAGAAAAATGCAATGAAATAATGAATTTTATTGATCTTCTTCTAAGTACATGGTACATTTATGCTAGGCATGGTACATTAATGCTAGGAATGGTCCTCTTTCACACCCAAACATGTAGAATCACTCTAAGCTACGTTCAACCAACTTGATCCCTTAAGGCTCTAGAGTTCAAAAGGGCAAAAATCTTTGATGGGGTATTACTCGAAAACCATGGCACCTACAAAATCTTCATATAAGCCTATGAGATCATGTTGGGCCCTATTAGAATTGTAAAATTTTGAAATTTTTACATTCTATTGCATTCAAAAGTTCCAGTATTGAGTTCTCATCATAAGCATCAAAGTCCCTCTTTGTATTGTCTTGCTTGTTTTCTGTCATAAAAGCCATTGAATCCATCAAGTCTTTCATTTTTCATTAAAAGACCTGAATCCGCAAGACATTGTATAAGTCTCCCCGACCTGATTTTTCACTAATACATGTTTGTTGCAGACTATCGGCGGGACAATTTGCTTGTTTCGACGACAAAAGGAATCATTTCGGCAAAGGGGAGTCATTGTCGGAGTGAAGTCATGGCGAATATAGTATGTTTCGCTGACTGGTGCATGTGGAAGTTTATCACTCAAGATAAAGGTGTTCGGGAAAATGTTTCGGCCAACTAATTTTTTCTTGTCGACAGGTATCCTAAAAAAAGTATATCGGCATATGTTGGGGTATCGGTCTGATGTCTAGGCGAAGACAATATGTCATACCAACTAATGCATAAAGGGGTTTTTTCGGCCAGACTAATTGATATCAATATGAACTCATAACGAAATCATTTTGTTTTACTGATTGACTTGCAAATAGATTTTTTGGTAAGACTTATGTGCATCGGGGAAGGTCTAGGCAAAGGGGCCATTGTTTGGATGAACTAAGTTCAAAGGTATTTCAAACCTATTGGTGAGAAGCTATGGAGTATTGCCAATTCAAATCTTATGCAGATGGAGACATCCATTGCCGAGAGAAGAACTTGTTGGCATAAGTTTCACTGAAGTATGAATATTATACTAATAGATGGTTCGGGGTGAGTTTTGCGGAATAGGAGTAATCTGGAGGAGTGATTTCGGTAGGACATTTGGTGTCGGTGTAAGTTTTCCCAAAGGTTCATTATCTTGCTGAAAGTATTATTTCAATGGTTGGGTTTATTTCTTCAGTGAGAAAACTTGGTGGACATGTTGAAATGAGAATTCATCGGTGAAAGGGTGATTTTGTCTTAGCGAATGAAAATACATTGAAAAGTATATATCGGTAAGATGCAAAGATATCTGCATGGCATCTCCCTAACTTTGAAAGTCACAGCGAAGTAGGTGAAACGAAGATTGTATTGGCAAGAATATAAATTCATCTTGGCGACCCAATGAAGATAAAGACTTTCAGTGAAATAGGATGAAGTCTGTGAGAGGTTTCCCCGACATCTGTGCGTTATAGCGAAGAACATAAAGATAGAGGATTTCAGTCGGTGTGAATAACATTAATGTCTCAACGATTGGAAAATGCTTTGAAGAAAACATATCAGTATTGTTCCATGATATCTATGAGACGCTTCCCCGACTTTGAATTGTCACAGCGACATGAAAAGCAGGAGTATTTGTCATCAAGTTGATTCTAGATGTCGGTAAGACTGCAGAGTGTCTTGGCAAATGATGAAATAAATGTTGAAAAGGGATTTCACCCCATATTTGAATTTTTCTCATCGAAAGGAAACTTGATGTGACAATGCCAGTTTAAAAGGTGGCTTCATTCGTGCTTCATTAACAGTGTGATGGGATAAAACAATAATGACAGTAGTGTTTTAATTAATTCCTCATTTCTGAATTGATTGCTGGTGAATTGGCAAGGTGAACGAGAGAACCAAGATGATTTTTCAGTCTGAAGAGCTCAAGTAGAATAATGTAAGTAGTTGCTTCTCTATTTTTAATATTTTGATTCTGTAAGCTTGAAAAAATGGAGTCTTCTAGTTCTGGAAAGGGTAAGGGTAGGAAACTTGGTGAGAGCAGTCAGTCAAAGGGAAAGAAACACAAGACTGATACAGAGCATGAAGGCACTGAAAGGAAGCTAAACCAAGACCTTATTGATCAACTACCTGGTTCGGCGCCTAAAGCTAGAAGGTTCGCACAGCTTAGGGCAGAAGTTGACAAGCTGGATGACAAATTCAAGTTCATAGGTGATTTCTAGATTGTTGTGAGAGGGTATGAGCTTTTCAATTTCCACTATCATAGGAGGAATCATTTTGAGCCAGTTTGTAATCCATGGAAGTTGAATGTAGGGAAATTGGTGTGCCGTAATATATTTATTAAGGCTGAATTGGTAAAATTGCTTGTTGATCATAATGATCCAAAGTATAAAGCAATATGTGATCCTTCTGGAAAACCACAAATACATGTGTCAAAAGAAGGAATTGGTGAGGTTTTCAAATTGGAAGGATTTTTTGATGAGGAAATCAATTGTGAAGAGTTGCAGAAGGAATTTTTTAGAATGGATACAAGTTACAAGGGTTGGAGGTTACCAATTCATAGGGTTAAACAGAGTAGCAAGCCCAAACCTCTGGAAGATAGTGAGGGGCCTCCCTATCATGTAGATTTGTTTGAACCCTACATGAACTATACATATTTTTCAGTGTGTCAGGTGTTGGGGATGGATGCCCCAGAATTTATGTCAATGTTGCCAATGGTCATTGCAACAGACATTCAATATCACAATTCCAGGTTATTTGATTATACTTCATATATTTCTAAGTAGCTTGACTCAGGATTGATGGCTATAAAGGGTGGAGCTTCCATTGTTCACAAGAGCTTGGGGTGTGGCCTCCGGAAATGAGAATTTCTCAGACTGGTAAGGAGGGTGAAACATTGCCTGTTCAATTATGGACTACCATTTGGGACTGTAGGTTTGTTGGTTCTAGTTTTATTCATTTTGAGGAGTATTTTGTAAAGACATTGTATAAATTGTATCATTATCCTTGTAATCATTCATTGACTGATGAGATCAAAAGTTTCCTTCTGCCTAAAGATTTTGATGGACCAGTTAACCATAACTGGGGAGATTGGTATTGTTTAGAGGGAGCTACTATAATCAGAGTGTATGGATTTGAAGATGCTCCTTTCATTCTGCTAGGGACAGTTCCAAACAGAGTTGCATACTTGGAAATTGTCAGACAAATGGATTATAGTAGTGTTATGCATTTCAACTCTTTTGGGAAGTAGGCATATATGCCTAGTACTTTATGCTTTGGTGATTTTACTGTGTTGGCTAAAGAGGGATATAATTCAATTCTTGACAGATTGTTGCACTATAACATGAAAACAGGACCAACCACGAAATACTTTGACCCTGAAGGGTATATTCATTTAGCCAAAGAAAAGATTAATTTTGGAGGGTATTAGCATGTACCCTATCTTTTTGATGATATGATTAGAAATGTGGATGAAGATGAAGATGAATCAGAAAGGGTAGTTGAAAGGTATAATCAGGGGTTACAAGATACTGAGTTGTTGTCTTCTAGAGATGAAGAAGCACCAAGAGCCGATGTGCCATAGGGTAAAGTAGAAAAGGTATCCAGAATGAGGACTTAGCAATATGTCTGCCCAGTCAGAGAATAGAGTGTTGAAAGTGGTGATGTTGATGCTAGGCATATGGAGTATAGATCCTTTGTTTCTGATGATGAATTTATACATTCCCCTGAGTTCAAAGCATTCTTGTACAAGCAGAAGGGGAAGGAAATAAGAGAGAATGTTGATGATATCACTTCTGGAAATGAGGAGCAACTGCTGGCTCAATTGAGAAGAGGTGTGGATGATGAGATGACATATATGACTGCTCAAAAGGGGAGGAAAATGTTGGAGGATGCTGGTGTTATGATATTTCCTAGTTTATATTTGAATTATGCATTGGTTTTTGATAGTTTCTTGAAGTGTAGTAATGCTACTCATAAGCTTGATAAGGAAAATGTGACAAAAGTATATACAGGCTCCAAATATAATACTGATGAGGGATCAATGTTAATATGGGCTTTGTACCAACCCCACAGGAAATCAGTGGTACTTGATATAGAGAAGGAATTTGGCCATGTCTTGACTTTAAAAGCTAGAGAAGCTGATCATGTTGCTACTGCTGATATTGGGGTAAATATTGCAAAATTGAATAAAGCACAGATTCAAGTATTGATAAAAGAAAGAGAAACGTATAAAGAAAATAATGAGAAATTGCTGAGAGAAAATGATAGACTCAAAGATTTGGTTGGTGTTTCAATGGGAACAACCAAAATGATCACTCAAGGAGAGAGCTCTCAAGCAAAAGAACACTGGGTAGTGTCAAGTGCTTATTCTCAGGGAAAGCATGATGCTATTGCTGCAATTATCAAGAAGAGATAGGATCATTTGATATCTGGATGAAAAAATTGTGGGGAAAATATTCTCATACTCTTGCTGCATTGAAAGAGCACAGAAGAATGGATGGATGAATCATGGTGAAATTCCATGAGTTGGCTCAAAGTGATGAAGCTACCAGTTCTGCACTTGAAGCTGCTAATCACATAATCAATCACCATCAAAATTTCTATGATGAATTGCAAGGAGATGAACAGGGATTAATTGCAACTACTGAGAAAATTGTAATTCCATTTTCTGATAGTAATGGGGATTTGTGAGAAGCCACCAAGTGGAAAAATGAATGTGAGTCAATGATGAATGAAATCATGAAGGTAGCTTTTGCAGATGATACAACATTGGAAGAAGTGAGTAAGCAAAATGAGGAAATGGTCAAAATGGAAGTTACGGTCCAGAATGTTGTTGGAGATGTTGACACGTATGAGCGCCAGGATTATTTGGACCACCTCAACAAGACTCACTTATGGCTAAATAGAGCCTAGCTATTCTCTATTTTATGTTTATAATTTCTATTTTCTATTTCCAAAAGGATGCATCCTTTCACATTCTCAATATATAAATGTCTATTTTGTAAACAATATGCATATAGATAGAATAGGATAGAGAGTAGAGAATACGGTGGAACACCATGTTTCACAGGGTTGAGACTATGCTGTATGTTTTGAAGCCATGGAAATATCAATGAAAATCATCTGATTTGCTGGTGAATTCTGGTGTCAATTGTTGTGTTATGCTTATTGAAAGAATTATCTGAGTTCTCTCTAAAATTGATGTTTCTTGGTTATTTAGATCAACATCACAAGTTTATGTCTGGTTTATCAGTACATATTCTCCGTATCTGTGTGATTAGTTGATAGGTTCTTTCAAGGAAGGATTAAACCCTTTTGATTAATCACAGTAATCAAGGAATTTCATTTAGATCAGTAAGAAGAACTCAATAATCGCAACTTTGCATTTTTATACTAGTTATAAATAAATATGCCAAACAATTTGAATGAATCCATAAAGAAGTCAGTTTATCTATAATTTCATTTGACTCCGCATAAGGCATTGGTCTCTCCATTTTTTAATCATTTAGTTTTATTCATACTTTTTTTTTTACATCTGTTAATTGAGCGTATTAGGGTTTAATTTGAATGCTGGTATACAATACGTACCAATTTTGTTTTATTTTTTCCATTTTAATTTTCCATCTTGGACAAATTATGGCATGAAGATAAGATCAATAGTCAAAGTCTGCTTTATTTATTATAGGTACACCCACCTAGGTCTAGCAGTGCCTGGAGAGTAGAAGGTTTAATTCTTTTAAACCTTGTTCTGTTACCCTAAAACATTGTGAAAGCTTGGCAACCTTTCATGGTTCAAACCTGCATTTTGGAGAGATAACAAATTGGTGACTCTGCTGGCGATAACAAAGAATCTGCACCTTAATCATAGAGTCAGAAGTCCTATATATAGACTACGCTGGGAATACCAAGTAACAATCTTTTTCTCACTTTCAAGAAAGTGAGTGGTGACTCTAATTAAGCATTGCAATATGAATGGAAGAAGATCTCAATTTAGGGGAGGTTATTCTAGAGCTCCTCCTGGTAATAGTAAGCAGACACATAAAAATGATAAGGCTGACAAGGGTAAAGGGAAAAGTGAGGACATGTGCTTAACAAACAAAGATAAATCATCAATACCTTTTGGTGAGAATTGCTTTGACACATGGAAAGATAATTCATCTGAAGAGCCCTATACTCCAGAACATCAGAGAAATCCTTTTTACAATCCTTAGAAACAGGTTGAATTTGAAGCTAAGAAACAGGTTGGATTTGAAGCTAAGAAATAGGCTAAATTTGAAGCTGGATTTGAAGCCGAACGACTCAGAGTTCAATATGAATATGACCAAAAAATGGAAGGTAATCAAAGTGGACCTGCTAATAAGGAAATTCAACAAGAAGAGTATGAATCATTAAGTTATGAAGAAATTAGGGCACGGTATGAATATTAGAGAAAGGAAAGGGAAGAGCAAGAAAAGGCCAAAATGATTCAAGCAATGAGGGAATTCAAACTATAGAAAGCTCAGAACATTCCACACACATCTTCTTTTCCTCCAAAATATGTACCACCCCATAAATAGGGCAATCATGGTGTGGGGTATTCTGAATCACCAAGGATTCCTCACCATCGAATTGGGAATCAATATAGACAACCAAATCATCCACCTTATGTTCCCACACAACATCCAAATAATTGTCCACCTCCTGGTCAGCGTTATGTGCCACAGCAAAATATGCAGTACAAGAATCCTATGTACCAATATCAGCACCCACCTAATCCTCCTCCTTATCAATATACAACTATGATCAGACAATTTGATCTAGTAGGGTTTCAGTTATACCCATATCCTATGGACAATAGTTGGAGAGGTTTAGTACCCAATTTTATAGGCAGTAATGCAATCACTGCTGAGGATCATTTAAGAAGTTTCAATGCTTTCATTAAAGATTTGGATGTACCTTATGAAGATTTTCATATGAGATTGTTCATGATGTCTCTCATTGAAGAAGCTAGGGACTGGTTCAATAGCCTGGCAACAGCTTCTATTTATTCTCTCCAGATATTTCAAGACCAATTCCTTGAACAATTTGGGAATTTGAGTGCACCAGACGCTGCTCTCCATGAACTAATGCGAATTTAGAAAGGTCAGAATGATTCAGTCTTTGATTTTAACAGAAGATTCAATAAATTGCATAATAGAATACCTCTCGGATCAAAGTTACCTAACTCTGTAGCATTAAGTGTTTACCTGAATGCATTTGACCCTAAAATAGGGTATGAGCTGAGAAACAAGTTCCCAAGGGACTTAACTAAAGCACAAAAGATAGCATTAACAATAGAGAATAATAGAAAAGTTACTGGGATAATGAATAAGAGAGACAACCCTCCAGTTCCTCAACAAAATAATAATTATCAATATAAGCAAGAGAACACGTATAGAAATGAAAGACCAAGGCCGAGGTTACATGACATTCCCTATAACACAAACTGGAAGGATGAGAAACCCATAACCTTGGAGCAAAGAAACTCCTGATCCATTAAAGAAGAAGGGAACATATGTGGTGAATAGCAATTATTTTTGTGAGGCTTGTAATAAGCCACATTCCCCTGAATATTGTGTTGTAGCCCAGAGAATGCAAGAAGAAGGATTGCTAATTGGAGATGATGGGGAAGATCATACAATCTACTTGACTTCAAATGCTTCTCATCGTGTTGAGGAAAGGTACTCATCTTCGAAGGAGGGAGGTTATGAGTATGACGTTGCAGAACAAAGGTATAATGTACATATGGCTAAGCAACCTATTTTTTCTGACTCTGAGGATGATTATGTAGAACCACAATCTGTTGAGGTGCCTGCTCACAATAATGTAAGGAGACTTACTGAAGAAGAGATAGAAAAATTGATTGTTGCTGCAGTAGAAGAAGCCAAGAATAAATATTGGTTGCGGAACAAGACAGTAAATGAGAAGGAAGGTGTCCTTAGTGGTATCTTTATGAAAGATCATAAAGTTGTGTAAGGAGTTTCAAAGAAAAATGAATACAAATGTTCAACATGAAGAAAGTAAACAGAATCCCATCCAAAAAGATGTAGTAAAAGAGCTACATAAAGAAATTAAAAAAAATGATCAGTCAGGTAGAGGAGAAAAATAAGTAAACAAAGGAGAAACATTAGAACAGAAGAAAATAATTAAGGCAAAAGGCTCTTCTTTTGATTTTACTCAAGCCTTGTCTCAGGTAAAGATGTATGTCCCACTTTTAGAAATGATGAAAATTAAGGAGTACAGGGACAACACAATGCAATTGATAACAAATGAGAGTGAAAAACATGTAAGTACTGAAAATAAAATGGTTGCAAAAAATAAGCAAGATAAAGTAAACGTCCCAGAAATCTGCTTGAGTAATGTATTGACAAGTCTGCCATAGGTTGATCCTTTCTTTATCACATTACTCATAAATAATAAATTATTGAGGAATTGTATGATAGATTCTGGTGCCGCCATGAATATTATGCCAGTAGGAGTGATGAAACAACTAGGCATGTGGGTGGATACACATGAAGGAAAGTGTTACGCAATGGATAACCGACCTATTCCTGTGGTTGGTATAATGAAAGATGTAGAAGTCAAGTTAGCTGCCTACCCTCAAGTAGCTTACAATATTGATATAACAGTTATAGACACCCCTCCTCAATTTGGTATGCTTTTATCAAGGCAATGGACGGTGGCTATTGGTGGAAGTGTCCAGTTTGATTTGTCTGATGCAACCATTCCTGTAAATGGCCAAGAAATGAAACTGTACAGGGAGCCAAGGATGAATCGGCTCATTGATTCTGTGCCACAAGACCAAATCAATTACTTTTGTGATGTTGATTTTGGGAGTTTCAAAATAGAACCAGCACAGCCAGAATTGATTAATAGTGATCCTATTGAGAAGCATGCTACAAGGAACCACAATGGTGTGTGGAAGATGTATTTCGATGGAGCTTGTAGCCAAGAAGGCAATGGAGCTGGGATAGTATTTGTTTTTCCTTAAGGTAATACATTTAAGTATTCATTCTTGTTAACTTTTGAATGCACGAATAATGTGGTGAAGTGTGAAGCTCTGTTAACTGGATTGAATATAGCGGTGAAGCATAAAATAAAGCTGTTGGTTGTTCTAGGAGATTCTGAGTTAGTTATCTCACAAGTTAAGCTGAAGTATACAACAAAAAATAAAAGATTAAAGCAGTACAAAAATGTTGTATGGGATACAATAGAATTGCTTGATTCTTTCTCAATTGAGTGGGTGGATAGATCAAAGAATATAATGGCAGATTTTCTAGCTAATGTAGCATTGAAGAAAGATGATATTACGCTGGCAGGAGTGTCACAAATTGAATTCAAAACAAGGCCTGTTGTGCCTGATAATGTATATAGCTGGTAAGTTTTTAATGATGACACTGATCTTTTAAAATTTCTTCACTGTATAGACCAGTATGAAGCTCAAGAGATTGATTTCAGTGCCATTGTTGAAGAAGTTGATGGAAAAGAGACAGTCTTTGGAAAAGAGATCTTGCAGCTTAAAACAAATAAGATTCCTAAAGGCTTGGTGGCATTGGAGAGGGTATATGATGGAAGTGATTGGTCCTTAATAAAGAAAACACCAGTTGGAAGGGATTCCATTGAAGAAATTAATTTGGGAACTGAAATGGCACCAAAAAAGGTGTACATAGGTAAAAAGATCAGTCCTACAATTAGAAAAATCTTGATTGAATTATTGAGAAAGTATAAACATGTATTTGCTTGGTCTTATGAAGATTTGAAAGCATATAGAGAAGACTTGTTTCAGCATGAAATATCGTTGAAGCTAGATGCTAAACCATTCAGACAAAAGCAAAGGCCGATAAATCCAACTCTAGAACCCAAAAATGTAGGAGTTGATGAAGCTCAGAGATGGTGGAATCATTAAGCGAATCAGACATTCAACCTGGGTTTCAAATCTGGTCCCTGTTAGAAAGAAAAATTGAGACATTAGATTATGTGTAGGTTTCAAAAATTTAAACATAGCATCTCTTAAAGATAATTATCCTTTGCCTAATATGGAGGCCATATGCATAAGGTGACAGGCTGTGAATTGTTGTCTATGATGGATGGATTTTCAGGGTATAACTAGGTCAAGGTTAAAGAGTCTGAGCAGTACAAAACAACATTCATGACCCCTTGGGGAACATATGTTTATTTAAGGATGCCATTTGGTCTCACTAATGCAGGGGTGACTTTTCAAAGAGCCATGGATGTGGCCTTTGCTGATTTGATCAATGTTCTTATAGTGGTGTATCAGGACGATCTCACTACTTATTCTAAGAAGGATGAGGATCATGTTTATCATTTGGAAAAGGTATTTATAAGAGCCCTTGAATATGGTATTAGCTTAAACCCCAAGAAATGTAATTTTTCTATCATAGAGGGTAAGCTTTTGGGGCACATTGTTTCAAAGGAAGGGATTAGGATAGACCCTGAAAGGGTGGAGGCTATTGATAAGATCCTTGTCCCTAAAACTGTTAAGGCAATACAATCATTCTTTAGATAGATTAACTTTGTTAGGAGGTTTGTTTCTAACTTTGCTAAGATTGTCAAACCAATATCAAAAATGTTAAAGAGATGACAAAAGATAGAATGGACTGCAGAAACTTTGGAAGCTTTTGTGTCTATAAAATGAGCTATCAAGGAGGCTCCTATTCTTAACTCGCCTGACTTTTCAAAACCTTTCCAGTTTTTTGCATTTGCTTCTATGCATACTGTTGCAGCTGTCATGCTACAGAAGAATGAAGACGGTTATGAGCAGCCCATATCTTTTTTCAGTAAGTCATTACAGGGTTCTGAACTAAAGTATGATATAATGGAGAAGCAAGCATTCGCATTAGTGAAAGTTGTAAAAGCTTTCAGGCCATACCTGGTTGGAGCAAAGGTAATTGCTTATGTTCCTCATCCAGCTATCAAGGATATTCTGACACAATCTGAAGTAATAAGGAAAAGATGCAAATGAATCAACAAAATCCAGGAATTTGACTTGGAGATTCAAATCACTAAACTAGTCAGAGGTCAGGGTTTAGCTAAACTAATGGCAGAGGAAAATTTTGAAGCAAATCAGATTTGTAATGTAGAAGGAGAAGATGTAATTGCGAGCATTGAGCATACTCAATGGTATGCAGATATCATGCATTATCTTAAACATATGAAGTGTCCAGAAGGATTGAATGATAGCCAGAAAAGAACGCTGAAGTTGCAGGCGTCAAAATATGTTCTTATGGATGGGGATTTATTTTGGAAAAATAGGGATGGTGTATTATTATTGTGTTTGGATGAGTTTCAAGCTAAACATGTTTTGATTGAAATGCATGAGGGAGTATGTGGAGGACATTACTCAGCAAAAATAACGCATAAAATTCTCAGGGCAGGCTATTATTGGCCTACAATTTTTAATGACTCTTTTGCATATGTGAGAAAATGTGAAGCTTGTCAAAAGTTCTCTGGGAAATTGAAATATCAGGGAGCTTTTCCATTAAGACTTTTGCAGGTTGATGCCCCTTTTCATCAATGGGGAATTGATTTCATCGGAGAAATACAAGAAAAATCAAGTGGTGGACATAGGTGGATATTGGTGGCCACTGATTATTTCACCAAGTGAGTAGAGGCCATCCCAACTAAACAAGCTACAAGTAAGGTGGTGACACAGTTCCTGATGGATAATATTATTACTAGATTTGCTACACCAATGAGGTTGATTACTGATAACGGGATGTGTTTTAGATCAGATGAATTTGGAGGCTTTTGTAGCACATATCGTATTGCCATTTCTTATGCAGCTCCTTATCATCCATAGGCTAATGAACAAGTAGAATCTAGTAATAAGAGCCTTCTGAAGATTATAAGAAGGATGTTAGATCAAAATAAGAAGGCTTGAGATTCAAAATTAAGATTGGTTGTATGGGATGATAGAATTATGATGAAGAAGGAAATTGGGAAGTCCCCATTTGAATTAGTGTATGGAACACAGGCCAGGATGCCCTTGAAAAAATTGTTACCAGTGTACAGGTTTGTTCTTCAAGAAGACTTAGATATTCCTGAACCCATGGAGGAAAGAATAGAGTAGCTAGCTGAATTGGATGCAATGAGGAGAGTGGCTCAAAATCAAAATATAAAGTTGCATAAAGAGATGAAATATTTATTTGATAAAAAGGAAAAGGATAGGAAATTCAGAGAAGGTGATCTGGTACTGATGTGGAATGCAAGGTTCCAAGAGAAGGGAAAACATGGGAAGTTTGAAGCCTTATGGCTAGGGCCTTTTGCGGTGGTTGGAAAGAAAGGTGAAGACTCATACTATTTGCAGAATATGGTTGGTGAAGATCAGGAATTGCCTGTACATGGGCAATTTCTGAAACATTTTTTCTCTTGAAATAATGTAGAGGATTAAGGGTTGCCAGTGCATGGACAACTCTTGATGGTCCTCTTTGAAATTTTATTCCATGCACAGTAGTTTAGGAAATGAAGGAACAAGATTTGCAAGTACATGGACAATCCTGATTTTTCTTCTTTTCAAATAATTTTTTTTTCCATGTATAGTAGTATAGGGTCTCATTCATTGCCATTCCCATTTGTTCCATTCTGCTCACATGTTCCATCACTTTTAGTTTAGTCTGCTCACCTAGAAATCTGAATCCTTGCATTGATCTCACTATCATTCATCCCCAGACGGAGCCACTGTTAGAACTATAAAATTTTGAAATTTTTACATTCTATTGCATTCAAAAGTTCTAGTATTGAGTTCTCATCATAAGCATCAAAGTCCCTCTTTTTATTGTTTTGCTTGTTTTCTATCATAAAATCCATTGAATCCATCAAGTCTTTCATTTTTCATTAAAAGACTCGAATCGGCAAGACATTGTATAAGTCTCCCTGACCTGATTTTTCACTAATACATGTTTGTTGCAGACTATCAGTGAGACAATTTGCTTGTTTCGATGACAAAAGGAATCATTTCGGCAAAGGGGAGTCATTTTCAGAGTGAAGTCATGGTGAATATAGTGTGTTTCACCAACTGGTGCATGTGGAAGTTTATCGCTCAAGATAAAGGTGTTCGGGAAAATGTTTCAGCGAACTAATTTTTTCTTGCCGACAGGTATCCTGAAAAAAGTATGTCAGCATATGTTGGGGTATCGGTATGATGTCTGGGTGAAGACAATATGTCATACGGACTAATGCATAAAGGGGTTATTTCATCCAGACTAATTGATATCGGTATGAACTCATAACGAAATCATTTTGTTTTACCGATTGACTTGTAAACAGATGTTTTGGTAAGACTTATGTGCATCGGGGAAGGACTAGGTGAAGGGGCCATTGTTTGTCCGAACTAAGTTCAAAAGTATTTCAAACCTATCGGTGAGAAGCTATGGAGTATTGCCAATTCAAATCTTATGCCAATGGAGATATGCATTGTCGAGACAAGAACTTGTCAGCATAAGTTTCACCGAAGTATGAATATTATACTGATAGATGGTTTAAGGTGAGTTTTTCTGAATAGGAGTAATTTGGAGGAGTGATTTCGGTAGGACATTTAGGGTCGGTGTAAGTTTTCCCGAAGGTTCATTATCTTTCCGAAAGTATTATTTCAATGGTTGGGTTTATTTCTTCAGTGAGAAAACTTGGTGGACATGCCGAAATGAGAATTCATCGGTGAAAGGGTGATTTTGTCTTAGCAAATGAAAATACATTGAAAAGTATATATTGGTAGGATGCAAAGATATCTGCATGACATCTCCCCGACTTTGAAAGTCACAGTGATGCAGGTGAAACAAAGATTGTATCGGCAAGAATATAAATTCGTCTTGGTGACCCAATGAAGATAAAGACTTTTGGTGAAATAGGATGAAGTCTATGAGAGGTTTCCCCGACATCTGCGGGTTATAGCAAAGAACATAAAGATAGAGGATTTCAGTCGGTGTGAATAACATTAATGTCTCAGCGATTGGAAAATGCTTTGAAGAAAACATATCGGTATTGTTCCATGATATCTATGAGACACTTCCTCGACTTTGAATTGTCACAGTGACATGAAAAGCACGAGTATTTATTGTTAAGTTGATTCCATATGTTAGTAAGACTCCAGAGTGTCTTGGTGAATGATGAAATAAACGTTGAAAAGGGATTTCACCCCAGATTTGAATTTTTCTCATCGAAAGGACATTTGAAGCGATAGTGCCAGTTTCAAAGGTGGCTTCATTCGTGCTTCATTAATGGCACGATGGGATAAAATAGTAATTACAGTAGTGTTTTAATCAATTCCCCATTTCTGAATTGATTGGTGGTGAATTGGTAAGCTAACCAAGAGAACCAAGATGATTTTTCAGTCTGAAGAGCTCAAGTAGAATACTGTAAGTAGTTGCTTCTCTATTTTTAATATTTTGATTTTGTAAGCTTGAAAAAATGGAGTCTTCTGGTTCTGGAAAGGGTAAGGGTAGGAAACTTGGTGAGAGCAGTCAGTCAAAGGGAAAGAAACACAAGACTGATACAGAGCATGAAGGCACTGAAAGGAAGCTAAACCAAGACCTTATTGATCAACTACCTGGTTCGGGGCCTAAAGCTAGAAGGTCTGCACAGCTTAGGGCAGAAGTTGACAAGATGGATGAGAAATGAAAGTTCATAGGTGATGTCTGGACTGCTGTGAGAGGGTATGAGCTTTTCAATTTCCACTATCGTAGGAGGAATCATTTTGAGCCAGTTTGTAATCCATGGAAGTTGAATGTAGGGAAATTGGTGTGCCCTAATATATTTATTAATGCTGAATTGGTAAAATTTCTTGCTGATCATTATGATCCAAAGTGTAAAGCAATATGTGATCCTTCTGGAAAACCACAGATACATGTGTCAAAAGAAGGAATTCGTTAGGTTTTCAAATTGGAAGAATTTTTTGATGAGGAAATCAATTATGAAGAGTTGCAGAAGGAATTTTTTAGAATGGATACAAGTTACAAGGGTTGGAGGTTACCAATTCATAGGGTTAAATAGGGTAGCAAGCCTGTACCTCTGGAAGATAGTGAGGGGCCTCCCTATCATGTAGATTTGTTTGAACCCTACATGAAGTATACATATTTTTCAGTGTCTCAGGTGTTGGGCATGGATGCCCCGAAATTTATGTCAATGGTGCCAATGGTCATTGCAATAGACATTCAATATCACAATGCCAGGTTATTTGATTATGCTTCATATATTTCTAAGGAGCTTGACTTAGGATTGATGGCTATAAAGGGTGGAGCTTCCATTGTTCACCTCAGGATTTATTCATTGTTGATGCATTTGGTGCTATAGTTCAGACAAGAGCTTAGGGTGTGGCCTCTAGAAATGAGAATTTCTCAGACTAGTAAGGAGGGTGAAACATTGCCTGTTCAATTATGGACTGCCATTTGCGACAAGTTTGCTGGTTCTAGTTTTATTCATTTTGAGGAGTATTTTGTAAAGACATTGTATAAATTGTATCATTATCGTTGTAATCATTCATTGACTGATGAGATCAAAAGTTTCCTTCGGCCTAAAGATTTTGATGGGCCAGTTAACCATAACTGTGGAGATTGGTATTGTTTAGAGGGAGCTACTATAATTAGAGTGTATGGATTTTAAGATGCTCCTTTCATTCCGCTAAGGATAGTTCCAAACAGGGTTGCATACTTTGAAATTATCAGACAAATGGATTACAGTAGTGTGATGCATTTTGGCTCTTTTGGGAAGCAGGCATTTATGCCTAGTACTTTATGCTTTGCTGATTTTACTGTGTTGGCTAAAGAGGGATATAATTCAATTCTTGACAGATTGTTGCACTATAACATCAAAAGAGCACCAACCAGGAAATAATTTGACCCTGAAGGGTATATTCATTTATCCAAAGAAAAGATTAATTTTGGAGGGTATCAACATGTACCCTATCTTTTTAATGATATGATTAGAAATCTGGATGAAGATGAAGCAGAAAGGGTAGTTGAAAGGTGTAATCAAGGGTTACAAGATACTGAGTTGTTGTCTTCTAGAGATGAAGAAGCACCAAGAGCTGACGTGCCACAGGGTAAAGCAGAAAAGGTATCCAGAATGAGGACTCAACAATATGTCTGCCCAGTCAGAGAATAGAGTGTTGAAAGTGGTGATGTTGATGCTAGGCATATGGAGTATAGATCCTTTGTTTCTGATGATGAATTTATACATTCCCCTGAGTTCAAAGCATTCTTGTACAAGCAGAAGGGGAAGGAAATAAGAGAGAATGTTGATGATATCACTTTTGGAAATGAGAAGCAATTGCTGGCTCAATTGAGAAGAGGTGTGGATGATGAGATGACATATATGACTCCTCAAAAGGGGAGGAAAATGTTGGAGGATGTTGGTGTTATGATATTTCCTGGTTTATATTTGAATTCTACATTGGTTTTTGATAGTTTCTTGAAGGGTAGTAATGCTACTCATAAGCTTGATAAGGAAAAGGTGATAGAATTATATATAGGCTCCAAATATAATACTGATGAGGGATCAATGTTAATATGGGCTTTGTACCCACCCCACAGGAAATCAGTGGTACTTGATACAAAGAGGGCATTTGGCCATGTCTTGACATTAAAAGCTAGAGAAGCTGATCCTGTTGCTACTGTTGATATTGGGGTAAATATTGCAAAATTGAATAAAGCATAGATTCAAGTATTGATAAAAGAAAGAGAAACGTATAAAGAAAATAATGAGAAATTGCTGAGAGAAAATGATAGACTAAAAGATTTGGTTGGTGTTTCAATGGGAACAACCAAAATGATCACTCAAGGAGAGAGTTCTCAAGCAAAAGACCACTGGGTAGGGTCAAGTGCTTATTCTCAGGGAAAGCATGATGCTATTGCTGCAATTATCAAGAAGAGACAAGATCATTTGATATCCTGGTTGAACAAATTGTGGGGAAAATATTCTCATAATCTTGCTGCATTGAAAGAGCACACAAGAATGGATGGACGAATCATGGAGAAATTTCATGAGTTGGCTCAAAGTGATGAAGCTAGCAGTTCTGCACTTGAAGCTGCTAATCACATAATCAATTGCCATTTAAATTTCTATGATGAATTGCAAGGAGATGAACAAGGATTAATTGCAGCTGCTGAGAAAATTCTAATTCCATTTTCTGATAGTAATGGGGATTTGAGAGAAGCCACCAGGTGGAAAAATTAATGTGAGTCAATGATGAATGAAATCATGAAGGTAGCTTCTACAGATGATATAACATTGGAAGAAGTGAGTAAGCAAAATGAGGAAATGGTCAAAATGGAAGTTACGGTCCGGAATACTGTTGGAGATGCGGACACGTATGAGGGCCAGGATTATTTGGACCACCTCAACAAGACTCACTTATGGCTAAATAGAGCCTAGCCATTCTCTATTTTATGTTTATAATTTGTATTTTATATTTCCGAAAGGATGCATCCTTTCACATTCTCAATATATAAATGTCTATTTTGTAAACAATATGCATATAGATAGAATAGGATAGAGAGTATAGAATAAAGTGGAACACCATGTTTCACAGGGTTGAGACTATGTTGTATGTTTTGAAGCCATGGAAATATCAATGAAAATCATCTGATTTGCTAGCGAATTCTGGTGTCAATTGTTGTGTTATGCTTATTGAAAGAATTATCAGAGTTCTCTCTAAAATTGATGTTTCTTGGTTATTTAGATCAACATAACAAGTTTATTTCTGGTTTGTCAGTACACATTTGTTGTATCTATGTGATTAGTTGATAGGTTCTTTCAAGGAAGGATTAAACCCTTTTGATTTCACAGTAATCAGGGAATTTCATTTAGATCAGTAAGAAGAACTCAATAACTGTAGCTTTGCATTTTTATACTGGTTATAAATAAATATGCCAAACAATTTGAATGAATCCAAAAAGAAGTATGTTTACCTATAATTTCATTTGACTCTACATAAGGCACTGGTCTGTCCATTTTTTAATCATTTAGTTTTGTTCATACTTTTTTTTTTACATCTATTAATTGAGTGTATTAGGGTTTAATTTGAATGCTGGTATACAATATGTACCAATTTTCTTTTATTTTGTCCATTTCAATTTGCCATCTTGGACAAATTATGGCATGAAGATAAGATCAATAGTCAAAGTCTGCTTTATTTATTATAGGTACACCCGCCTAGGTCTAGCAGTGCCTGGAGAGTAGAAGGTTTAATTCTTTCAAACCTTGTTATGTTACCCTAAAATGTTGTGAAAGATTGGCAACCTTTCGTGGTTCAAACCTACGTTTTTGAGAGATAACAGGCCCCTCTACAAAAACCTCTCTCAGTGTTTGCTATCTCAAAGTGGTTTTCCTGTGGTGTCTGATTTTCACTTGATTGAAAAAGAGTCGAATGCAAGCAGTGCAAAGTTTCCAAGTGGTGTAACTTTCATTCTACAACTTGTGCGACCAAATGGATTGTTCCCATAGACATGTAAAATATATTGATTGAAATTGCATATCTAATCCCGACCACTAACACCGTTTCATCCTAAACCATCCCTTAGTCTAACCATTTAATCGAATACCTTTATTTGATTAAATTCATTAATGTTCCTTTATTAATTAAATAAATCATTTATCTAATTAAGTCATCCTTTCTTGTTAATCAAATCAATTAGTCTGATCTAATTATCCCTATTTAATTAAATACTTAGTTTTATTTGATTAAATCTTTAAATTCCATCCATTAAATTAAATAAATTGAAACCTTATTTAGTTTAAATCTAACTTCATCTCCTTGGTTAAATAAAATATATATATGTATTTAATTAATCTTGAAATCATATTCTTCTCATATTTTGATTTAAATCAATCCATAAATCTAAATCAATGTCATATCATTTTGATCTCTCATTAAATTAATTAACCTTGATTAATTTAATATTTTCTCATGTCCCATCCTCTAGCTTTTGCAACTTGCACAAGAAAATAGATTTAATTCATTTATTAAATCTCTATTTTCTTTCAAAAGGAATAATAAAGGAATATTCCTCAAATTTGAATTCAAAATCCAAGTGGACTTTGTCCTTCCAACAAAGCATTTACTCCACCTAATAAGTCCTTTTTCCTTGAGCCAAGTGGCATTCAATGCATGTTCTTTCCCTCTTACATGTCATTTCAACAATTTCAATTTTCAAATATATGCATTTATTGACACATTTTTCAAAACATGCACATCCTCCATCCATTCACATGTTGACAAGTGGCATCTTGCCATTTCTTGATTCTTAGTCCCACATTGCTCCATTTTGGACATCTCTTCAGCTTGAAATTATATAAATAAGAGGTCCTATTCCTCATTTTATCATCCACAACTTGAGTAAACTTACTATACTCAAATTCATAGCAATTTTCATCCAATTTCATCCAATCTTATCTAGGTTATGTAGATTTTATCTTGGAGCACATTGGAGATCTTCATCAAGTGGATCACTCTTCGTCATCAATCATCTTCATCACATCATTGAAGTTGGGAAAGGTCCTATTTTCACATCAAATTGGCACAAACTCCCTTAAGAGAATAAGAGTTTTCTTTGTTTTAGAATATGATTTGATATCTTTGTTAGAAGTGTGTTGTTTTCTTCATTTCATTCCTTTTCTTTTGCATCCAAATGTATTTCTTGAGGAATCACTATTCTAACTTGCATTTAATCTTATTAATGTGTTCATTTGTTGTGTTCTTGCAGGTATAAGATATTGGTTCACATTTTGGGGCTAGAAGGAGGGCAAACCAAAAGATCAAATCACATTTTTTGAGAAAATTCCATGTTTTTTTGTGTTTTTGTGTGTTTAGAGAAAAATCCACCATTGGAAGTTTAGTGTCACTATTTAGCACTGCTGAGAACTCAGCATTTCCATATCACACCATTGTAAACTTCAAACTGTGATGCTCCCTACTTCTTGCCTAGAATTTAAATTTTCAAACAGCAGTGTTGAATCTTTCTGACTTGTTGAAATCTTTTCAAAATCCAAACTGCACTGCTGATCAGAATAGTGATGCCTTCATGCCCACTAGTCTGGATATAGAGCAACACTAATTGGTAAGAATTTCTATGTAGCATCGCTGGTGATTTCAAACTGCGATGCCTTCGTGGATTGCACCACTGGAGGGAAGTAGAAAGTGGAAATTTATTTATAACATGTGCCTTTTATCAAAATCTAGTTGTTTGGTCTGTTTTCTACTTTGTTCACCTTTGTTTTTTCATAATCTAACTAATTTTCTTGTAGGTTGGATTAAGTAAAGGTGGAGAGGAAAAGAAGCATGATGACCTCATTTCATGATACCAAGTGTTTTTAAACACTCTAGTGTTTGTTCAACCCTCTTACAGGATTCACTATTCCTCTTAAGGAAAAAATTGCTATCTTTCATGCTTAGGACTTACTAGTTTTATTTTCGGCTCTAAAAATAATTTTTTGAATTCTTGTTACAAAAGGAGCTTAAAATTAACTTTAGGACACAAACTCACTATATTTTGTTTGGGGCTAATAATTGAACAAGGAAAATTATCACTTATTTTGGTGCTATAAAAAGGAGACATTATTGCTTTGTTGGATAAAAAAGAACATGTGCTACTTTGTTTTGTAATTACTTACACAAATTAACATCATTGAAAAGACGTATTCGCTTCTCTCATGCCTCACAATGATCTTGAGAATCAAAAGGATTTTTTATGGTCTTAGGTTGGGATAAAGTAGTTACCTCCACACTTCATTTTGGGAACTAAAATTGAACAAAACATTGTGCGAGTGTGAGGAAACCTATTGCATGTGTTTTCCCTTTGTTTCTAAATAAAGGTTGAATGAACTATGAATATGATTACTCACTATTGTTTATCTTAG
>VDFB02379711.1:221853278-221913123 GCA_007258455.2 Sequoia sempervirens
TTTCTCAACGAAAGGACATTTGATGCGATAGTGCCAGTTTTCAAAGGTGGCTTCATTCGTGTTTCATTAATGGCGTGATGGGATAAAATAGTAATGACAGTAGTGTTTTAATCAATTCCTCATTTCTAAATTGATTGCTGGTGAATTGACAAGCTGAACGAGAGAACCAAGATGATTTTTCAATCTCAGGAGCTCAAGTAGAATACTATAAGTAGTTCCATCTCTGTTTTTAATATTTTGATTATGTAAGCTTGAAAAAATGGATTCTTTTGGTTCTCGAAATGGTAAGGGTAGGAAACTTGGTGAGAGTAGTCAGTCGAAGGGGAAGAAACAAAAGACTAATACAGAGCATGAAGGCACTGAAAGGAAGCTAAACCAAGACCTTATTGATCAACTACCTAGTTTGGTGCCTAAAGCTAGAAGGTCCACATAGCTTAGGGAAGAAGTTGACAAGTTGGATGAAAAATGCAAGTTCATAGGTGATGTCTGGACTGCTGTGAGAGGGTATGAGCTTTACAATTTCCACTATCGTAGGAGGAATGGTTTTGAGCCAGTTTGTAATCCATGGAAGTTGAATGTAGGGAAATTAGTGTGCCCTAATATATTTATTAATGCTGAATTGGTAAAATTGCTTGCTGATCATTATGATCCAAAGTGTAAAGCAATATGTGATCCTTTAGAAAACCACAGATACATGTGTCAAAAGAAGGAATTGCTGAGGTTTTTCAAATTGGAAGGATGTTGTGATGAGGAAATCAATTGTGAAGAGTTGCAGAAGGAATTTTTCAGAATGGATACAAGTGACAAGGGTTGCAGGTTACCAATTCATAGGGTTAAACAGGGTAACAAGCCCGAACCTCTGGAAGATAGTGAGGGCCCCCCCTATCATGTAGATTTGTTTGAATCGTACATGAAGTATACATATTTTTCAGTGTGTCAGGTGTTGGGGATGGATGCCCCAAAATTTATGTCAATGGTGCCAATGGTCATTGCAGCAAACATTCAATATCACAATGCCAAGTTATTTGATTATGCTTCATATATTTCTAAGGAGCTTGACTCAAGATTGATGGCTATAAAGGGTGGAGCTTCCATTGTTCATCTCAGAAACTATTCATTGTTGATGCATTTGGTGCTATATTTTGGACAAGAGCTTGGGGTGTGGCCTTCGGAAATGAGAATTTCTCAAACTAGTAAGGAGGGTGAAACATTGCCTATTCAATTATGGACTGCCATTTGGGACAGCAGGTTTGTTGGTTCTAGTTTTATCCATTTTGAGGAGTATTTTGTAAAGACATTGTATAAATTGTATCATTATCCTTGTAATCATTCATTGACTAATGAGATCAAAAGTTTCCTTCGGCCTAAAGATTTTGATGGGCCAATTGACCATAATTGGGGAGATTGTTATTGTTTAGAGGGAGCTACTGTAATCAGAGTGTATGGATTTGAAGATGCTCCTTTCATTCTGCCAAGGATAGTTCCAAACAGGGTTGCATACTTGGAAATTGTTAGACAAATGGATTACAGTAGTGTGATGCATTTCAACTCTTTTGGGAAGTAGGAATTTATGCCTAGTACTTTATGCTTTCGTGATTTCATTGTGTTGGCTAAAGAGGGATATAATTCAATTCTTCACAGATTGTTGCACTATAACATGAAAAGATGACCAACCAAGAAATAATTTGACCCTGAGGAGTATATTCATTCAGCCAAAGAAAGGATTAATTTTGGAAGGTATCAACATGTACCCTATCCTTTTGATGATATGATTAGAAATCTAGATGAAGATGAAGTAGAAAGGGTAGTTGAAAGGTATAACCAAGGGATACAAGATACTGAGTTATTGTCTTCTAGAGATGAAGAAGCACCAAGAGCTGATGTGTCATAGGGTAAAGCAGAAAAGGTATCCAGAATGAGGACTTAGCAATATGTCTGCCCAGTCAGAGAACAAAGTATTGAAAGTGGTGATGTTGATGTTAGGCATATAGAGTACAAATCCTTTGTTTCTGATGATGAGTTTATACATTCCCCTGAGCTCAAAGCATTCTTGTACAAGAAAAAGGGGAAGGAAATAAGACAGAATGTTGATGATATCACTTCTAGAAATGAGGAACAATTGCTGGCTCAATTGAGAAGATGTGTGGATGATGAAATGGAAAATATGACTCCAGAAGAGGGGAGGAAAATGTTGGAGGATGCTGGTGTTATGATATTTCTTGGTTTAGATTTGAATTCTGCATTGGTTTTTGATAGTTTCTTGATGGGTAGTAATGCTACTCATAGGCTTGATAAGGAAAAGGTGACAGAAGTATATACAGGCTCCAAATATAATACTGATGAGGGATCCATGTTGATATAGGCTTTGTACCCACCCCACAGGAAATCAGTGGTACTTGATATAGAGAAGGAATTTGGCCATGTCTTGACTTTAAAACCTAGAGAAGTTGATCCTGTTGCTATTGCTGATATTGGGGTAAATATTGCAAAATTGAATAAAGCACAAATTCAAGTATCGATAAAAGATAGAGAAACGTATAAAGCAAATAATGAGAAATTGCTAAGAGAAAATGATAGACTCAAATATTTGGTTGGTGTTTCAATGGGAACAACCAAAATGATCACTCAAGGAGAGAGCTCTCAAGCAAAAGACCACTTGGTAGGGTGAAGTGCTTATTCTTAGGGAAAGCATGATGCTATTGCTGCAATTATCAAGAAGAGGCAGGATCATTTGATATCCTGGTTGAACAAATTGTGGGGAAAATATTCTCATACTCTTGCTGCATTGAAAGAGCACACAAGAATGGATGGACGAATCATGGAGAAATTTCATGAGTTGGCTCAAAGTGATGAAGCTAGTAGTTATGCACTTGAAGCTGCTAATCACATAATCAATCGCCATCGAAATTTCTATGATGAATTGCAAGTTGATGAATAGGGATTAATTACAGCTGCTGAGAAAATTGTAATTCCATTTTCTGATAGTAATGGGGATTTGAGAGAAGCCACCAGGTGGAAAAATTAATGTGAGTAAAAGATGAATGAAATCATGAATGTAGCTTCTACAGATGATACAACATTGGAAGAAGTGAGTAAGCAAAATGAGGAAATGGTCAAAATGGAAGTTATGGTCTAAAATGCTGTTGGAGATGCGGACACGTATGAGAACCAAGATTATTTGGACCACCTCAACAAGACTCACTTATGGCTAAATAGAGCCTAGCTATTCTCTATGTTATGTTTATAATTTTTATTTTCTATTTCCGAAAGGATGCGTCCTTTCACATTCTCAATATATAAATGTCTATTTTGTAAACAATATGGATATAGATAGAATAGGATAGAGAGTAGAGAAGACGGTGGAACACCATGTTTCACAGGGTTGAGACTATGCTGTATGTTTTGAAGCCATCGAAATATCAATGAAAATCATCCGATTTGATGGCGAATTCTGGTGTCAATTGTTGTGTTATGCCTATTGAAAGAATTATCTGAGTTGTCTCTAAAATTGATGTTTCTTGGTTATTTAGATCAACATAACAAGTTTATGTCTGGTTTATCAGTACGTATTTTCCGTATCTGTGTGATTATTTGATAGGTTCTTTCAAGGAAGGATTAAACCCTTTTGATTAATCACAGTAATCAAGGGATTTCATTTAGATCAGTAAGAAGAACTCAATAATCGCAGCTTTGCATTTTTATACTGGTTATAAATAAATATGCCAAACAATTTGAATGAATCTAGAAAGAAGTCAGTTTATCTATAATTTCATTTGACTTCGCATATTATATAAGGCACTGGTCTCACCGTTTTTCAATCATTTAGTTTTATTCATACTTTTTTTTTTTACATTTGTTAACTGAGCGTATTAGGGTTTAATTTGAATGCTGGTATACAATATATACCAATTTTGTTTTATTTTGTCCATTTCAATTCGCCATCTTGGACAAATCATGGCATGAAGATAAGATCAACAGTCAAAGTTTGCTTTATTTATTATAGGTACACCCGCCTAGGTCTAGCAGTGCCTGGAGAGTAGAAGGTTTAATTCTTTCAAACCTTGTTCTGTTACCCTAAAACGTTGTGAAAGCTTGGCAACCTTTCATGGTTCAAACCTGCGTTTTTGAGAGTTAACAAATTGGCGACTCCGCTGGGGATAACAAAGAATCTGCGCCTTAATCATAGAGTCAGAAGTCCTATATACAAACTCCGCTGGGAATACCAAGTAACAATGTTTTTCTCACTTTCAAGAAAGTGAGTGGCGACTCTAATTAAGCATTGCAATATGAATGGAAGAAGATCTCAATTTAGGGGAGGTCATTCTGGAGCTCCTCCTGGTAATAGTAAGTGGACGCATGAAAATGATAAGGCTGAAAAGGGTAAAGGGAAAAGTGAGGACATGTGCTTAACAAACAAAGATAAATCATCAATACCTTTTGGTGAGAATTGATTTGACACATGGAAAGATAATTCATCTGAAGAGCCCTGTACTCTGGAAGACTATAGAAATCCTTTTTACAATCCTCAGAAACAGGTTGAATTTGAAGCTAGGAAACAGGCTAAATTTGAAGCTGGATTTGAAGCCAAACGACTTAGAGTTCAATATGAATATGAACAAAAAATGGAAGGTAATCAGAGTGGACCTGCTAATCAGGAAATTCAACAAGAAGAGTATGAATCTTTAAGTTATGAAGAAATTAGGGCACAGTATGAATCTCAGAGAAAGGAAAGGGAAGAGCAAGAAAAGGCCCAAATGATTCAAGCAATGAGGGAATTCAAACTATAGAAAGCTCAGAACATTCCACACACATCTGCTTTTCCTCCAAAATATGTACCACCCCATAAACAGGGCAATCATGGTGCAAGGTATTCTGAACCACCAAGGATTCCTCACCATCAAATTGGGAATCAATATAGACAGCCAAATCATCCACCTTATGTTCCCACACAACATCCAAATAATTATCCACCTCCTGGTCAGCGTCATGTGCCACAACAAAATATGCAGTACAATAATCCTATGTACCAATATCAGCACCCACCTAATCATCCTCCTTATCAATATACAACTATGATCAGACAATTTGATCTAGCAGGGTTTCAGTTATACCCATATCCTATGGACAACAGTTGGAGAGGTTTAGTACCCAAGTTTACAGGCAGTAATGCAATCACTACTGAGGATCATTTAAGAATTTTCAATGCTTTCATTCAGGATTTGGATGTACCTTATGAAGATTTGCATATGAGATTGTTCATGATGTCTCTCATTGAAGAAGCTAGGGACTGGTTCAATAGCCTGGAAACAGCTTCTATTTATTCTCTCCAGATATTTCAAGACCAATTCCTTGAACAATTTGGGAATTTGAGTGCACCAGATGCTGCTCTCCATGAACTAATGTGAATTCAGAAAGGTCAGAATGATTCAGTCTTTGATTTTAACAAAAGATTCAATAAATTGCAGAATAGAATACCTCCCAGATCAAAGTTACCTGACTCTATAGCATTAAGTGTTTACCTGAATGCATTTGACCCTAAAACAGGGTATGAGCTGAGAAACAGGTTCCCAAGGGACTTAACTGAAGCACAAAAGATAGCATTAACAATAGAGAATAACAGAAAAGCTGTTGGGATAATGAATAAGAGAGACAACCCTCGAGTTCCTCAACAAAATAATAATTATCAATATAAGCAAGAGAACACATATAGAAATGAAAGACCAAGGTTGAGGTTACATGACATGCCCTATAACACAAACTGGAAGGATGGGAAACCCATAATAGATAGGCCTGGGAGCAAAGAAACTCCTGATCCATTGAAGAAGAAGGGAACATATGTGGTGAATAGCAATTATTTTTGTGAGGCTTGTAATAAGCCACATTCCCCTGAATATTGTGTTGTAGCCCAGAGAATGCAAGAAGAAGGATTGCTAATTGGAGGTGATGGGGAAGATCATACAATCTACTTGACTTCAAATGCTTCTCATCATGTTGAGGAGAGGTACTCATCTTCAGAGGAGGGAGGTTATGAGTATGACATTGCAGAACAAGGTATAATGTACATATGGCTGAGAAACATGTTTTTTCTGACTCTAAGGATGATTATGTAGAACCACAATCTGTTGAGGTGCCTGCTCACAATAATGTAAGTAGACTTACTAAAGAAGAGATAGAAAAATTGACTATTGCTGCAGTAGAAGAAGCCAAGAATAAATACTGGTTGAGGAACAGGACAGTAAATGAGAAGGAAGGTGTCCCTAGGGGTATCTTTATGAAAGATCAGAAAGTTGTGCAAGGAGTTTCAAAGAAAAATGAAAACAAACAACGTGAAGAAAGTAATCAAAATCCTGTCCAAAAGGATGTAGTAAAAGAGCTACATAAAGAAATTCAAAAAAATGATCAGTCAGGTAGAGGAGAAAAAGAAGTAAACAAAGGAGAAACATTAGAACAGAAGAAAGTAGTTAAGGTAGAAGGTTCTTCTTTTGATTTTACTCAAGCCTTGTCTCAGGTAAAGATGTCTGTCCCACTTCTAGAAATGATGAAAATTAAGGAGTACAGGGACAGTGCAATGCAATTGATAACAAATGAGAGTGAAAAACATGTAAGTACTGAAAATAAAATGGTTGCAAAAAATAAGCAAGATAAAGTAAACGTCCCAGAAATCTGCTTGAGTAATGTATTGACAAGTCCGCCACAGGTTGATCCTTTCTTTATCACATTACTCATAAATAATAAATTATTGAGGAATTGTATGATAGATTCTAGTGCCACCATGAATATTATGCCAGTAGGAGTGATGAAACAACTAGGCATGTGGGTGGATACACATGAAGGAAAGTGTTACACAATGGATAACCAACCTGTTCCTGTGGTTGGTATAATGAAAGATGTAGAAGTCAAGTTAGCTGCCTACCCTCAAGTAGCTTACAATATTGATATAACAGTTATAGACACCCCTCCTCAATTCTGTATGCTTTTATCAAGGCAATGGACGGTGGCTATTGGTGGAAATGTCCAGTTCGATCTGTCTTATGCAACCATTCCTGTAAATGGTCAAGAAGTGAAACTGTACAGGGAGCCAAGGATGAATCAGCTCATTGATTCTATGCCACAAGACCAAATCAATTGCTTTTGTGATGTTGATCTTGGGAGTTTCAAAATAGAACCAGCACAACCAGAATTGATTAATAGTGATCTTATTGAGAAGCATGCTGCAAGGAACCACAATGGTGTATGGAAGATGTATTTTGATGGAGCCTGCAACCAAGAAGGCAATGGAGCTGGGATAGTATTTGTTTCGCCTGAAGGTAATACATTTAAGTATTCATTCTTGTTAACTTTTGAATGCACAAATAATGTGGCAGAGTACGAAGCTCTGTTAATTGGATTGAATATAGCAGTGAAGCATAAAATAAAGTTGCTGGCTATTCTAGGAGATTCAGAGTTAGTTATTTCGTAGGTTAAGGCGAAATATGCAGCAAAAAATAAAAGGCTAAAGCAATACAAAAATGTTGTATGGGATACAATAGAATTGCTTGATGCTTTCTCGATTGAATGGGTGGATAGATCGAAGAATATAATGGCAGATTTTCTAGCTAATATAGCATTGAAGAGAGATGATATTACACTGGCAGGAGTGTCACAAATCGAATTCAAAACAAGGCAGTTGTGCCTGATAATGTATATAGCTGGAAAGTTTTCAATGATGACACTGATCTTTTAAAGTTTCTTCACTGTATAGACTAGTATGAAGCTCAAGAGATTGACTTCAATGCCTTTGTTGAAGAAGTTGATGGAAAAGAGACAGTCTTTGGAAAAGAGATCTTGCAGCTTAAAACAAATAAGATTCCTAAAGGCTTGGTGACATTGGAGAGGGTATATGATGGAAGTGATTGGTCCTTAATAAAGCAAACACCAGTTGGAAGGGATGACATTGAAGAAATTAATTTGGGAACTGAGATGGCACCAAAAAAGGTGTATATAGGTAAAAAGATCAGTCCTACAATTAGAAAAATGCTGATTGTATTGTTAAGAAAGTATAAACATGTGTTTGCTTGGTCTTATGAAGATTTGAAAGCATATAGAGAAGACCTATTTCAACATGAAATACCATTGAAGCCAGATGCTAAACCATTCAGACAAAAGCAAAGGCCGATAAATCCAACTTTAGAACCTAAAATGCAAGAGGAGTTGGCGAAGCTCAAACATGGTGGAATTATTAAGCCAATCAGACATTCAACCTAGGTGTCAAATCTGGTCCCTGTCAGAAAGAAAAATGGAGACATTAGATTATGTGTAGATTTCAAAAATTTAAACATAGCGTCTCTTAAAGATAATTATCCTTTGCCTAATATGGAGGCCATATTGCATAAGGTGACAGGCTGTGAATTGTTGTCCATGATGGATGGATTTTCAGGGTATAACCAGGTCAAGGTTAAAGAGTCTGAGCAATACAAAATAGTATTCACAACCCCTTGGGGAACATATGTTTATCTAAGGATGCCATTTGGTCTCACTAATGCATGGGTGACTTTTCAAAGAGCCATGGATGTGGCTTTTGCTGATTTGATCAATGTTCTCATGGTGGTGTATCAGCATGATCTCACTGCTTACTCTAAGAAGGCTGAGGATCATGTTCATCATTTGGAAAAGGTATTTATAAGAGCCCTTGAATATGGTATTAGCTTAAACCCCAAGAAATGTAATTTTGCTATCACGGAGGGTAAACTTTTGGGGCATATTGTTTCCAAGGAAGGGATTAGGATAGACCCTGAAAGAGTGGAGGCTATTGATAAGATCCCTGTCCCTAAAACTGTTAAGGCGATACAATCATTCTTTGGACATATTAACTTTGTTAGAAGGTTTGTTTCTAACTTTGCTGAGATTGTCAAACCAATATCAAAAATGTTAAAGAAAGGACAAAAGATAGAATGGACTGCAGAAACTTTGGAAGCTTTTGTGTCTATAAAACGAGCTATCAAGGAGGCTCATGTTCTTAAGTCACCTGACTTTTCAAAACCTTTCCAGATTTTTTCATTTGCCTCTATGCATACTATTGCAACTGTCATGCTACAAAAGAATTGAGATGGTTATGAGCAGCCCGTATCTTTTTTCAGTAAGTCATTACAGGGTTCTGAACTAAAGTATGATATAATGGAGAAGCAAGCATTCGCGTTAGTGAAAGTTGTAAAAGCTTTCAGGCCATACCTGGTTGGAGCAAAGGTAATTGCTTATGTTCCTCATGCAGCTGTCAAGGATATTCTGACACAATCTGAAGTAATAGGGAAAAGATGCAAATGGATCAACAAAATCTAGGAATTTGACTTGGAGATTTAAATCACTAAACTGGTCAGAGGTCAGGGTTTAGCTAAACTAATGGCAGAGGAAAATTTTGAAGCAAATCAGATTTGTAATGTAGAAGGAGAAGATGTAATTGCGAGCATTGAGCATACTCAATGGTATGCATATATCATGCATTATCTTAAACATATGAAGTGTCCAGAAGGATTGAATGATAACCAAAAAAGAACGCTGAAATTGCAGGCGTCAAAATATGTTTTTATGGATGGGGATTTATTTTGGAAAAATAGGGATGGTGTATTATTATTGTGTTTGGATGAGTTTCAAGCTAAACATGTTTTGAGTGAAATGCATGAGGGAGTATGTGGAGGACATTACTCAGCAAAAACAACAACGCATAAAATTCTCAGGGCAGGCTATTATTGGCCTACAATTTTTAATGAGTCTTTTGCATATGTGAGAAAATGTGAAGCTTGTCAAAATTTCTCTGGGAAATTGAAATATCAGGGAGCTTTGCCATTAATACCTTTGCAGGTTGATGCCATTTTCCATCAATGGGGAATTGATTTCATCAGAGAAATACAAGAAAAATCAAGTGGTGGACATAGGTGGATATTGGTGGCCACTGATTATTTCACCAAGTGAGTAGAGGCCATCCCAACTAAACAAGCTACAAGTAAGGTGGTGACACAGTTCCTGATGGATAATATTATTACTAGATTTGCTACACCAATGAGGTTGATTACTGATAACGGGATGTGTTTTAGATCAGATGAATTTGGAGGCTTTTGTAGCACATATCGTATTGCCATTTCTTATGCAGCTCCTTATCATCCATAGGCTAATGAACAAGTAGAATCTAGTAATAAGAGCCTTCTGAAGATTATAAGAAGGATGTTAGATCAAAATAAGAAGGCTTGAGATTCAAAATTAAGATTGGTTGTATGGGATGATAGAATTATGATGAAGAAGGAAATTGGGAAGTCCCCATTTGAATTAGTGTATGGAACACAGGCCAGGATGCCCTTGAAAAAATTGTTACCAGTGTACAGGTTTGTTCTTCAAGAAGACTTAGATATTCCTGAACCCATGGAGGAAAGAATAGAGTAGCTAGCTGAATTGGATGCAATGAGGAGAGTGGCTCAAAATCAAAATATAAAGTTGCATAAAGAGATGAAATATTTATTTGATAAAAAGGAAAAGGATAGGAAATTCAGAGAAGGTGATCTGGTACTGATGTGGAATGCAAGGTTCCAAGAGAAGGGAAAACATGGGAAGTTTGAAGCCTTATGGCTAGGGCCTTTTGCGGTGGTTGGAAAGAAAGGTGAAGACTCATACTATTTGCAGAATATGGTTGGTGAAGATCAGGAATTGCCTGTACATGGGCAATTTCTGAAACATTTTTTCTCTTGAAATAATGTAGAGGATTAAGGGTTGCCAGTGCATGGACAACTCTTGATGGTCCTCTTTGAAATTTTATTCCATGCACAGTAGTTTAGGAAATGAAGGAACAAGATTTGCAAGTACATGGACAATCCTGATTTTTCTTCTTTTCAAATAATTTTTTTTTCCATGTATAGTAGTATAGGGTCTCATTCATTGCCATTCCCATTTGTTCCATTCTGCTCACATGTTCCATCACTTTTAGTTTAGTCTGCTCACCTAGAAATCTGAATCCTTGCATTGATCTCACTATCATTCATCCCCAGACGGAGCCACTGTTAGAACTATAAAATTTTGAAATTTTTACATTCTATTGCATTCAAAAGTTCTAGTATTGAGTTCTCATCATAAGCATCAAAGTCCCTCTTTTTATTGTTTTGCTTGTTTTCTATCATAAAATCCATTGAATCCATCAAGTCTTTCATTTTTCATTAAAAGACTCGAATCGGCAAGACATTGTATAAGTCTCCCTGACCTGATTTTTCACTAATACATGTTTGTTGCAGACTATCAGTGAGACAATTTGCTTGTTTCGATGACAAAAGGAATCATTTCGGCAAAGGGGAGTCATTTTCAGAGTGAAGTCATGGTGAATATAGTGTGTTTCACCAACTGGTGCATGTGGAAGTTTATCGCTCAAGATAAAGGTGTTCGGGAAAATGTTTCAGCGAACTAATTTTTTCTTGCCGACAGGTATCCTGAAAAAAGTATGTCAGCATATGTTGGGGTATCGGTATGATGTCTGGGTGAAGACAATATGTCATACGGACTAATGCATAAAGGGGTTATTTCATCCAGACTAATTGATATCGGTATGAACTCATAACGAAATCATTTTGTTTTACCGATTGACTTGTAAACAGATGTTTTGGTAAGACTTATGTGCATCGGGGAAGGACTAGGTGAAGGGGCCATTGTTTGTCCGAACTAAGTTCAAAAGTATTTCAAACCTATCGGTGAGAAGCTATGGAGTATTGCCAATTCAAATCTTATGCCAATGGAGATATGCATTGTCGAGACAAGAACTTGTCAGCATAAGTTTCACCGAAGTATGAATATTATACTGATAGATGGTTTAAGGTGAGTTTTTCTGAATAGGAGTAATTTGGAGGAGTGATTTCGGTAGGACATTTAGGGTCGGTGTAAGTTTTCCCGAAGGTTCATTATCTTTCCGAAAGTATTATTTCAATGGTTGGGTTTATTTCTTCAGTGAGAAAACTTGGTGGACATGCCGAAATGAGAATTCATCGGTGAAAGGGTGATTTTGTCTTAGCAAATGAAAATACATTGAAAAGTATATATTGGTAGGATGCAAAGATATCTGCATGACATCTCCCCGACTTTGAAAGTCACAGTGATGCAGGTGAAACAAAGATTGTATCGGCAAGAATATAAATTCGTCTTGGTGACCCAATGAAGATAAAGACTTTTGGTGAAATAGGATGAAGTCTATGAGAGGTTTCCCCGACATCTGCGGGTTATAGCAAAGAACATAAAGATAGAGGATTTCAGTCGGTGTGAATAACATTAATGTCTCAGCGATTGGAAAATGCTTTGAAGAAAACATATCGGTATTGTTCCATGATATCTATGAGACACTTCCTCGACTTTGAATTGTCACAGTGACATGAAAAGCACGAGTATTTATTGTTAAGTTGATTCCATATGTTAGTAAGACTCCAGAGTGTCTTGGTGAATGATGAAATAAACGTTGAAAAGGGATTTCACCCCAGATTTGAATTTTTCTCATCGAAAGGACATTTGAAGCGATAGTGCCAGTTTCAAAGGTGGCTTCATTCGTGCTTCATTAATGGCACGATGGGATAAAATAGTAATTACAGTAGTGTTTTAATCAATTCCCCATTTCTGAATTGATTGGTGGTGAATTGGTAAGCTAACCAAGAGAACCAAGATGATTTTTCAGTCTGAAGAGCTCAAGTAGAATACTGTAAGTAGTTGCTTCTCTATTTTTAATATTTTGATTTTGTAAGCTTGAAAAAATGGAGTCTTCTGGTTCTGGAAAGGGTAAGGGTAGGAAACTTGGTGAGAGCAGTCAGTCAAAGGGAAAGAAACACAAGACTGATACAGAGCATGAAGGCACTGAAAGGAAGCTAAACCAAGACCTTATTGATCAACTACCTGGTTCGGGGCCTAAAGCTAGAAGGTCTGCACAGCTTAGGGCAGAAGTTGACAAGATGGATGAGAAATGAAAGTTCATAGGTGATGTCTGGACTGCTGTGAGAGGGTATGAGCTTTTCAATTTCCACTATCGTAGGAGGAATCATTTTGAGCCAGTTTGTAATCCATGGAAGTTGAATGTAGGGAAATTGGTGTGCCCTAATATATTTATTAATGCTGAATTGGTAAAATTTCTTGCTGATCATTATGATCCAAAGTGTAAAGCAATATGTGATCCTTCTGGAAAACCACAGATACATGTGTCAAAAGAAGGAATTCGTTAGGTTTTCAAATTGGAAGAATTTTTTGATGAGGAAATCAATTATGAAGAGTTGCAGAAGGAATTTTTTAGAATGGATACAAGTTACAAGGGTTGGAGGTTACCAATTCATAGGGTTAAATAGGGTAGCAAGCCTGTACCTCTGGAAGATAGTGAGGGGCCTCCCTATCATGTAGATTTGTTTGAACCCTACATGAAGTATACATATTTTTCAGTGTCTCAGGTGTTGGGCATGGATGCCCCGAAATTTATGTCAATGGTGCCAATGGTCATTGCAATAGACATTCAATATCACAATGCCAGGTTATTTGATTATGCTTCATATATTTCTAAGGAGCTTGACTTAGGATTGATGGCTATAAAGGGTGGAGCTTCCATTGTTCACCTCAGGATTTATTCATTGTTGATGCATTTGGTGCTATAGTTCAGACAAGAGCTTAGGGTGTGGCCTCTAGAAATGAGAATTTCTCAGACTAGTAAGGAGGGTGAAACATTGCCTGTTCAATTATGGACTGCCATTTGCGACAAGTTTGCTGGTTCTAGTTTTATTCATTTTGAGGAGTATTTTGTAAAGACATTGTATAAATTGTATCATTATCGTTGTAATCATTCATTGACTGATGAGATCAAAAGTTTCCTTCGGCCTAAAGATTTTGATGGGCCAGTTAACCATAACTGTGGAGATTGGTATTGTTTAGAGGGAGCTACTATAATTAGAGTGTATGGATTTTAAGATGCTCCTTTCATTCCGCTAAGGATAGTTCCAAACAGGGTTGCATACTTTGAAATTATCAGACAAATGGATTACAGTAGTGTGATGCATTTTGGCTCTTTTGGGAAGCAGGCATTTATGCCTAGTACTTTATGCTTTGCTGATTTTACTGTGTTGGCTAAAGAGGGATATAATTCAATTCTTGACAGATTGTTGCACTATAACATCAAAAGAGCACCAACCAGGAAATAATTTGACCCTGAAGGGTATATTCATTTATCCAAAGAAAAGATTAATTTTGGAGGGTATCAACATGTACCCTATCTTTTTAATGATATGATTAGAAATCTGGATGAAGATGAAGCAGAAAGGGTAGTTGAAAGGTGTAATCAAGGGTTACAAGATACTGAGTTGTTGTCTTCTAGAGATGAAGAAGCACCAAGAGCTGACGTGCCACAGGGTAAAGCAGAAAAGGTATCCAGAATGAGGACTCAACAATATGTCTGCCCAGTCAGAGAATAGAGTGTTGAAAGTGGTGATGTTGATGCTAGGCATATGGAGTATAGATCCTTTGTTTCTGATGATGAATTTATACATTCCCCTGAGTTCAAAGCATTCTTGTACAAGCAGAAGGGGAAGGAAATAAGAGAGAATGTTGATGATATCACTTTTGGAAATGAGAAGCAATTGCTGGCTCAATTGAGAAGAGGTGTGGATGATGAGATGACATATATGACTCCTCAAAAGGGGAGGAAAATGTTGGAGGATGTTGGTGTTATGATATTTCCTGGTTTATATTTGAATTCTACATTGGTTTTTGATAGTTTCTTGAAGGGTAGTAATGCTACTCATAAGCTTGATAAGGAAAAGGTGATAGAATTATATATAGGCTCCAAATATAATACTGATGAGGGATCAATGTTAATATGGGCTTTGTACCCACCCCACAGGAAATCAGTGGTACTTGATACAAAGAGGGCATTTGGCCATGTCTTGACATTAAAAGCTAGAGAAGCTGATCCTGTTGCTACTGTTGATATTGGGGTAAATATTGCAAAATTGAATAAAGCATAGATTCAAGTATTGATAAAAGAAAGAGAAACGTATAAAGAAAATAATGAGAAATTGCTGAGAGAAAATGATAGACTAAAAGATTTGGTTGGTGTTTCAATGGGAACAACCAAAATGATCACTCAAGGAGAGAGTTCTCAAGCAAAAGACCACTGGGTAGGGTCAAGTGCTTATTCTCAGGGAAAGCATGATGCTATTGCTGCAATTATCAAGAAGAGACAAGATCATTTGATATCCTGGTTGAACAAATTGTGGGGAAAATATTCTCATAATCTTGCTGCATTGAAAGAGCACACAAGAATGGATGGACGAATCATGGAGAAATTTCATGAGTTGGCTCAAAGTGATGAAGCTAGCAGTTCTGCACTTGAAGCTGCTAATCACATAATCAATTGCCATTTAAATTTCTATGATGAATTGCAAGGAGATGAACAAGGATTAATTGCAGCTGCTGAGAAAATTCTAATTCCATTTTCTGATAGTAATGGGGATTTGAGAGAAGCCACCAGGTGGAAAAATTAATGTGAGTCAATGATGAATGAAATCATGAAGGTAGCTTCTACAGATGATATAACATTGGAAGAAGTGAGTAAGCAAAATGAGGAAATGGTCAAAATGGAAGTTACGGTCCGGAATACTGTTGGAGATGCGGACACGTATGAGGGCCAGGATTATTTGGACCACCTCAACAAGACTCACTTATGGCTAAATAGAGCCTAGCCATTCTCTATTTTATGTTTATAATTTGTATTTTATATTTCCGAAAGGATGCATCCTTTCACATTCTCAATATATAAATGTCTATTTTGTAAACAATATGCATATAGATAGAATAGGATAGAGAGTATAGAATAAAGTGGAACACCATGTTTCACAGGGTTGAGACTATGTTGTATGTTTTGAAGCCATGGAAATATCAATGAAAATCATCTGATTTGCTAGCGAATTCTGGTGTCAATTGTTGTGTTATGCTTATTGAAAGAATTATCAGAGTTCTCTCTAAAATTGATGTTTCTTGGTTATTTAGATCAACATAACAAGTTTATTTCTGGTTTGTCAGTACACATTTGTTGTATCTATGTGATTAGTTGATAGGTTCTTTCAAGGAAGGATTAAACCCTTTTGATTTCACAGTAATCAGGGAATTTCATTTAGATCAGTAAGAAGAACTCAATAACTGTAGCTTTGCATTTTTATACTGGTTATAAATAAATATGCCAAACAATTTGAATGAATCCAAAAAGAAGTATGTTTACCTATAATTTCATTTGACTCTACATAAGGCACTGGTCTGTCCATTTTTTAATCATTTAGTTTTGTTCATACTTTTTTTTTTACATCTATTAATTGAGTGTATTAGGGTTTAATTTGAATGCTGGTATACAATATGTACCAATTTTCTTTTATTTTGTCCATTTCAATTTGCCATCTTGGACAAATTATGGCATGAAGATAAGATCAATAGTCAAAGTCTGCTTTATTTATTATAGGTACACCCGCCTAGGTCTAGCAGTGCCTGGAGAGTAGAAGGTTTAATTCTTTCAAACCTTGTTATGTTACCCTAAAATGTTGTGAAAGATTGGCAACCTTTCGTGGTTCAAACCTACGTTTTTGAGAGATAACAGGCCCCTCTACAAAAACCTCTCTCAGTGTTTGCTATCTCAAAGTGGTTTTCCTGTGGTGTCTGATTTTCACTTGATTGAAAAAGAGTCGAATGCAAGCAGTGCAAAGTTTCCAAGTGGTGTAACTTTCATTCTACAACTTGTGCGACCAAATGGATTGTTCCCATAGACATGTAAAATATATTGATTGAAATTGCATATCTAATCCCGACCACTAACACCGTTTCATCCTAAACCATCCCTTAGTCTAACCATTTAATCGAATACCTTTATTTGATTAAATTCATTAATGTTCCTTTATTAATTAAATAAATCATTTATCTAATTAAGTCATCCTTTCTTGTTAATCAAATCAATTAGTCTGATCTAATTATCCCTATTTAATTAAATACTTAGTTTTATTTGATTAAATCTTTAAATTCCATCCATTAAATTAAATAAATTGAAACCTTATTTAGTTTAAATCTAACTTCATCTCCTTGGTTAAATAAAATATATATATGTATTTAATTAATCTTGAAATCATATTCTTCTCATATTTTGATTTAAATCAATCCATAAATCTAAATCAATGTCATATCATTTTGATCTCTCATTAAATTAATTAACCTTGATTAATTTAATATTTTCTCATGTCCCATCCTCTAGCTTTTGCAACTTGCACAAGAAAATAGATTTAATTCATTTATTAAATCTCTATTTTCTTTCAAAAGGAATAATAAAGGAATATTCCTCAAATTTGAATTCAAAATCCAAGTGGACTTTGTCCTTCCAACAAAGCATTTACTCCACCTAATAAGTCCTTTTTCCTTGAGCCAAGTGGCATTCAATGCATGTTCTTTCCCTCTTACATGTCATTTCAACAATTTCAATTTTCAAATATATGCATTTATTGACACATTTTTCAAAACATGCACATCCTCCATCCATTCACATGTTGACAAGTGGCATCTTGCCATTTCTTGATTCTTAGTCCCACATTGCTCCATTTTGGACATCTCTTCAGCTTGAAATTATATAAATAAGAGGTCCTATTCCTCATTTTATCATCCACAACTTGAGTAAACTTACTATACTCAAATTCATAGCAATTTTCATCCAATTTCATCCAATCTTATCTAGGTTATGTAGATTTTATCTTGGAGCACATTGGAGATCTTCATCAAGTGGATCACTCTTCGTCATCAATCATCTTCATCACATCATTGAAGTTGGGAAAGGTCCTATTTTCACATCAAATTGGCACAAACTCCCTTAAGAGAATAAGAGTTTTCTTTGTTTTAGAATATGATTTGATATCTTTGTTAGAAGTGTGTTGTTTTCTTCATTTCATTCCTTTTCTTTTGCATCCAAATGTATTTCTTGAGGAATCACTATTCTAACTTGCATTTAATCTTATTAATGTGTTCATTTGTTGTGTTCTTGCAGGTATAAGATATTGGTTCACATTTTGGGGCTAGAAGGAGGGCAAACCAAAAGATCAAATCACATTTTTTGAGAAAATTCCATGTTTTTTTGTGTTTTTGTGTGTTTAGAGAAAAATCCACCATTGGAAGTTTAGTGTCACTATTTAGCACTGCTGAGAACTCAGCATTTCCATATCACACCATTGTAAACTTCAAACTGTGATGCTCCCTACTTCTTGCCTAGAATTTAAATTTTCAAACAGCAGTGTTGAATCTTTCTGACTTGTTGAAATCTTTTCAAAATCCAAACTGCACTGCTGATCAGAATAGTGATGCCTTCATGCCCACTAGTCTGGATATAGAGCAACACTAATTGGTAAGAATTTCTATGTAGCATCGCTGGTGATTTCAAACTGCGATGCCTTCGTGGATTGCACCACTGGAGGGAAGTAGAAAGTGGAAATTTATTTATAACATGTGCCTTTTATCAAAATCTAGTTGTTTGGTCTGTTTTCTACTTTGTTCACCTTTGTTTTTTCATAATCTAACTAATTTTCTTGTAGGTTGGATTAAGTAAAGGTGGAGAGGAAAAGAAGCATGATGACCTCATTTCATGATACCAAGTGTTTTTAAACACTCTAGTGTTTGTTCAACCCTCTTACAGGATTCACTATTCCTCTTAAGGAAAAAATTGCTATCTTTCATGCTTAGGACTTACTAGTTTTATTTTCGGCTCTAAAAATAATTTTTTGAATTCTTGTTACAAAAGGAGCTTAAAATTAACTTTAGGACACAAACTCACTATATTTTGTTTGGGGCTAATAATTGAACAAGGAAAATTATCACTTATTTTGGTGCTATAAAAAGGAGACATTATTGCTTTGTTGGATAAAAAAGAACATGTGCTACTTTGTTTTGTAATTACTTACACAAATTAACATCATTGAAAAGACGTATTCGCTTCTCTCATGCCTCACAATGATCTTGAGAATCAAAAGGATTTTTTATGGTCTTAGGTTGGGATAAAGTAGTTACCTCCACACTTCATTTTGGGAACTAAAATTGAACAAAACATTGTGCGAGTGTGAGGAAACCTATTGCATGTGTTTTCCCTTTGTTTCTAAATAAAGGTTGAATGAACTATGAATATGATTACTCACTATTGTTTATCTTAGAGGGCCTGCCTTGTGGGAAAAAGTACTCACCCAAGGGAACCACTCAATTGGTAACACTCTAAACCCAAGAGTATTTCCAACTGAGATATAAATGTGGGTATTGGAATAAATGGTAGTATCACGTAGTTGGCTCTGATGAGAAGGGTAGCAATGGTCTCTCGCCACATTGGGTCAACTCCTACGAACAAAAAGTTTGAACTAAAAACCTTGTTGTAGAAAGTCCAATATCCTTATCTATTTATTGGAACAAGAACGGTTGTTTTGAAGCCACCCCACACTTTTATAGTTTTTAATAGAAATGGAAAGTATTCCATGAGAGTTTCATGGGTATTGATACTTGGCTTCCCCAAGAAGTGAGTGCCATGGAGGGGAGCTAGTGGGTTCAAGCATCTAACCATTTGCTAAAAAAAGTGTAGCTGGACTTGTCCAAGTGGGGACTCAACAAATATAGTCTTTCATATCCATAGGATTGTGCTTTTTCTTGGTTACAAAAAACTTTTCTTGTTCAAAATCATTTGGAAACAAACATTTACCATTCTCATCGAAACTTCAAAACCTTTAGGAAGGAAATATAATTGACCAAATTCATGTGTTATTGCTTGCCTTTGGGATTTTATCCTTAGAGGTTTCTAAACACTTGGATAATATCTCAATTTGCTTACTAAAGTTAACAATAGGTAACCCTTGCCTCAACTACATCAAAATTCCACATAACATACCTTTTTCCAGAATGAGGAGTTAAGACATTGGAAACCTGGTTTGAAAACCAAAGAGTGTGTTTGTGATAAAACAAAATCATTAAGCAAAGATAACAAAATTGGCTCCCACACAAGTCAAAATCCCAAAGCAAGAGTCCTTCAACAAAATTTCAAAATTTAGTAATCACACTCAAAAGGTCATCAAGAAATACACTAGGAAGTGCAATCAAAATAAACATATGAAAATAAGTAAAAAATTTACAAGGTTCTATAGACTCATTCCTTTGAACAATCTAGAAATGTGTGCTCAATTTGAACCACTTCTTGGTTATAGAGGTCCTTAGAAGTATTGTATGTTCTTCAATACTGAGGTCTAGTAAACAAGTATCTTCTTAGGTACATCCTAGGATCAAAATAAAAACTTTTCATCCATCCTTGAACATCAAACCAAAATCACCTCACCATCATCTTTTGAAAAATCTTGAAATTATCCTCCATGCTAGGCTTTTTGACAAAAAAACAAAATCATCAAATCCTTGAAGCAAAATCCTTGAAATCTTTGAATAAAAAACATCAAATCATCTTTGGTTAGGTATGTGTAGATGCATCCTTTTTCATATGCTTAGTCAAATTATCAAATCATATTGTTTAGCTAGGTATATGTAGATGCATCCTTCTTCATATTCTTGGTTAAATTATCATCTTGTTTGAATAGTTGTGTGTCGATGCATCCTTCTCCCTACACATATTCAAATTATCATCCTTTGAGAAAATCTACCTCTTAGATAATCATCCAACATCTTAGGGTCTATTTTTTCATAAATCCAAAAACAAAGCAAACCAAAAAATAAAATCAAGGTCAATTCAAAATCCAAAACAAACCCAAGAAACAAATCTAAAAGGTCCTAAAAAGTCTAGCATCCCCTCAGTATTTCTCAAAATTTCAAATATCCGCGTCATCCATATTTTACATCATCCTTATCATATCACCTCTGATCCTTGAAAACACCCTACAATTTTCTCTTTTTGTGCCTAAGATTAGATCAATCTAAAGAATTAGAGATTCATCTCCCATATTCTTGAAAAATTGATCCCTATTTTATGGTGCAAACTAGATCTCAACACAAGAGGAACATGGAAGCCAACAAAGAAACATCCACTACAAGTGACCTAAGTCAAAAAAAATCTGAAATAAATCTTGTTGAATCAAGTAATCCTCTAATCAACTTTCCTTCATCATCACAAAACCCTCAAGAGGAGATAGAGGATCTTAGCAATAATACCTTTGGAATCTCACACAAGGAAATCACTGAAATGATTCAAAATCTGGAGAACCATAAGATTACCAATATCATCATGAGACTCAACCCTTCACTATACATGCTTGAATTAGCAAAGCAAGGGGATAAACTACTTTCTAATTTTGACATGAGCTCTATAGTGGAACCATCCTTAGAATTCATGCCTCCAATTTCATCCACTCTCCCTATCTCATCTACACCCCCATCCCAAAGTATCACTCAAAACATCCCACAAATCATGCCATCTATTGCTCCAACTCAACCTAGTGTTAACAAGGGAAGTGCATTTCTCAATATCTTAAAAACACACCCCCTTGTCAATAATCAAAACCTGGATGCAAACACCATCTTGGGACAAACCGTACCCCAAAATCTATCACATCCATATGTCCCTCTCACCTTTCATGATCCAAATGACCCATCATCATCATTTTACGTGACACCAAAAACCTCTCTCCCCATAACCTTGCAAGGAGAAGGTGACATGTTTGGACCAAGGGACATTTTTGACACTACACCATTTCCTCAAGAAATCACATCCCTCACATTTTCAGCACTTCCACCATTTCCATCATCATCCACACTTCTTGGCTTATGGCTTCTCCCTTTACCAAGTATCAATCAAAAACTAACCAACATCCTGAACATCAATCAAAGCATCATACCAAACTCTCAAAACTAATCATTGACATCACAACATATGGAAACTACCCTGATAACACAAACCATCACCATCACATCATCAACCACCCCCTAACATCTCAAAACATGGTCTCTCAAGGACCAACCACATTGATGACACCATCTACCAATCAAACCCTATTCATCAACATGACAGTGACTCTCACTACCACAACAAGCACCATTCCAAATCCACCACTAACACCACCACCACCATGCTCTATACATCAATCCAATACAATATTGTGTTACAAGATGCTCAACAAGTTTCCTATCAAAAGGCATTCCTGCAAGTACAAAAACAACAAGCTGCACAACTAGCTACTCAAAAATCCACACAACTAGTTGCTCAACAAGCCACTCAAGTTGCTCAAGTTTCCCAAGCTACATTACAAGCACAATAGGTTACCCAAGCCCAAATCTCATTGCAACAACAACAACAAGTTACACAAGCTCAGTCTCAAGCGTAGGAACAAGCTCAAGCCACAAAAGCACAAGCTCAAGCTCAAGCTCAAGCTCAGGCTCAAGCCCAATATCAAGCACAATAAGCACAAGCACAAGTGCAATATATTTCATAACAAAAAGTAGCACAACATTAGGCACATCAACAAGCACTGAAAAAATATCAAGAATAATAGGAAGCCGCTCAATTAGTAGCTCAACAACAAGAGTTGTTGGCACAACAACAATAGTAGGCTCAACAATAGGCAATCCTGGCATAGTAGCAACAAGACCAACAACAAGCATTTTTTATACAACAAAAAGTACAAGCGTACATGGCTCATCATAATGTGTAAATACCACCAATCAACACATCAACCAATCCACCCATCCCATCAACAAGTGAGCCACCTCAAAACACTTTCATCCCACCCGCTGATTCACAAAATGATGTTGTAGCACAAATCAAATTACTCTCACAACAAGTGCTCAATCTTCAATCAGGGTGAACCACGAAAAAATATAGCAACTTGTGTCCTTATCCATTCAAAAAGAGTCTTGTGATGAAACCATTCCCAAAGGGATTTGAGTTCCCCAAGTTTGACAAGTACCATGGGATGGGAAACCCTAAAGATCACATCAGGGAATTCCAAGTTCATTACATGGAAGTCACGTATGACAATACCTATCTGATGCAGCTATTTCCTAGAAGTTTGGCTTGCAACACCATGGAATGGTTCTCTTGCCTACCTATATGAATCAAGACATTCCAAGAAATAATAGATGCATTCATCAAAAAATATACATGCAATATCACCATGAATGTCAGTCTAGAGGAACTCTCAGCTCTGAAATAAGGGAATAATGAATCATTTTCTTCATTTCTACAATGATGGTGATCCAAGGCCAATCAGAGCAAATGGGTTATTCCCAAGGAAAAAAAAGTGTGCACAATCATATCCAACCTTGACATCCTCTTAGCATTCCATCTCAAATTCCAAGGGATCACCACATACGATCAATTGATTTCCAAGGTGCTCAACATTGAACGAGTCCTTATGACAACTTGGAGGATCAACTTCATATCCTAAATAACAGAACAATCGCCCATCTACAACCTATAATGACAAACCTCGTACATGGATAAGAAACAAAAATTTTACCAGCGATGGTGTCATTGATGCCAAAGTTGTCATCAGTGCCCCTCGGAAAAACACACTCACACCACAACAACAAATACAAAACCATCATCAAAACAACCATCAAGCAAATACAACAACACAAGAACCAAAAAATCAAGCGATCAATAACATCAAAAATCAAAGGGGACTACCCCAACGAAACAAGAACTTCACCAAACGAAAGTACATTGCCCTTGGGGAACCACTTGAAGTCATCATGAAGAAACTGATAAATGAAAACCTCATCAAGGCTCCCACCTATGAGAACTACCAAGAACTAGATGTTAAGCCTCCCTGGTACAATGAAAATCAGCTATGTGACTTCCACAAAATCAAAGGGCACACCATTAACAATTGCATGAGGTTAAATAACCTAGTCCAAGACCTCATTGATCAAAGAATCATAAATGTGGAACAACTAATAGGGAATTAGAATCTCAAAATATACACGAATCCGATGCCTAACCATAACAATAAAGGAAATAATAACATTGATAAGGGGAAAGGAACCTTCAAGAACATGGATCATGTGTACAACCATGTCGTTGTATACCTGGATGACTACTATGCTACCATCACCATCAAAGGAGCCCATGTTGATTGTAGAGTCACCAGAAGAGGTGGAAAAGTTACCATCACAAGGTCATCTCAGCCAAATAGAGCACCCACACTCAACCCCATATATGTTCCCAATGGTTACAATGTCCTTGATTAGCTAAAAAGAACCACAACAAAAATATCCATCATGGAGTTATTAAAAATCTTATCCACCCACAAGAAAATCCTTGAGGAAGCTTCGGATTCATCAACTGTCCTCGCAGATCTTGATGCGGAGCAATTCCAAGCTATGGTCAGAAACATCATTACCCTAAATCTCCTTACATTCTCTGACCAATATTTTCCCATTCAACCATCTCATAACCATGCACTCCATTTATAAGTCCTAGTGCAGAAAAACACAGTCAAGCGAGTCTTGGTGGATGGAGGTGCAGGCTTGAATATTTGTTCCCTCAAGCTCATTAAGAACCTAAAAATCTTAGAGGATTCCATTGAAAAATGGAAAGGTATTACAATTAGAGCATATGATGATCAAGAAAGAGTGTCCCAAGGCACAATTCAAATCCTTATTCAAGTAGGGCCAGCTATCATGGAAACCACCTGTCAGGTCCTAGATCTCGACTTGCCTTATAACATTCTCCTAGGATGTACATGGATCCATGCAATGCAAGAAGTAGCATCAACCTTCCATCAATGTGTAAAATTTACATATGAAGGACAAGAGGTTACCATCCATGGACATCCTGAACCATTCTCCTACTGTAAAAGCCTTGAGGCAAAATACTACAAAATACCTCAAGTACCTAAAAATGATGAAGGCCCATCAACACCATACATTGATCCAGCCACTCTCGCCTCCACTTTTCTGACAAAGACACTTGCCATTCCCATCATCATCTAGGAAAATGGTTGTAGAGACTATACAATCCCAAAAAATTCCTTTGTGGTAGGAGAGTTACCACAATCTCCGAGATCATGAGGACGTCCGCAATCAAATCAAGCCTCCACTTCCCAAACATCCCTTGAATATTGCAACTTCATAAGTTAGGGGAATCTCAGCCAAGAAGTCATAGAGGAGGACCCATGTCATCTCCTATACCAAGATAATATACCAACAACTAATCTACCAATGGATGATAAAAGTAAAGGTTTGCAAATGATGCTCGCAATGGGCTATGACAGAAACCGGAAGCAAGAAACTAGGTAAAAATGACAATGGGCTTATAATACCCCTCATTCTTGAGATGTGAATGAGAAATATTGGCCTTAGATTTACCCCTCTGAGTATAACTATAAATGGACTAGGTCCCCTAGTTAAAGTAGTCAAGACTCCCCGTGAACCAACACTATTTGAACTTCGCTTACTTGTATTCACTAGTCGTGTCATAGATAATTTCACTTTTGACATAACTGATGTCTATAGTAGCAGTGATGATGAGGATCGCATAACCATTGTACCTAGGCTCTTTGAGGATACCACCCTTCTCATGATTAGCACCTTATCTTATGATTCTGAAAGCAAAAACCATGTAATCTGTCTAGTCTACCCACAACTCATCGATTATGGCTAACGAGGACCACCAATTCTTGACACATTTTAAAATGATAAGGAGCTTTCAAAATTCATGGGACTATGGAATAATATTCTATGTGGGGATCACAAATTAGGATTCATCATTGAGCTAGATACACAGGCCTATTATGGGGAAATGATTGAATCCCTTAGTCACAAATGTGAGAAACTAAGAATAATATCTAGGTCCTTGAGTGAAAACCACACTGTGGCACTCTTTGACCCAAAAACAGTAAAAAAAAAAGGAAGCATCCAATGGTGAAAACCTCTCCAAGGTGCCTGAGGATGGGGGATTCAATATTTCTCTTAGAGCTCTTCATCAAGAAAAATTAGTGGTTTTAGTAGAAAAATACAATCCATTTAATCTAGGAACAGAGGAGACCCTGCACATCACATTCTATGCAGAGTCATTACTGTCAAAAGAACAAGAACTCCTTGTAGCCTTCTTGAGAGAAAGACAAGTTAATTTTGTATGGAGCTATACAGACATGCCAGGGCTTGATCCAAAGATTGTAGTTCATCATCTAGCCATGTACCCTGAAGCAAAGCTTGTCTGACAAAAACTTAGGAAAATACACAATTAGATCACCCTGTTAGTCAAAATGGAATTGAAGAAGATACTGGACATAGGATTCATTCGACCAATCAACTATCTAGAATGGGTGTCAAACCTAGTTCCTATTTCAAAACCCAATGGGGGCATCAAAATCTACACATTTTAGGGAATTAAACAAAGCATGTCCAAAAGATGATTTCCCGTTTCCCAACATTGACATGATTGTACACATGATGGGACATGAAATGCTTTCCCTAATGGATAGTTTCTTAGGATACAACTAGAGAATGATTTCTAAAGAAGACCAATACAAAACAGCCTTCACTTATCCATGGGGGACTTACTACTGGAATATGATGCCATTCAGCTTGAAGAATGTAAGAGCAACATACCAAAGAGCCATGATGTTAATATTCCATGACATGATCCATAAAACTGTCAAATATTATGTTAATCACATACTAGCCAAATCTAGAAAGAGGAAGGATCACATAGCAACCTTGACTACTATTTTTGAAAGGCTGGAGGAATACAAGGTCCGATTAAATCTAAAGAAGTGCATCTTTGGCGTACAATCAGGAAAGTTGCTAGAATACATAGTGTCAATGAGAGGTATTGAGGTAGACCCTACCAAGGTAAAAGAAATCATTGAGATAGAGGCACCCAAAACATTGAAACAATTGAGAGGTCTCTAAGGAATGCTTCAGTCCATCTGAAAGTTCATAGCATAGCTGGCAGATAAAAAAAATCCATACTCTCACCTACTTCACAAGGGAGTATCGTACAAGTGCGGTAACAGGTATGAAAAATCCTTCAATAAGATCAAAGAATATCTACTTACACCACCAGTCATCATGCCATCAATCCCAAGAAAGCCATTAATTCTCTATGTGTTACCAACAATAGGAACCCCCAGTGCTCTTCTAGCTCAACACAATGAAATTGGGATAGAAAGGGCTATCTATTATATCAGTAGAACAATGGTTGGGAATGAGTTAAACTACTCATTCATTGAAAAAGCATGTCTAGTAGTAGTGTTTTCTTCACAGAAATTTAGATATTACATGCTAGCACACAAAATAAAACTCATCACCAAAATTGACCCTCTCAAGTACTTATTGTCAAAGGCAATGCTCACCAGAAGGATTTCCAAATGGGTCATGATACTATCAGAGTATGACATTGAATATGTGTAGTAGAAAGAAATAAAAGGCCAAGTCATAGAAAATCAGCTTGTAGAAGCACCAATCTATTCAGAGAATCCACTAATCTCAGAGTTTCTAGATAAATCCATTTTTCAATCTCAACATAGCTGACCAGTGGAAGCTTTATTGTGATGGTTCATACATGCAACATGGATTAGGAGCTGGTGTTTTCTTTATCACCACATAAGGAGATTGCATACCTAGATCCTACAAAGTAGCATTCCCCTGCACCAACAATATTGCAGAATATGAGGATTTAACCATAGGCCTCAAAATAGTAGTGCACTGGCACATCATGGCCCTCAGAGTATATGAAGACTCACAGTTGATAATAAATCAAGTGAATGGTGAATACCACACTAAGGATGATAAGCTCACTCCTTACAAGAAACTGGTGGAGACTCTTAAAGAATCCTTCATCGAGATCACATTCGAGCAAATTCCTAGAGCAAACAATAGAGCTACATACACCATGGAAACAATTGGATCCTTACTAGAAATCCCCCACAACATCCTAAAACATGAATTATTGGTAGAGAAAATTCTCGTTCCCTCTTTCAAGGTACAAGAGTTAGAATTTGTGTGTGAAATCGTTGGTCCTAGAGATCCCTGGTACCATAACATTTATACCTACCTACCAATAGGTGTCTTACCTACTAACTTACCCTCAAGCTTAAACAGGACTTTTATTAAAACATATTCTAGGTTTGTCATCCTAGGAAATACCTTATACCATAGAAGCATAAAGGGAACCTTATCATTCTATTTAAATATTGATGAAGCCTTGACTACTTTAACTGAGGTGCATAATGGGATTTGTGGTTCACACTCGAGTGGAATGACCTTGGCCTAGAAACTGCTAAGGATGGGATATTATTGGCCCACTATGGAGAAAGAAGCACACAACTACGTTAGAAGGTTTCTACAATTTCAACAGCATGGGGACCTCATCCATGCTCCACCTCAAGAGCTCCATCCTATTGTTACACCATGTCCCTTCTCATAGTGGGGGCTCAATCTCATTGGAAAAATCACTCCCACTTCATCTAATGGAAAAAATTTCATCATAACCACCACTGAGTACTTCACCAAATGGGTGGAAGCCATACCCATGACATATATAACTGAAAATTAGATATCAAAGTTCATCCTGAACTATCTCATTTGTTGCTACAGTGTCCGGAAATCCATTATCTTAGATAATGGAACAACATTTAAGAATCAGGATGTCCATGACTTGTGTGAAAAATTCAAAATCCAACATTGCTTCTCCATCCCATACTATCCCCAGGGCAATGGCCAAGCATAAGCCACAAATAAAACCATTTTAAAGATCCTCAAGAAAATAGTCAATGATGTAGGTCATGGCTGGCATCTGTAGCTAAATCTCAACCTCTGTGCCTATCGAACTAGCATCCACACACCCACCAGCACCACCCCATTCTCCCTAGTCTATGGATCAAAAACCATACTGCCCATTGAGATGGAGGTCCCATCACTAAGAATATCACTGCAAAATATTACCATAGATGAGGAATACCAAGTATCAAGATTGAATGAGCTAGAGCTACTGGATGAGTGGAATATAGATGCTTTAAATCATTTGCAAGTCTATCAGAACAGACTCAAGAGGAGCTATAGAATGAAAATTGGAAGTAGGACTTTCCAAGTTGGAGAACTAGTTCTAAAGGAGAATCATAATAACGTCCTAAATCCAAATAGCAAAGGAAAATATGAATGCAATTGGTTAGGACCATTTGTTATCACAACAAGCTATAAGTCAGGGGCATATTAGTTATCAACAACTGAAGGGGAACCTCTGCAAGAGCCCATTAATAGCTCCCATCTCAAAAAAAATTACGCCTAATCTTTCAAGGTATAGAACCAAAATACAAAAAAAATCATCAAAAAAAGTCCTGAAAAAATGGTTACCTTGGTGAAAACCTGGCAAACAGGTGTCTTGGTGACAAAAAAAAAATCAAAAAGCAAAAAATCCAAAAAAACAAAAAAAAGCATCAAAAATAGTAAAAATAAAAATCATCCTCTAGGGAAAACCACTTTGGTGGCACTTTGGGCAAGTACCTCAGTGAAAACCTGGTAAACAGGCACCTTTTGTAAATAAGAACTTTCCATCCACTAGGATATTTATAGCTCATTCTGCATCATCCATTCATTACGTTTTCATCATCCATCACATTTTAGATCTCCATCCACGACCCATCTACATCTACATCATAGCTTGGTCTTGTGCTCGTATCATGATCCCTCCTAGTACTACTCGACCCATCCTCAAGGTCAGTTTGTCCTGCCTTTATCAGAGTAGTCTATTGCATCATACTGGGGGCATGTTCTCATTGGATCAGATTCATGTATATTCTTGAAGTCCTAAAAGAAAAAAATCCAAAAACATCAGAAAATTAAAAAAAGCCAAAAACATTTAAAATCACAAAATCCAAAAATATTCAAAACATATCAAAATCCCAAAACAGGTCAAAAAGTCAAAAGTCAAAAAAAAAAGTTGTCTTGTCAAACTATGGGTCTCTGAGCCTTCAACGTAGGCAAGGTTGATCTTTGATCATCCCCTGAGACACTTAGGTTAGTCCTTTAGGAGTCTATCATAATAAACTAACATTTCATCATGTATATCTTCATCTGTAAATCTATCAAGTCATCATTTGAACTACGTGGTCTATGCATGTATAACGTAGGAAAGTCTAATATTTTGATCATCCCCTGAGGCCCCTAGGATAGGTCTTTAGGTTAGTCTCTTGGTCAAAATCTTAGGAAACACCAAAACATTGGAAAATTCAGAAATCAAAACATTTGAAAAATCTTAAAAAATACTAAAAATAGCCTCAAAACATTTCAAAAGATAAAAAAAATCCAAATATTTGAAAAAATACATCCATCCCAATTCCCTTTCACCCACAATAAACATCACTCATAATAAATGATCGTCATCCTCAACCTTTGGTAAAATTGTCAGGAACAAGTCTAGCAGGTTAAAAGTTCAAACTCAAAAACGTCAAAATCTCAAGGTCTAGGTTAGTATGTAAGCAAGTTGGTTAACTCTTTGTCAATAGCCTATCATCCAATCAATCCCATATCAAATCATTTGATATTTTCATGTCCTAGGATGCATCCTTCCTACTATGGACATCAACATCAGACATCACCATAGTTTAGTATTGTCTAGCGGTATTGAAGAATAATCAGCTTGTTTGTTTACTGTATCTTTGTCTTTTGATTTATCTTATTATGCTCATTCCAAGGACCTCTCAATGATGTCCCCAAAAAAGGGATTTAGAGAGATAGGAATGGGGCAATGATCATTATATTTTTATCTATTGCACTTGTTGGACTTTCGTGTAAAATAACTTGGCACATACTTGCTTTATTTAGGTATGTACAAAGGGTGCTCTAGATATCTTGTTGACCACATAGGAAGGATTACCTTCCTATGTTTTTGTTTGAGATGTGTGAAACACCTAAAGTGCATCCTAGTAAAGTTTTTGTATGTCAAGTATGAACAAGGATACTCCTATGTGATTTTCGAGTCAAATTCCATCACACTAAATACAATGTCATCCTGGTTCTTAATACCTTTATGCATCATATTTATTTGTGTTATCAAACATAAGATAATTGGCCCTTTGAAAATCCCAACTCCACGATATATATTCATCATCATCATCACCTTTTGTCTTGTTGAAACCTCTTCTTTCTTCCATTTCTTCTCACTTTTCATGCTAATAGGGTACTATGATAGTTAATCATTTATCACTAAGAATGCATTCATCATGCATCCACAAATCATCAGCACAATGCATATCATATAGAAAAATTGATCATCTCATACACATATAATATAGATTTGTTATTCTAAGGATCTCATAATCATAACATTAAATACACATTTGTATATAACCATCTCTTACAGAATTGCATAAAACATAAATAATCCATTGCATCATCCATGGCATAATCATATAGCCACCATTGCGTCACACAAATAGGTCAGGCATTTGCATCCATTTGCATAACACATACATCATCATAAACATATCATCCATCATCCATCCATATCATATAGAACATCTCATAAATCACCACATTGCCATCATTTTTCATAAACATTTCATACATCATCCCATATCATTATAAGCATCCAGTGCATAATTAAACGAAGCATAACAGGTACACAAGCATTATAAACAACCCATTGCATTAAGTCCATAAATCCATCCATAATCATATAAAACATCTCACAAAAGAATTCATTATTCCATCACATGTACATCATAAGGTCATTACTCACATATCATTTTGCATATATACCATAAATCATCATCTTCATATCATTTAGCATAACATATCATTTCATGTATAACATCACATCACATCATTATATAACATCATCATAAGTGCATATCATACATGGAAAACACATACATTCATAATTGCATATCAGGATCACTACATTTACATCATCATCGCATCATAACAAAAAAAGATATCGAAAAAGAAATCATTTCATAAGTCATCACATTTGCATCAACTTCTAGATTGTACCATCATAAAAGCATACATAAAAAGGTACTACAAGAGAAATGTACCATCATAAAATCCATCCATATCACATATCATATAAACCCATTATATCCATAATCATCACAAAATCATATCATATTCATCATTCATTAGAGGCATAATATAGATTTGTTAGTCACATAACCATCACATAACACATACACTATCAAAAATAAATGCATCCATACATAATATATCCATCACATAATACCATAACATTATTGCATCACATATAGAAATAGAACCATCCATAAATGCATAAAAAATAAATGGTACACGACACATCACATCAACATCATCATCTCATATCTATGATCAAGTAACTGTCATAGTACAAAATAATATTTGGATCAATATACATGTGTGTATGTCAATGAGTACAAAAATGCCCAACAGGCTATCAAAAATGAGCCCATATGGCATGAAAGAATAATATTTCAATAAAAAATGAGGTCTAACCCTCCTGTCTGCTGCCCTAGCCTCTATCACCATGACCCTCTACTAGTCTATGGCTGGTCCACTGTGAATAATCTGGGACCTGGGCTGCTATAGGTACGGCCTGATGGTAAAGAAATTGATAGTAATTTTCCTCTTGGATGGCCTCCCTATATAAGCGAAGAGGCACTATGTTGTGAGAGGAGGCTGCTATACTCTCTAGCTATTATCTGCAGCCCATCTCTATGGCCACCTATAACTCTACAGTTTTCCTCTGTAAAACTACCTAATCTCTCTTCGCGCAGGCCTTGTCTCTCTCTCTATTGTCAAGGCTTGGACCTAGGCCTACAACTATAATATCAACCCATCCTTTGGATCTGGGTGACCCACTAGCTATACTGGTGGAGGCTCCAAGTGAGGCTAGTCCTCACCCCCAGCTCGTGGTGGTGTGGAAACCTGATCCTAGTGCCTTTCATGTCCACCCTTCAGCCCCTGATCTCAGTCCTACATATGTACATCAGCATGAGGCCGATCCATCTGGTCCTGTGCTAGCTGGATTTGTGTTGGCTAGTCCTATGTTGACTGTCCTACTAGGGGACTACCACCTCCTCTTGCTCGACCTGCCCCCTCCCCCTAGCTCTCTGTCAAATGGAGGGTGCACTTGGAATTGTCAAATGTAGATGGAACCAATCTCTGTATGCTTGAGTCACTCTTAGATCTATGACCCCCTACTCATATGCCCATGGTCAGGCCACTAGCTACCTAAAACTATCCACTTCCTCAGAGGCAAGAATATATCACCCCCAGGCACCTTGTGATAATGTACGAGCAAAAATGTCCACATAGTCATCCTCTACCCATTCCTATACCTCACCAAACTGGCATTGAATTCATCTCAGTAGATACCTCTCAATCATACTGTTCTCTTGCCCCTACATGAACCGATCCTGGTGGGAAAAGAACAACTGTTGTACATCAACCTATCTGGGCCAAATAAGGTATGGGCTCTATGTGAACACCGTCATCATCAATGACACTCCTCTAGTGAGGGATCATGTGCTCACTTGTGTGTGTGAAGGACACACCATCCTTGTAGTGTCAAACCATAGGATCATTAGGCCCGACTGGCACTACAACAACCTGCAACTGAAGAATAGAGATATTCTCCCATGCCCACACATGAAGGAGTGTGACACCTGAACCAAGTGCCCTACCATCCAAATATGCATAATTGTGTAAATCCCTGTAAAGGGAGGCAAGAAGAATGGCACCCCATGTAAAATGGACTGGCCTATCATGAACCATCCGCTCCCAGCAAAGTCCCTAGCTAGGACTGAAGTACTAGCCTCTTCGATCTGGAGCAACAAGACTTGAAATGATGGCAACAATCACTAGATAGACTGGTGATGTGAGCAACTGGTGACACTCTAGCTCTATCTGACCCTCACAAAACATGATCTTATCTATGGCCAGGACTACATGGAAAGCATCTTTCTTGGCATTGATATCATGAATGACTCGCTGACCATGTATCGAAAATATAAGGATGCACAACACATCCTCGAAGGTAACAATGGCCTCACTAGTGGGAATATAAAAGGATGACATCTCACTATTCCATCTCTCAACAAGTGTATACATCATGCAAAGATGGGTCCGTACAGGTGTTGCGTAGGTAATGTACCATAGCCCCATCTCTTGAAGTCGGTCCTACTCCCTATTAGTTAGATATCACAAGTAGTCAAATATCTCCCATGATCTGTGCTCATGAGAATAGAGCTCCCTCACCACCTCCTGCATTAGGAAATATCACTATGTTAAAATAATTAGGAAAATTTATCCTGAGCATTCAAGAAACTAGCCTAGCATTGCAAACTGTGAAGGCGTCGTAGTTTGAAATTTACAAATAGAAACATTGACATCTTAAAATCCCAAACCACACCACGGTGGTGCACTTTTCTTAAGAGTCTCAAACCCTAATTCTAAATTCCATTGTGGCATCAGAATTTGCAAATCCAACGCTCCAATTCATGAATGCATTGGAGTTTGGGGTTTGTTCCCAAACTCCAAACTCCACCACGCTGGTCCATCTTGTGAGGACAATCCAGTTTGAAATTTGAGGGGCGCTATATAGCACCACTGCAAGAGACCTAGTTGTAAAGGTAATAAATGAACATGTAAAATGAAAAATGAAGCTTAAGTAAGGATCACATATCAGTGCCCCAATGCTGGGAGGTTGCTCGTATGTCTGTACTCGATCGAAGATATGAAACAGGAGCTGTCAAGGTATCAATGCTCAAATTGCAAAATGTCTTAAGGCTAAATGTGAAAATGAATTAAAAGTGGCCACTCAAGGCCTATTTAAAGCCTAAAAATTAGGGGTTTTTTACCTCATTCAACCATCCTTGTAGGGTTTTGGACCCTTGATCCTATATTTGTCCATCTAAAGGTCATTTCACACCGTTTTTTGGTGTTTCACCTCATTTTTTGACCTCCCGGATCCTTTTTTGGACCTGTCAACCACCTTGTCCTCTTTTTTCGTGAGATCACCCAAAAATCATAATTTTCATCTGATCTCTCAAGGGGATAGTATATTACCGTAATTTCCTTTTTCGGGATAGCAGTGAGGTAATTTTTAAAATCAAAATTTTTTTGGCTTTTGATTGAGACAGTTTATTCTTTGAACCAATGCAAGGAGTGCACTGCTTCAAAGATGGGAAAAATGTAGACACATAAAATATACTGATTGACATTGCACATTTCATTCCAACCACTAACACCGTTTCATCCTAAATCATCCCTTGGTCTAACTATTTAATCAAATACCTTTATTTGATTGAATTCATCAATGTTCCTCTCTTAATTAAATAAATCATTTATCTAATTAAGTCATCCTTTCTTATTAATTAAATCAATCAGTCTGATCTAATTATCCCTATTTAATTAAATAATCAATTTTATTTGATTAAATGTTTAAAGTCGATCTATTAAATTAAATAAATTAAAACCTTATTTAGTTTAAATCTAACTTCATCTCCTTGGTTAAATAAAAAAAAAATCTTTATTTAATTAATCTTGAAATCATAGTCTTCTCATATTTTGATTTAAATCAGTCCATAAATATAAATCAATATTTCACATCATTTTGATCTCTCATTAAATTAATTAACCTTGATTAATTTAATATCTTCTCATGTCCCATCCTCCAGCTTTTGCAACTGGCATAAGAAAATAGATTTAATTCATTTATTAAATCTCTATTTTCTCTCAAAAGGCATAATAAAGAAATATTCCTCAAATTTGAATTCAAAATCCAAGTGGACATTGTCATTCCAACAAGGCATTTACTCCACCTAATAATTCCTTTTCCCTTGATCCAAGTGGCATTCAATGCATATTTTTTCCCTCTTACATGTCATTTCAACAATTTCAAATTTCAAATATATGCATTTATTGACACATTCTTCAAAAGTTGCACATCCTCCATCCACTCACATGTTGACAAGTGACATCTTGCCATTTGTTGATTCTTATTACCACATTGCTTGATTTTGGACATCTCTTCAACTTGACATTCTATAAATAAGAGGTCATATTCCTCATTTGATCATCCACAACTTGAGTAAATTTACTATACTCAAATTCATAGCAATTTCCATCCAATTTCATCCAATCTTAGCTAGGTTATGCAAATTTTATCTTGGAGCACATTGGAGGTCTTCATCAAGTGGATCACTCTTCATCATCAATCATCTTCATCACATCATTGGAGTTGGGAAAGGGCTAATTTTCACATCAAATTGGCACCAACTCCCTCAAGAGATTAAGAGTTTTCTTTCTTTTAGAATAGGATTTGATATCTTTGTTTTAAGTGTATTGTGTTCTTCATTTCATTCCTTTTCTTTTGCATCCAAATTCATTTCTTGAGGAATCTTTATTCTAACTTGCATGTAATCTTATTAATGTGTTCATTTGTTGTGTTCTTGTAGGTATAGGATATTGGTTCATAGTTCCAATGCATATGAATAGGTATGTTTACTCTAGGAATGGTCCTCTTGTGGACATAAACACGTGGAATTGCTTTGAGGTACACTCAACCGGATTGATCCCTTAAGAGTCCAAAGTGCTAAATGGCTGCAAACTTTAGCATGTTGTTACTCGGATACCATGACACTTACAAACTTTTCATCTAATCCTAAAATATTTCATTGGTCCCCTCTACAAAAACCTCTCTCAGTTTTCACTATCTCAGAGTGGTTTTCCCATGGTGGCAAATTTTCACTTGATGGAAAAAGTGTCAAATGCAAGCAATGCAAAGTTGCAAAGTGGTGCAAATTTCATTTTGCAACTCGTGTGAGCAAGAAGACTATTCCAATGCATCCAAATAGGTATTTTTACACTAGGGATGGTCCTCTTTCACACCAAAACATGCATAATCACTTTGAACTACGTTCAAATGGATCGATCCCTTAAGAGTCCAAAGTGCTAAATGGCTGCAAACTTCAGCATGTTGTTACTTGGATACCATGATGCTTAGAAACTTCTCATCTAATCCTACATTATCACATTGGTCCTCTCTACAAAAACCTCTCAGCTTTGGCTATCTAGGAGTGGTTTTCCTGTGGCAGCATATTTTCACTTGATGGAAAAAGATTCGAATGCAAGTAGTACAAAGTTTTAAAGTGGTACAACTTTTGTTTTGCAACTCGTGTGACCAAGTTGACTATTCGAACACATCTATATAGGTATTTTTATGCTAGGAATGGTCCTCTTTTGCACCCAAACACGTGAAATTGCTCTGAGCTACGTTCCACTAGATCGATCCCTTAAGAGTTTGAAGTGTAAAATGGTCACAAACTTTAGCATGTTGTTACTCGAATACCATTATGCTTAGAAAATTATCTTCTAATCCTATAGGATCCCATTGGGCCTCTCTCATTTTTGGGTATATTAAAGTGTTTTTCTTGTGGCAGCGGATTTTCGCAAGTGATGGAAAAAGTGTCAAATACTAGTGCATAGTTTCAAAGTGATGTAACTTTAATTCTACAACTCTTGTGACTAAATGGACTATACCAATGCATTCAAATAGGTATGCTTATGCTAGGGATGGTCCTTTTTCACACCCAAACATGTGGAATCACTCTGAGCTACGTTCAACTGGATCAATCCCTTAAGAGTCTAAAGTGAAAAATGGTTGCAAACTTCAGCATACTATTACTTGGATACTATGATGCTTAGAAAATTCTCATGTAATTCCATAGGATCACATTGGGCCCCTCTACAGAAAAATTCTCTCAGTTTTGGCTATCTTAGAGTAGTTTTTTCGTGGCGGTGAATTTTCACTTGATGGAAAAAGTGTCAAATGCAAGCAATACAAAGTTCTAAAGTGATGAAAATTTGATTCTGCAACTCACGTGACCAAATGGACTATTCCAACATGTTTGAATAGGTATTTTTATGCTAGGGATGGTCCTCTTTTTTCATCCAAACACACAGAATCACTCTGAGCTACGTTCAACTGAATCAATCTATTTAGAGTCCAAAGTGTAAAATGGTTACAAAATTCATCATGTTGTTACTCGAATACTATGATGCTTCAAAACTTCTCATCTAATCATAAAAGATCTTTTTGAGCCCCTCTATAGAACCCTCTCTTAGGTTTAGCTATCTTGGAGTGGTTTTCTTGTGGCGCCAAATTTTCACTTGATAGAAAAAGTGTCAAATGCAAGCAGTGCAAAGTTGGAAAGTGGTGCAACTTTCATTCTATAACTCATGTGATGAAATGGACTATTCCAACATGTTTGAATAGGTATTTTTATTCTAGGAATAGTCCTCTTTCGTACCCAAACACGCGGAATCGCTCCATGCTACATTCAACCGTATCAATCCCTTAAGGGTCTAAAGTGCAAAATGGATTAAAACTTTAGCATTTTGTTACTCAAATATTGTGAGGCTTAGAAACTTCTTGTCTGATCCTATAGGATCATGTTGGGCCCCTCTACAAAAAAATCTCTCGGTTTTGACTATCTTGGAGTGGTTTTCTCGTGGTGGTGATTTTCATTTGATGAAAAAAGTGTCAAATGCAAGCAGTGCAAAGTTGAAAAGTGGTGCAACTTTCATTCTGCAACTCCTGTGACCAAACATATAGTTACAACATGTCCAAATAGGTATATTTACACTAGGCATGGTCTTCTTTCACACCCAAATGCATAGAATCATTTTGAGCTACATTCAACTAGATCGATCCCTTAAGAGTCCAAAGTGCAAAATGGTTGCAAACTTTAGCATGTTGTTACTCAGATACCATGATGCTTAGAAAATTCTCATCTAATTCTACAGGATTGTGTTGGGCCCCTCTACAGAAACCTTCTTAGTTTTGGCTATTTGATAGTGGTTTTCCTGTGGCAGAGATTTTTCACTTGATAGAAAAAGTGTCAAATGCAAGCAATGCAAAGTTGCAAAGTGGTGCAACTTTTGTTGTACACCTCATGTGACCAAATAGGTATGTTTACACTAGGAATGGTCATTTTTTGCACCCAAACATGTGGAATCACTTTGACCTATGTTCAACTAGATCGATCCCTTAAGGGTCCAAAGTGCAAAAGGGAAGCAAACTTTGATGGGATATTACTCAGAAACCATGATGCTTATGAACTCTCTATCTAAGCCTATGGAATCGCATTGGGCCCCTCTACAATAATCTCCCTCAAATTTTGTTATCTCAAAGTCATTTTCTTGTGGTGTCCAGTTTTCATTTGAAGGAAAAAGTGTCAAATGGAAGCAGTGTAAAGTTGCAAAGTGGTACAACTTTTGTTTTACAATTCGTGTGACCAAACTAACTACTCCAACATGTGGAATTGATCCAAGTTACGTTCAACTATCTTGATCCCTTATGTTGGCATGCAAAACAATGGAAAAGATAAAAATACACACGATGGTTGAGAAGCCCAAGTATTCCACACAAAAAGTGTATGATTATTGGTGCAAACCACTTTGTTCCTCCATTTGATGAAGAAGGTCTAGTTTAGCGGTTTTAGTCAATATAATGTCAAATAAGGCCATGATAGCCCATTTTGTAATCTTGCTTTTAGTTTTGAGTTAGTGTGGGGTTATTTGAGTCAATTATGTAAGTAGAAATAAGAAAATAGCACTAGTAAAGGAATTGGAAGAGATTATTAATGTTGTCACTATTTTAAATTTAGAATTTAGGCCTTAAAAGCAAGGCTAGACAAGGTGAAAAGAAAAAATTACTTGAGAATAAGTTATAATAGGTTGGAAATAGGGTGAGGTTGTGGAGTTTGATGTGTTCAAATGGTCTACAAGGAAAAGGGAGGTCAAAAGTATGTTATAGCATGATGCCCTAATTGGGAATATAGGGGTTTTGAATGAAAAAGAGAGGTTTGAGTGAGTAAAAATGGGTAAAGTCAAGGGGAAACATAATTTGGTGGTCAATTAAGTTTGTGCAAGGTATGTGCAGGATCATCATGGAAAAAATAGGCCCTTAAGTGGCAAAAAAATTAGAAAAATTAGAGTTAGGAAACTTGACGTAAAAATTTGAATTAGTTATCTATATTATTTCAAAGATATGTAAAAATAGGATTTGTAGAAAATTGAATGTAGTTCCTAAACTACTAGGTTTTGAAAAAAAAATCTATTTGGTAAAAATTTGAAATTTCAATGCAGTGGTACTTAAATTTCAAGGAAACATAAGAAGTAGGTGTTTGTCGACCACCTAACCACAATAAAATGATAATTTTTTTTATAATATTGTAGATATAAGTAGAGGACTCATGCCCCGATGTGATGCATATTTTTTGTATTTTTTCTAAGTAAATAATTAATTATGAATTTTTATTACAAATTTTTAAAAAAATATAAAACTCGTATGTCTGACCAACTTAACTTGGTCAAAACTTCATGAAATTCAATTTTTATTTTTTTAATCCTATAGTATGCGAAGCATAGAATGTGACACATTTTTTGGATTCAAAAAATTTGATATCGTTTAAAAGCTATAGATTTTTTTCAATCAGCGTATCAATCAGGACTTTAATCATAATTTGAATAGAAAATGAATAATAATTACTTATTAAATTCAAAGTAAAGCATAATTTATATCTGTGGAAAGCTGAGAATCTCCTTTAAAAACCTTTTTCTTTTAATCAATTTTGGGTAAAAAAATAGTCTTCAGCCACATACCCATCATATTGCCACTTTTTGGCCCATCATGATGCTGCACATACCCTGCAGGTAGAATGATGAGTGTTGGAAGAGGTTTTGAGGTTGTATGATGTTTGGATATGGGGTTTTCAATATACCCTAGTGAAATTTGAGAAAAGTGAGGGTTTAGTGGATAGTGGGGTTAGAGAGCCAATCATGCCCTAAAAATTATGGATTTGTAGACTAGTAAATGCTTCCCAATGGTGTTTTGAAATTGGAAGAGTGATTGAGAATGTGTTGTTTTGTTAAATAGACCTATTTGGGGTCTAGGACAACATTGAGTCCATTTCTTATTTGTATTATAAATTCTAACTTTCTTTCTCCTAAGTCCATTTTGTATACAAAAAATAATATTGCAAAAATTTGACATATAAATCTTTCGACGTGTTTATATGGTGACACATCAAGAACATATTGGAATCTTTTTATGAATCATTTCATGGAATACCAATTGAAAATGTGTTTTGTTCTTTTAGATAAAGTTGTTTAGAATCAATCAATTAATATTCAATACAAACCATGAAGGAAAAAAATGATCAATGCTAAGGCTAACTAATTAATAAGTATGCATGTGAATAAGTCAAGCATGCACATGTGAATAAGGGAAGCACAAGTACTCAAAAATATGTAAGCCTTGAAGTATACACACGAATACATAGTATACACAAATTAATACAAAGTATATGCATGAATACAAGGTATACACATGGAAACATGTAAGTCGCAAAGTATACATTGGAACACACGTAAGTCACAAAGTATATATGTAAGTTGTAATGTATGCACTTGAATATGTACATAACTCATATCTATTGAACCATCAATTTTGAAAGCAAATATGGACACCATCGATAAAAAAGATTTGTATTAACCAAATAGCCATGTAGGAATACATCAGTTTATGTTGATATAAGTATGAAATATATGTAAAAAATACCAATATAGGCTTACGAGAATGCCATATAGGCATACAATGTCAAATATATCCAATACAAAATATGTACAAAACTGCCATGTAGGAATACAACAAAGGGATCTAGAATCAAAATTCATTGCTCTCCATGCTCTAGAAATAAATTATTTCCCTTTGCTTGTCAATTAGATGTCGATAGGTCTATCAATAATTTGTGTTGTGCTCAAGGAGTGCTCCTACTACTCCTCCTAGTGTTTAGTTCATGGTGAAGTTTTAACTATTACAATTAGAAGTAAAGACATGAATATATAGAAATTACATTATAAAAAATGATATATGTAACAAAATAATCACTTACCGCCATCTCATGATCTCTCTCCATGAGGGAAATATTCACACACCCATGCTCAAGCATGCTCAAGCATTGTATAAACCATTTAAATAGAAATTAAACTACAAATCAATAATGGTTTGATCTTTCACTAACTAACATCTATAAAAATGAATGTAAATTAAAATTTACTAATTTTCCTCATACCTCCCCTATTAGAGCCATTGAGGATTGTATAGTAGATGAAACATCGATCTCCATTGCCCTCATCACATTTGGAGGTGTTTTTGCTTGCAACATCTAAAAATAAAATAACAAATTATTCAATCACAAAAACTACAATAGCAATCCACATCATGAATTATAATGTATGTGATAATGAACAAAATTTAGAGTACTTACTAAACTATGTATTTCAGATTATCATGCTTACTATTTGCCCTATCCATATCTTGTTTGAAAGGATACATTTTTAGGATTTTACCCATAGGAGCAAGCTGGTGAACCATTTGATCAAATGATTTTGTATACATGTATAATAACTATGGTGGCATAGAGAAGGAAATGAATTGTTTGAAAAAATACCTCAAAGAAATGGGGTCTTGTGGTGATGGAATGCCATTACAAACAAATACATGTCACGGCATTCCATCACCATAAGATCACATTTTTTTCAGGAATTTTTTAGAAAGTTCATTGCCTTCTCTATGGTATTATTGCTTACTATTATGATTTGATAGATATTTTTCCAAGTATCCATAGTTTGTTGGAAAGCATCTATTTTAGGCTTTTAGCCATAGCTTCAAGGAAGTGAGTAGTTTGGTAAAATTCTTTGGCACACATGTATGGAAAATGCGGTATCATAGAAAAGGTTGTGAGCTATTTGAAGAAATTCCTCAAAGAAAGGTGGTCTCATGGTGATGGAATGGAATTCCATCACCATGAAACTGCATTTCTTCGAGGCATTTTTTCAAACTACTAACTGCCTTGTCTATGCTATTACTTACTATTATGCTTTGATAGATTTTTTCCAAGCATCCATAGTTTTTCGTGTAGGTGCACCTTTGCAAGCACATGGCTCCATGAGGAAAATTTAGGAGTTTGAATTGGTTAAGGTGTTTTGATGATGTAATAATGCTTAAATAGCCATTTTGGAGGTTGTAATAGTCTTAGTTAATTTAGGTATAAAGTGCAAAATTGAAAAATATTTACAAAGTTGTCAATTTTAAATGTTGTAAAAATGAAAAAAAGGTATAAAGGCATGGAATCACAAGGGTCAAAGTAGTTATAGAGGTTATTGAGTTGTTGTAGGAAGTTGGAAAGGTTGGGAAATGTTTAAAAATGATATGGTCCATTGATGTAAGTTGTTGTTGGAGAGATTGAAGGAGAAAAATAATAAAATATCATTGATCCAAAGGAGTTGGTATTGAGTTTTTGATATGTGAAAGTAGGCCATGATGGTTTCCTGATTTGGGGATTTGTTGACAAGGTTGTTTGAGAAAATTGAAATTTTTGAAAGGAAAAGTGGGTTGGCTGACCTAGTAGGAAGACTAGGTAGAAGTTTGAAAACAAAGAAAGAATTGAGTTTTTGATTTGCAAAGTGGATTAAATCCTTTTGAATGATGAAGTTAAGCTATTTTACTTCCCTACATTGCATCAATTTGTCGAAAATCACCTTTTTTAAACTTTTAGCCATAGCAGTGAGGAAATGAACTATTTGATAAAATGCTTTTGTAGACATGTATGGAAAATGTCGTAGCATAGAAAAGGTGGTGAGCTGTTTGAAAAAGTGCCTCAAAGAAATTGGGTCTCATGGTGATGGACATCACCATGAGACCACAATTCTTTGAGGAATTTTTTCAAAAAACTCATTTCCTTGTCTATGTTATTACTTACTATTATTCTTTCATATATTCCTTCAAAGCATCCATAGCATAGACAAGGCAGTGAACTATTTGAAAAGATGTCGAGTAGTAAAAAGTGGTCTAATGGAATTCCATGATAAGAATATGAAATTGGAAGTTGATCCTAGACTTATTACTTATGCTTTGTGAAGTAATTGCATCACTGCTTATGTTGACATTCTAAACAACTATATTATAGTTGAAATTTTTTCATCTATCAACGTCTAGTTATTAGTTATGGAATGTGAAGTAATTCTTTGAGTTTGAATGATGTACAATGCAATGTAATCAAATATATGAATATAAACTACAAAAATTTATTAAGTACAATTTATTATTTAAACTCTTTATTCTATTACTTGTGTGTAGGTTTAAGTAAATCCACTAGCACTGGGAGGTGTTACCTCGAAACCTCCAATATTAGCTTGTTCAACATCCAAAATCACATATTAAAATACCATTTGTAAAAAAATGCTATTAACATATAATAAATTTATAATTGTTTACTAGTTACATACCCCACCAATAGGTCTACTGCAAAAATAAATAGGTGGAGGGCTGGTGTATCCAGTCTCAACACTGTGACCTTGAAATTTTATTAAAATCATAAAACTAAATTAGTTAATCTTGTATTTGAAAATCAAAATTTAATAAATTAATTAAATGAACATGCTAACTTTTACCTAACTATCAATGTCATACACCTCATGCAAAATTTCAACTGCCCTCTCCATCTCCATATTTGTAGATAGATCCTACGTAGTAGCCTCTTGAGTGTCGGTGGGGTCATATGAACAAGTTTCCCTGCAAGATTGGCACACATGGGTTCGAAGGCCACCACTCAAAGAATCCTCTCGATGGAACTATAGAATAGGGCTAGTATGATGGATGACACTCCGGGTCAAAGTTTTGATCTCTTGCAATGTCTCTATGTCACCACTCTCCTTCGTGGCCAAAGGAATAACAACATGCTCACTAGGCAGCCTAACAAGAGCTCTTCTCCCTTGCCGGGTAGAATCCGACTATGCATCGGGTCTATCCTGAGCAGACCCCCCACCTTTCCCCTAGAATTCCCTCATATCAAAATAATTTGGGATTTTGGTCAATATGAACTCACTATATATTTTCCTAAGGAAATACTGCAGGACTTCACAATTGTTGCATGGTGGGTAATCAAATACCATGTACCACCTATCATAAAAATAGTTCCTAATCTATTGATGGTGCACCAATGAATAGGAAACCTCTTCGAATTGAGGATAATATTTTGATTTGTGCATGGCTTAGTGAATAATGAGAACAAATCACCTTTTGTAATTTTTAAATCTTTTACATCTTTATATGATATTTTATCCACATAATAAGACCTAGCCTCCTGCCTCCTATCTTGCCATTGAATTATTTGTTTGCTAATTGAATCTACATTTTTAACATATCTTTCAATGAACTTGCTAGGGTCATTCTTTCTGTAGTTGAACCATTTGGATCACTCAACCTGCTGATTCAATCCTCAATTTTCTTTTTGTTGTCAATTTCACTCATTAAATTTTGTTGAGTGCTAAGAGGGTGTTGAGTGATTGGTGGAGGATGTTGTTTTTGTGGTTGATTTTTTTCTTGAGGATTTGGTTGCTCTTCTTGTTGAGTATTTTGAGGGTTTGCAAGTTGATTTGCATCTCCTACAAATTCAAAAATATATATGTCAAATTCAACCTAAAACTAACAAATTCAAAACAAAAATCAAACAATCCTTACCTCTCACACCTCTTCCTCATCGTGGCACCATCCTTGTGAAGAAATAGCAACCATTGGTGAATAATTTTGCACAATGCCTCCTCCTAAAACTTGAGCATGAAAAATGAGGGTTTTGGCCATGGGCACAACAAAAAAAATAGTTGAAATGAAGAATAAATGAGTTTCACTTTTTTTTTTTTTTAACATTCATAAAGCGAGCTTGTTATAACATGCTCACATTATGGGCTCATTTTGGCCGAGCCTTAGGCCTGGCCCACCAATCCATAACTTGTGTGCGTTATAACGTGCTCACATTATGACTTTTCAAAAAGAAAATTGAAAGTGGCCACAAATTGGCTACCCATCTCCATGCACCCACCCAAGGGTTTGGTAAGTTGATAGCATTTTCATGTTATTTGTTTATCATTCTCTTGTATTTCATTATTTCACTAAAGTTTTGATCACCAAAGTGGTGTTTGACCAAGGAAAACCCCTATTTCCTAACCCTCAACCATTTTTCCCCTCTTGCATGTGTGTTTGTAGACTTTTGTATGTAGATTGATGCAGGAGCATCCAGTGGTGTAAGGGCAATCTTGCATCACCCAAAAATAGTTAAATTTCAAGTTTCTCAGTTTTTAGATGTTTTAACATTTTTGATACCTTTTTGTCATAATGAAATTCCCAATTTATAGTTTTTATTTCCGGTTCTTGGGTTGAAAGATATTGCAATTTTAGTTTCCCAGATTTGCCCCTAAAAATCTTTCGAGTTAGATTTGAGGCACTTAGAGCTCCCGGATCGGCCCCGAAACTTGCCGAAATTGGTGTAGCGGATTTTGAACACGCTATTGACTTTGAGACCTTTCCAACGGTTCAAACGGTTCACGAATCGGAGTCCTAGATCAAAATTTATGGCCCGGGGAAGTTGGCGCACTTTCTAGAAGATACAATTGCAAATGCTCTTTTGAAATTTGAACTACATGTAAATTTTCAGCGCCAAACCGCCTAAACTCAAAATTGAATGTTGTTTTGGCTCCAAACTAATGAGGAGCTCTATTTATTGGTGGTTTTCTAATTTTTGGGTAACTTTTTATGGGACAAGCTCGCATATTGTGAAAGGGTTATTCTGTAGCTTTCTGTAACTTGCATGTGTTGTAGAACTTGGGGATATGAGATCCTCTACATGTAAGAAGCTCCATTTTCTTAATAATAAAATTATTCTCTTGTTTGTGGGTTATTTTGTAAGTCTCAGGCTGCACCCTCATCTTAGATTTAGCAAGCATTTAGGTGTTGAAGAGTGTTCAACAAGTCAACTAGGTGCTTCAAGTCAAATAAACCTTATTTCAAGTTTAGAGAAGATATTATGTATGTTTCCTATAGAATTGACTTCGACAACCTGACAAGTAGACATTTCCAAATCTGGTGTTTCAGATTTGTCTCCTGATTTCTTATAATTTTGGAAGTAGACTAACTTACCACCAATGGCAAATGAGTCCCACCTTAAGAATGAAAATGTAGATTTTGTCAAATTCTAGATCTCGATAGTCATAAATTGGTTCCCAATAGATTTCACTAGAAGTAGGACTAATTCACCACCCTGGGAAAATGAATCCCACTATTGATTTTCTAAGATTCTAGAAAAAATTTCAAACATTCCAGATTCCTCAAATCTTTCCTAGGTGCACACTGATTTAATCCATTTCTTTCTATTTTGCATTTATTCATTCATAATTCATTATTTTGCATATCACATTGTGTTTTCAAACATAGCTTAAATCTTTAGTTTTGCATTCAAATTCAATCATATAGATAACTAAATTGCATTTAGTTCACTTAATTTATCTTAGATAACATCACACATACCATAATTTGAATGAACCCCTTAGCACTTTTGGCCTACCTCTATCCTTTTAGGTGAAAAACCCTAGAATAGTTAGAGAGTCTTGTGGTGCCAAAAATCTATGGTTTAGGATCTATGCTTTTGATTCCCCCAAGTTTGACCACTAGAAAGTTGGAAAGAAAACCTTCAAGTGAGTTTCCATATCTTGACAACTTTGATGAGAACTTTCAAATGTAAAATTTCACTTTTGATCTGATTTCAACCCTTCTTCACCTACAAATCTATAAACACAAAGATAGGAGAAAGATGTTTTTTTTTGGTGTATAAGGGTTTTCCTTGGTTAAACCCTAGTTTGGTAATTAAACCTTGATAATGAAATCATAAATGGAAGGAATGATCAATGAACACTAGCTTGTTGCAACTAACCAAACCCTTTAATAGCTTACCTTAGAGGACTAAAGTCTAACACATCACTCCAAGGGTTAGATATTGCATGAAATTGCTTGATTGGATGCTTTATTTGACACTTGATTTGATTCTTGAAAACTTGGAACCTACATCACAATGTTAGCTCAAGAAAATGTATGGACACACATAAATCTTGAAATGATTATAGGATCTGAATGCTACACTAAATGACTAATAAGTCTACTCTCCAATGCTCTTGACAATAATATTTTCTATTTTTAAAATTTCCTTAATGCTTTTTAGATTTGAATTGATATAGAGGACTTGTATAATTTATAGGTATTTCCTTAATTACACGACAATTAAACATCACAATTCGACCTTTGCAATTTGAATTAAGGTCATTAAAGTGTCACCAAAAACATTTAAAAAAATGGATCTCGAGACTTATGGAGGACCCATTCACCCTTGGACGAATAGGCCCTAGGCCCTAAAGGATTAATTAAGTCAAATTAATAAAGGGGATTCAAACATAGTGCAAAATTGTAAAGGTGTACAGTTTTAAACACTACACCATCCATAATAAATTTCACACATCAAATTTCAAACATAATAAGTTGGTCCTATAATTGACTGGGGGAAATCCTTGACTTAGGTTTTCATAGTGATATTAGATATGGTATTAGAGGAAAACATTCAAAAAATTCCAAAAGTAAAAAAATAAAAAAAATCATTCCAAAAATCCACAAAAAAATCAAAATATTCCAAAAAAACCAAAAAACAACAAAAATCCAAAAAAAATAGTTCCTTTTAATCTACATTGTCAAACTGCATTGCCTCTATGACTTTGAACACATAAGTAATTCCATCATCAATGAGACCCCGAAGCTTAGGTTAGTCCCTTATGTTTGGTCATTAAAAAATTATAGTCCATCATTATCCATCTCATATTAAGTGGTCCCTTACTAAGGTCAAAGCCTTTATTAGGCACAAACAAGTTATCATATGAAGAACTAATCCTCCCCAGTCCTGAAACAATAGAAAAACTATCCAACTAGTATTCAATACTCATCAATCAATAGCTTAATCATGACTATCTAGCAACATGATTTATCCTTATCAACTATCAATTGTATTATATAGGTTGTTGCATCCTCAAAAATAGACTCAATGTCTTATATGAGGTGTATCATTCCTAAAAATAGACTCAATCCTATCATTTGTATTATACAAGTGTTGCATTATCGAAACTAGATCCCTCAAATTATATGATATGCTTATTTTCCTAAAACTCAAAGTTATCTTTATCTAGAATCCTATCATACAAGATCTAAGTGGATCTTGACTCAGTTGGTCTAGTTGTCTTATCTTTTTATCTGATTTATCTTTGGTCATGTTACTATGCACCTTGAGGAATCCCACAAGTGATGAGAGGAGTGATGATGGATCATGACCTTTTTCCCTTATATTTTTTTGTGGTTTTTCTTTGCAATATGACTAGGGAAACTATGTTCCTTGTGTGTGAATGAGGTTCCATTTGACATAATAAAAACATCCTATGTAAGTTTAAGGTCATCCAACACCTTCTTGCATCAAGACTAGCTTGCTTTGTGGTTATTTCCTCAATATTCTATCAAGGTTCTATGGTTAATGTTTTGTGTCATGTAACTCCTTATCTATGAGTTGTCTATTTTGCAAGGGATAACATATCACACCTCGATCTATGTAACGCATGGGTGTTTATTGTTCAATTCCATAATAAATGATGTATGATCATAATCATGCAATAAAAAATAAAAGCTTAACATTTATTAGCAAGATCTCAAGATATCAATCTTATTTCATCCATCTCATTCTTTCTTGTTTCTTACTAATCTTCTCTCCACACCTACACTTCATCTGTCTGTCCCCATAGTCATCCTGATGGTGTGCTATGAGACACAAAAACAAATGCATTAGTATTATCATCTTGCATAAATAATCATGTTAGGACATCATATGTATCATCATCATGAAAAGGTTATATCATCCATATTACATCAAAAAATATAAAAACATACTTGGAATTACACCATATGGAAGCATACATCCACATAAGTATCACATAAATCATTTCATAAACATATCATACCATCCTGAATAGACATATTAAGCTCCTTATATTGTGTGCATCCATTCATATAACACATATAGAAGCATAAATCATACATCATGTATCCATAATCTACATCATACCATCACACCACTTAACCATAGAGTGTATATCATAACAACACATAATATATATACATCAGATAAGGAAACATACATATAGAATCACAAACATTATATAGTCTTCACCAAAATCATGCATCTCATAATACCAAAATAATAATGTTTCATCATGGTATAATATCAAGATAATAATAAAAATTAGAGCTCATAGGATCGATCAAAAATATGTGTGTCCAATATTTAAAATCATGCGTAGCATTTGTTTCCCCTATCACCTAAAGGAGATGATCTTTATGGTAGAGGCCTATCATCTCCAAGTCTCAATCCTGATGGTCTATCATATGGGGATGCCCTCCTATGTTGAGAAACACCACCACTACTCTACATCCTCTAAGAATGTGTCCTACTTTGACTTTGGATCTAAAGGCTCTGTGCTTTCTTGGTCACTCACACTTTCCTCTCATATAAATCTTTGTAATATTGAGCCTCCTTGTTGGCTTGATCCAAGGTTTATGCTAGATCTAGAAAGGAACTGATGAATTTAACAATGAACTGAATCAATTGTTGCTTGACCCTATATGCATGCATGATAGCTATATCCATCTCTACTGTGTGTTATGCCATTGGTCATTGTAGTGCTAGCATCTTAGCCACCTATGCATGTAGCATCTAGACCTATGCTTGTAGTGCCTGAATTTGGGCCTAAGGGCCCTACCATGTGTCCTTTGCATCCTCAACAACAACATCCATGATCACCTCCGTAATGGGAATATCCTCTAAACCTTCCTTCTTAATCACAATATCCCTAGTTTCCTCCTCCTTTGTTACACTATCATCATCCATCTCCACCACAAAATTTCCCACCACTACCTCCTCACCACCATCTCCCACTACCTCCTCCACTCTCACCTCACCAACATCCACCTCCATCTCTTCAACCCTCTGCTCCTACTTCCCCTCCTCATGGATGGGTGGCATCCTATGTGCTTCTCTTGATGGTAAACCAACTCTACCTCATTGAATCCTATAATCCCTACCTGTCTCTTGATCACCCCTACCCTTGTCCCCCCTAGTACCATCTCAACCTCTGACTCCATCACTACCATTGTCCCCATCTCCTCAACTACCTTATCCATCTCCACCTCTCCCTCACCCTCACCCTTATAATCTACCTTATGGTCTTCTCCCCAACTGCTCCACTGACATTGGAAGATTTGGATCAATAAAAGACATAGGCCTACACATATCCCACCAATCATCATACTCCTATGTCATACCAGAATATTCTACCTTCACTAGTGCACCCCACTCAATCTAGGATGAAAGCTTGGTATCTCTTGCACTAATACTTGCACTCCAATCATCTATCCCTACTATGGATCCTCCCATTTTTATCATGCATACTCTACAATCCCAACTAGTACACCCTGTCTCTATCTAAACTATCAAAGTAACCACACTAGAAGATGTCTCCCAATAATATGTTGGTTCAAAACTATATGTCCAATCAAGTACCAAGTTTTCCAATAGTATGGAAAATTCTCATGATCATCATCCTAAGTATCACAATCCTTGAATGGTCTCTAGGTGCATCCATCTAGAAAATCAATACTATGTCTCCATTATCCCAAATCCCTAACCCATGTCTAAGTGATTGCTCCTTCATAGATGTAAACATGCGACAATCCTGGTTCTAGATACATGTCCATTAGTGGCTACACAATTGTTATATGCTCTCATGCCCATACCATGAGAAAGGTCATGTCACAATTGATCGATTGTGTATCCCTATATTCCACATCATATAGTTGAAAGTATAACATGGCCAATAATCAAGGTCCCCAAGCATACACCATCGCCTACTCCATCATCCCTTCTAGCATCTCCCCCCATCCCATTAGGAATTGATGGCCTCATCAATCAATAATCATAATCCCTACATTCACATTGTAGATCACCATTATTAGCCTATCATACCTATTAGAAAAGGTATCCCATTTGATCTCATAACCCTCCACTCCACGATAAAGTAGGTCATTAGTCTTAAACACCCTCCAAATTATAGCTAGTCATTGATCAACATCATACATCACCCACTCTCCATGAATCAAAAACTATAGTATCCTCAAGACATCCTCCAAAGTGACTATCGCCTCTCTAGTTGGTAGGTGAAATGAACTCATATCTGAGTGCCATCTCTATGCTAGCATCACCAATAGCCCCATGTTAGCCCAAACAATGGGCGTAAATTTCACATGATATATTCCTAACTCATGTAATGTATTTCACTCCTCCTCAGTGACATGATCCCATAGCCTAAATGGTGTCGATCAACTCTTTCACATGTAGATAGGTGGAAGTCTCACGTACACTCATAAAAAAGTTTGTCATGTTAATCACAATGCCTAAATTATCCTATTGGACCTATTGTATATTCAAAATTTTGTAAAAACCTACTTAAATTTTCCTATCAATCATATATGTTGTATAATTTGTCATATGTGTCACACCTGTGTGGTGAACATTCCAATTGTGAGTTGAATTTACACCTATGTCACTCTATCATTCATATGCATTATAGTTTTGCACATATTTCACACCATAGTAAATTTGCAATGCTTCCTTCACATGTGTCATTCTAACCTACACTTGTGGTGCAACTTCATACATGCAGTGCACCTAACATTTGTGAGCAACCTATCATTTGCAGCTCTATTTCATAGATATGTCACACATTACACAAGTAGTGGATAACACCACACATGTGGCAAATAAAATAACACATACGGTTAAGAAACTGGACTACACTTGTTTTCTCTTCTTTGAGCCCTAAAATCTACCAAAAATTTGATGAAATCACAAAGCAAGGAAAGGGTACTTACAACCCCCACCTGAGCCCTTTTCCTTCTCATATGATTGAACTTGTATCTCATGGTGTGTTGTGACTAGAACAAGCGACATAACTATATTGCCTATGATCAACTTCTCACTCTAGAGTGCCTAAAATCCTAAACTCAAATTGCACAAATGACCTAATTTGGACCCCCCTAATCCTATTTATAACCTTTTTCACCTAAGAGGGCCCCTTTTCTTATAACTAGATGATCAAATTTCACCTTTGAATTCCTATATCAAGCCTAGAATTGACCTTTAAGCCTATTTTTTTTTGTTTTCATTACATTCACACATATCAAATTGACCTATCAGTAAATTGCCAAAAAAATTGGATTTTTTCAATTTTTGTCAATTTTCTAGAATAGGCATCATCCTATCCCACATCCACTAGGGCATGTAGAGGCACACTAGGGTAGGTCTTAAGCCAAATTTTCTTGATTATTCTTTAACACAACACTCAAAATCATATTGTATCAAAGAGGGGAAAAAGTAGACACTAAAAAATATCCTTAGCCTACAAACTATATTTTTCATACTAATTTCCACCTTCCATACATAATTAGATATTTTTTATTGTTTAATTATTTTCTAAGGTCGTGTTTTTCTATTAATTAAATTATACTGAATTATTTAATTAATTCATTCTACCTTTATTCTTCTTTTCATTAATTTAAATAAATGCTAATTTATTTAAGTTACGTCACTAATTATCTCTTTTCCTCTATAAATAAGTAAATTCTTATTTATTCAATTATTCCATTTCATTTTCCCTCCCTTTCTTTGTTTTTATTTTAAAGGGGTAAACACTTTTTTCCTAGAGCTATGAATCAGTGAGGTAACAAATGGAGGAGCTCATCCCCAATTTAAAAATTCAACAATAACGCCCTAGTGGTGTTTGAACCTTGATGGAAAGAACAACACTTCAACAACTTAACCATCATACTATGCCACTATTGGCAGGATCCCTTTCTTATATAGTTAAATAATTATTTTAATTATTTAATATTTTACATCCCACCTATCATCTGTAATTAAATAATTATTTTTAATTATTTAATTATTTATCCACCATTTCCTAAATTAAATAGTTTTTGTAATTATTTAATTTACCTATTCTTAGCTAGGTCCAAAATCTCAACTAATTTCTTGAGTTTTGGTCAATTCTTCCCATCCATATCAATTTTGTTCTCAAATAATCTCATCCATTGGTCATCATATGTCATCATCTAATCCTCACCCTTCATTTAAATTGGGATTTCTAGAAAAGGAAGTCATCACCTTCATTTTAAGTTGAACCACAATTCTTGAAGTTTCTCTATCATTATCTTTAGATCTTGTTACTACACATCAAGCTTATCAAATGCACTACATATTATAAATATGAGAGCAAACGAAGCGAAATGGAGAAGAGAAATGAATGAGAATCAACTATGGCATAGGAATTGAGGTTGTGTTGCTTTATTATTTAGATTTTTATTGACATTTGTGCTTCACTATAAGATTAGGGTCATTATGACTTGAATTTAGGTAGTTTTGTGGTTGCTATCATTGATTCATTCTTTGATCTAAATTTCCATTATCGAAAAAAAGTATAAAGCAACTTATAGATCTAATGTCTAGATTATATCAAAACTCTAGATGAATTATTTTGTAGTGTTTATAAATAAAATAACATATTTCACTATAGCAATCCTTCTAAGAAAAAATACATTCATCCATCATCTACAATAAATATGATAAATACCTTAGTAATATATATATATAAACCTTCATAATTCCTCCTAAATAAGAATAAAACTACTATATATTTTTAATGATACTTTTGAAATATTTGTCACCATCCTAAATCTATCAATTTGTAGAGATTTCTATTACCTTAATCATACAATATGCATTAGGTTATGATAATTCAACTTGTGGATATATTAACTTTGTAAAATAAACCATAGTATCATAATTATATTATAATTTAATTAATTAGGTAATGTAAGGCTTAGAAGTTGTTAATTAAGTCAACTTGGATGATATCCTAGGTATAAGTAGGGTATACATATAAGGGGTTGTGAGTGTGTTCTCATTAGAGATATTTTAATATTTTCCCCCTCAAAAGTGTCCTTTTATTCTCAATTATTATTATGTATTTTGAGCATATTTTATAATTATTTTCTCTTATGCAAGTTATTTCATTGCAAGTGGTATCAAAACAATATTTTGGCATAATGAAGGCAAGGATTTCTTTTCAAATTTGGAGGTCATTTTAGAAAGAACAAATCCCTTAGATCTTAAAGAATAAAATTTCTTTCAAGGAATTATTGAAGTATCTATAGTTTAATTTTTAAACAAATTAAATGAGAATTAAGTGATTTATCACAAAATTATGTTTTCCTCTAAATTTATTTCAAAAGGACATATCTATCATATTTTGATGAAAATTTTCATTTTTCTTTTATGGGGTTTTAAGAACACATTGAAGCATCTAGATTCTAAATTACTATGAAATTGGAGAAAAATTAAGAGAGTTATTGTTAATTAGGGTTTTCAACAAATATATTGTGTTATCTTAGTAAGCCTTGATAGAGAAATGTTCTAGTATATGGGATAATAGCCAATATCTATCATCATCAAACTTAAAATAGTATATATTAGCATTGTTGTAGTCTTTGGCTTATTCAAAGGTAAATTAACAAAAAATATATTATCAATGCTATAAGAAACAATTTTTTTGGAAATTTTTCTTGGAGTGAGATCTAGGCCCTCATAAACTACAAAAAATAATTCATGTTTCTTGTATTTTATTTACAGTGTGATTTATTAAAAAAATATTTGTTTCTAGCATGATAAGGCCTACAACTCTTAGATAATCTCTCAATGATAATGATGTAGTAATTTCCTAGGAATATTACTCCATATTACAAAAAGTATAAAAAATATGAAATAAATAAATTAATTAAGAATAATTTTAAGGAGGATATAAATCACCTTATAAGATATATATAAAAAGCATCTAGAGAATGCTAATTACTTATATATAAGATAAATTAAAACCGCAAATAGATGTTTCAAGCAACAAGTGTGTATCACCTAAGTCAATTATTCTATATCTAAATTATAATACTCATATTGGATCTAGGATCTATTAGAATTAGGAGAATCTAGGAGATAAAAGACAAGGAAAATGAAGAATACAATAATTATATTTATAATGACTCAAAAGATAATAAGTACAAACCTTTCCTATATAGGAAGGATGATGCAATCCACCTATGAGGTGAATTGAAAAGTTCCCCAAGATATGAAAAAGGGAGTAGACAAGTGTCCTATAGGTTTCAATCTTAGTAGCACTTGGAGTGTGCAAACCAACAACCTCTTATGACCAAGTTATCAACCTTGATGCCAAGTGTTGAGTGACATTTGAGGTGAGAGGGAAAGTATTCCAACCTTAAAATTTATGTGCATGAGGTTAACCAAATAACTTGGTAACATAAAGAGGCTTAAATTTCACACATTTAGTTAGGGGTATGTGCAGGATCATCATGGAAAAAAAAAGCCCTTAAGTGGCAAAAAATTCAGAAAAATCAAAGTTAGGCAACTTGACGTAAAAACTTGAATAAGTTATCAATATTATTTCAAAAATATGTAAGAATATAATTTGTATCAAATTGAATGTAGTTTCTAAACTACTAGGTTTATTTAAAAATATATATATATATTTGGTGAAAATTTGAAATTTCAATGGATTAGTACTTAAATTTCAAGGAAAAAATAACAAGTTAGTGTTTGTCTGGACACCCTAACTAGAATAAAATGATAATATTTTTTTATAAGATTTTAGATATAAGTAGAGGACTCATGTCTAGATGAGATCTATATTTTTTTTGTAATTTTTTTCCCAATTAAATAATTAATTATGAATTTTTTATTACAAATTTTAAAAAATATAAAAACCTCATATGTCTAACCACCTTAGCTTGGTCAAAACTTCACAAATTTTTTTTTTTTTTAATCCTATAGTATGCAATGCTTAGAATGTGACGCATGTTTCAAATTCAAAAATTGTGACCATTTGAAAGCTATAGATGTTTTTCAATCATCCTATCAATTGAGACTTTAGTTGTAATTCAAATAGAATGAATAATAATTTTTTATTAAATTCAAAGTAAATTATAATTTATATTGGTGGAAAGTTGAGAATCTCCTTTAAAAACCCTTTTTGTTTCATCAATTTTGGGTAAAAAAAAAGTCATCAGCTACATACCCTGCACATACCCATTATATTGCCACTTTTTGGCCTATCATGATCGTGCACATACCCTTAGACATGATGTTGTCTAGCCTCATCAACCAAAGCATGCTTAAGTATAGTGAATAGATTAATTATTCACAATAACAGGAACTTTACACTAAATGTGGGTATTTGTAGTTTTGATGCCAAGGATCCCCTAACTTGGATAAGATCAAATGATTTTTTTTGTGTTCATCAAATCCCTCTAAGGAATCTAAGGTAGAAAAACAACTTCCTACAATAATTAAGAGGAGAATAATGCAAAAAAATTTATAGATCTTTTCAACAGTTATAGAAAGTTAAACAAAAAATAAACATAAATGCAATGCATACCACAACAGTATGATTTATATATGGAAAAACCTTTTGAGAAAAAACCCCCATGCTCCAAAGGTTGCCCAATATATTATTTAGAAATGAAAAAGATTAAAACATACTTTTAGAGCAAGCTTCTCATAGGATTATCACCACTAGAGATCTAGAGATAACATGACTGATATTTGACTCTTAGAATACATGATAATACATAGTCATAATAAAACTCCCTCATAAAATAGGGTTACCTTCTAGGGAATGATAAGTGAATAAAATATCTACTATCAGATTCGAGACCTAATAATGAACATTCTAGATTTGTAATATATCATTAATTTAATTTATGTTGACCATTCAATAGTTTTTGTTAACAATTTTTTTTCAACACATATCCCACTCCACCCCAAGCTCCAATTGTATATTACACCTATTGGTGTAAGTAAGATATATATATATATATATACATCTTATCAACAATAAAAATTATAAAATTGCAATGTTGAGACCATTTTCCAACAAATATACCACTTTTTGAACACCTTGCAAGAGCAATAGAGGGAAGAAAACATCATCTCTTAATTTCTAGGGGTTGAAAGGCCCATAGTATCTGAACACCTGATGCAAGAGCATCCAGTGGTCTAAGGGCAATCTTGCATCACCCAAAAATAGTTAAATTTCAATTTTCTCAGTTTTTAGATGTTTTGATATTTTTGGATACCCTTTTCGTCATAATGAAATTCTCAATTTACGGTTCTTAATTTCGGTTCCTGGGTTGAAAGATATTGCAATTTGAGTTTCCCAGATTTGCACCTGAAAATCTTCCGAGTGGGATTTGAGGCACTTAGAGCTTCCGGAATGGCCCCGAAACTTGCTGAAATTGACGTAGTGGATTTGAAGCCCGTTCTTGACTTCGAGACTTTTCCAACGGTTCGAACGGTTCGCAAATCAGAGTCCTAGATCAAAAGTTATGACCCCGCAAAGTTGGCGCACTTTTTAGAAGATACCATTGCAAATGCTCTTTTGAAATTTGAACTTCATGTTGTAAAATTTTGGTGCTAAACTGCCTAAACTCAAATTGAATGTTGTTTTGGCTCCAAACAAATGAGGAGCTCTATTTATGGGCAGGTTTTCTAATTTTTGGGTAACTTTTTGGGGACAAGCTCGCATATTGCGAAAGGGTTATTCTGTAGCTTTCTGTAGCTTGCATGTGTTGTAGAACTTGGGGATTTGAGATCCTCTGTATGTAAGAAGTTCCATTTTTTGAATAATAAAATTATTCTCTAGTTTGTGGGTTATTTTTTGTGTCTCGAGTTTGTGCCCTCATCAAGTGGTATCAGAGCAGGTTTTCTTGAGCGTGTGGACAGATCACCGATCGTGAGGCAGTTCACACCGAGACCGTGGTTGTGGGTCAAGGTCAAGGAAGATGCCTCCAAGAGTGGTGCCTGGTAGGTGTGGTGGTGTCAGAGGTGGTCAAGGTGGCAAAAATGTTGGTGGAAGAGATGCACTGGCAGCCCTCCAGAGACAGGTTGATGCATTACAAGAGTAGTTGAGAAGAGGGTTAAACCCGAGGGAGGAAAGTGAGGATGAAGGAGAGGAAGAAGGTTCAGATGTAGAAGAGGAAGAAGAAGCAATTGATCAAGACTAAATGTGGCTAATAAGGGCCATTTCAAAGATCGGGAAAAGACCTAGAGCTAAAGTCCCCAGTTATTCCGGAAGTCTGAACCCAGAAGAGTTAAGCGACTAGATCAACGAGTTAGAAGAATATTTTAAGTATGAGGAAATAGAGGACCTAGATCGTGTTAAGTTTGCAAAAATGAAGCTAAATGGCCATGCCAATATTTGGTGGAAAGAGGTCCAGATGGAAAGAAATCGAAGAGGAAAAGTCAAGATCACCAGATGGGATCGCATGGTAGAGAAGTTGAAGAAGCAGTTCATACCAGTGGACTACGAGTTAGATCTGTTGAAGAAATTGCAAGGGTTGAAGCAAGGAAGCAGATCTGTGAAAGAATATACTGAAGATTTTCATAGGATAATCATCAGAACGGGTCACAACAGAGACCAATAAGGAGAAGGTAGCCTGACATCTTAATGGGTTACGACCAAGCATTCAGGAGGAGTTAAGCCTAGTCAGACTGACCACCATTGAGGACGTGTATCAATTTGCTCTGAAGGTGGAAGAGAAGCTGAACAAAAGATTTGATGGCAAGCAAAAAGGACGAGGAGGTCAAAGCGGAAGGGGCAGTGGAAGACCTTCAGGAAGCCAAAATGATGATGAAAAGAAAAGTGAGGATGTGGGTACCAGCCGAAGCCAAAGGAATGACAACTTTTACCGCCCTCGTGATCAAAACAGTGGTGATCAAAGAGGTAGAGGACGAGGGAGATATGGACA
>VDFB02379711.1:221913223-221935752 GCA_007258455.2 Sequoia sempervirens
ATGAGGAGTAGACTTACTTGTTCCTTCATTCTTTGATTTCCCCCATTTTCCACTAGTATTATTTTGCAATTCTCCCTCCAATATTTTCTCTAGATGTTTCTTCATGTTGCCATGGGTTCCTCACATCTAGGCTTGAAGCTTCTATGCTTTCTTCAACCTTTTCAAATTTCTTATGTTCTTCGTTATCAATTCTTTGATATCCTCAAATATTGGTACGCACTGGTGCAAATATTTTAGAGTCACCACCCAAATCAATTGGGACAAATTTGTAGCAATTTTGTTGCAATTTTGTGCAACCTTTACAAGATCCTTAAAGACTCAGAAAAAATTTGACAAATGTGAAGCAATTTAGGTACAACTTTAACCAATGACTTTTAAAGGAAAAAATGGCAAGAAAATTGGGCCAAATTTGAGCAATGTTCAATAGGAACATCAAATAGATTGGATCTAAGGGTAAACATCACCATAAATCATAGTGATCATAGAAAAGATATTATGGAGAACAATATTTATCAAGTGTCTCCCAAGTAGAGTCACCAATTTGTTGGTGGTTTTTAAATAACTAAGCATATCTCACCAAGCATCTATGAATTTTCTAGATTCAATTCTTGAATACTTAGGAGACGGTTGGCCAACGAATGAGTGGAAGATAAAATGCTTCCCTCCTACACTTTAGGATTTTCAAAATCTCGAAGGGTAATCCCACAATGTGTATCCTACAATATTGCTACACAATTATACCACACATTGCATAATAAACATATACATTCTCACTAAAATGATAAATAGATGAAATCCTTCAAGAAATTGGCAATTCCTTAAAATAATTAAACACCTAAAGCTAAGAGTACCATAAAATAATAAATTCAACAAAGGTAAATCGATTAACAGTTTGTTTATGAATGTTGTTCTCAAATTAAACAACCAGAACCAAAGGAAATGTACTTGACACCTTAAAACGACTACCTTATCTCAAGGCAAGGAGTCAAAACACAACAAATTAAACTACAAGGTGACTAATTATAGACATCCATGATATTTGTGAAATTGCATTACAATTCACATATCAATACTTAGAATCTATGACTACTTATTAGATCTAGTAAAAATTTATATGAATTCATGCTTTAATCATGGTATTTTAGCTGATTTATTAAACTAGAGCCAGAATTAAAACATACATCAATGCGAAATAACAATGACAATTAATGCAATTATCTTTGATTGAATTTTCATTAATAACTCATATAGAATGTTATAGATGGAGAGAAAATAGGCACAAAATATTTTCATTTCCATTCAAACATGCTTGGAAACCATACAATTAACAAAATCTACTTGCTCGACTCAAAACCTAAGATACAGACTCAAAATGTATTTTCTCTATGTTCTCAATTTTCCTTTTCAGATCTAGAATTCAAGAAGAGACATACAAAAATGGCCTCAAATTCCATTTTATAAGAACAAGGGAGTAAAAGAAGCTTCAGGATGAATTGTACACATGTCACTTTTTCATTTGAAAAACTATATTGATTATTCCACAAGGAATGGTTACAACAAACTAAAAGAATATTCATCATTTAGATAAAGGATTTATTTTAGTCAGTGGAGACTCCCACACCTTCCAAAAGGTAGTTTGTTGAAGTGAGTAATCTTCAAACCATTGTAGCATCTTTATCCTTTTCAGAGAAATGAGAAAAAGTGTACAAAGGAGGGAAAATGTGGATCAAAATCGAGATCAACATCCAAGTCACTAGTAATCAGCGTTTACTTGTCATAATTTGAAATTAGAGAAACATATCTTTTTATGCATTGTAATCTCTAGGGCTATACCTCCACTATACTCAACCATGTATATATTTTCTCCATCCCTATACTCACAACTCCAAATCATCAATGAGAGTCTTCTTCCACAATTCATATTATGTGTCAAAAGACCAATTTGATCCAATAAGTTCATCCATCTTCTTTTTCTATGGAGCATACCTTACCATAACTTAATTTGCTTCTTTATTAAAATCCTCTAGAAATCTAATAATGAAAGATAGTTTCTCATGAGTGTTCTTCAACATATCAATATCAACACTCTCACATATGAGAGATGCTAGAGAAACAATAGTTGTTTCTGTCTAATCTTTCCATGTCTATAGAGGTTTTATCTCATCATATGTGTGTTGAAGATTAGGTAATAATACCAAATCGGCCTCATCAAACTTTGACTTCAATTATCTTATTTTCACCTCCAAAGAAGCACCATACCCTTGAAACTTCTGCTCTTTAGTATTGTTAAAGAATTTATAATTTGGGCCAACCTTTGGGTACTTATCCTTCTAATGTGCCTCCCCAACTATGATGAGTTTCAAAATATCAACCTTGGGAATCCATCTATCCAAGATTGGGTCAGTTAATTCCATATCTCTTTGAGACAACTTTATTGCTTGCAACATTAGAGAATAATTTGCATGAATATTGTTTAGTTTACCTTGAATCCTCTTATTCAAATGATTCAAAATAGTATGAACAATTTTTTATAAATTGTATCTTGAACCTATGCAAACAATCTCTTATACTCTTCAATTTGGAGAAATAATTGCTCCTTGGTGGGCTCATTTGATGGAACTACACTTGATGTGCTTGGATCCTCAACTGCAAGTGGCTCTCGGCCCAAGTTATATGGAATTATTGCTAAGGATTTTTCTGGTGGAGGAGATTGAGGATGTGTTATTATAGAAGTGGATGTAGTATGAATTGAGCTAGATGGGCCTTGAGTCCTCAATGTTTCCACTGGCTACTTCCACAGGGCTAGCTTTGTTTCCAATTCAGCTACCCTTTGTTGGCTCTTATTGTACTCATCAAAAAGATCATTATATTTACCCTTGTATAAGTCTCTCTCAGTAGTGAGACTCTGCACCATCTCCTTAGTGAACTTAGCAGCATTTATTATCATGTCAGTTGTTTCAAATGATGGAGTATCAGAAACTCTCCTTATAATCAACTTTCCACTGAAGTCAGTTGGTTCTACAACTCTTGGCTTCCCTGAACCCAATGACAATGACCAATCGACCAAGGCATCCCATTCCTCACTAAATGTTGTCCCTTGTAGTGCAAATTTTGCTTCTTCCTCAATTTGAAACATGGGCCTTTTAGACCTCCTTATTGTTTCTAGCACAACTACACATCAGTACATCCCATTTAGCAGCAATAATACACCAATTTTGCACACAAGTGCTCTTCCTTCTTTAGTTGTGATAACTTGGAACTCCTTCCTCATTGCTTTCCTTACATTTTCTTAAACAACTCCCTTAGGGATTTCTAGATGTAATATCCTCTCTTCCACCAATTTCTCTACATATTTAGGAGCCTTAGCTCTCCACATAAAATCTTTGAATGCTCTAGTCTCAATAAAAGATTCATCCTCCATAAATTCCCTGTAAGCTTCATGCCTCAAATCATCTACATTGTTCAAACCAATTTTTTCATCCTTTCCAAGTTTAAGGTGGCTTTCTCCAGAGCTTGATGCAATCCCTCTTGGGTGAGGAGGCATTCCTTGTTGCATTTCTTTAGGTGTCACCAAAATATCATCTTCATCTATATCAGGGTAATCAACTACCCCTCTCACCTCAATCTTTTAATTCTTGAGTGGCAGTTGTTATGATGGAGAGTGACCTCTTTGGGGGGAATCCACATCAATTATAATAGGTGGAACCCATCTTGGAGGTGATGGCACTGGTCTCACAAGAGAAGTTGCCACCGATCCCTCTGATGTAGTAGGGGTTGGCAATGCTTGTTGTTTCTTTATTTTCTCCTTCTTCTTGGAATAGATTCTAACTTTTGATTGTGGCTAGTACGAGGGTCTCTCCTCCAATACTACTATGGGATATTTCTCAACTGTCATTGCTTTCCCTTTGTCAGTTATTGTATGTTCATCTCTCAAAATTCCCACTACATTTTCAAAATTATCCATCACATACATAGCTCTGTTCCATTCACCTTTAATGTTGGAGAAGGATCATAATTGGGATTTTACCTTTTATCATTTTCCATCATATTATTGAAAGCAAGATACATTGCTTTTCTTTCTTCTTGCAATTGGAAATCAAATATATTCATGATGACATCTTTAGGATAATAAAATTTATGCACAAAGGAGTCACTCCTGTTCTTTTCCTTCAGGGAAACAATAAAACCCTCAGGGTCATGGTTTCTTGGGTACACAATGCTCAATCCATAAGGTGCTATAAGTTGTCCCAACTCCTTCCATCCTCCCTTTTCCATGAAAAAATCTGCAAACACTATCCATTCAGGGAAGAATGATCCCTTCCTCAATGTCTCAAGAAAGTGTACCATTTGTGCCCCTCCCAATTGTCTCATAATTTCAATGAATCCAATCCTCAATGAAACATATCTTGGCAATGCATATTGACTCACATTAGTTCCATAAACTTTGAATATTTTTTGGTAGGGTATGGAATGATATCCCACCAATTATGGTTCAAACTAAGCTAAGAACTCCCTTCTGTAGGCCTCAAAAAATTGTGTATTTCCTTGGGGATCCTAGGTGGATCCTGGATTAGGAACCTCTTTAGTTTTGAAGAAAAAAAATTATGGAATACTACATAATCAAACATTTAATCATCTTTGTCAAGAATTTGAGTCCAAAACTGGACAAGAAACTCAATATCACCATCCTTCATCTTCAATGTCATGTCTTTACCAAAATTATTCTCGCTTGTATAGGAACATGTGCCTCAATAGAGAATACTACTAGAACTTTACCCAATGTTTCCCAACTTTTAAGTCAACCAAACCCTTGTGGATGTTCTCTTCCAAATATGTGGCATAGTCATAAACTACATTATAATTTGGGTGTTGAAAATGTGTTGCCATATGCATGTAACTCCTTGGCACAGTGGTTGATGGATCTTCACGAATGATTTGGCATACAGAGTAAACTATTTTCTTGAAGTAATTGGAAAAATACTTCATGGGGAAAGGTTCCAATTAATCCTTCCCAATCCTTATCTACTTCCTATTCTTCCCATCCTTAGTACTTGTAGTGTGTATAGGAAACATTGTTGTTCTGAACAAAACCTTGGTATTCTCATATTCTTTCCTAAAAGTATCTAAATCAATGGGGATCATTTCCTTAATCCATTCATGTAACTGGAAAACATCTACAATCTCCTCTCTAGTTATCTTGATCATTTCAACACCATCAAATGCCCTGACCACTCTAGAAATAGGGTCATACCTTGCAGCAATATCTTTCAATAGGTATACATCCATGTATACATTTGGGACAACTACCTTTCCCATGTCTAATCTACAAGGGTTACAAACAGGAACCCCAAGATTTCTGTTTCCAAACTAGTTTTGGAACAATTGCCATCTAGTAAAGGGAAACTCAACATCCTTGATAATGAATTGCTTGTCCATTAACCCCTCTTTAATTCTATAACCATAGAATAAATCTCTTCCCTTGACATTTTGTTGGTAGAGGGTTTTAGTTGATCAATAATGTTCTGAAAGATAGTCTTGGATGCGATCTTAGAGCTGGAAATTTGTGCTTTGGGTGCCATTGGTAAAAGGTGGGTTCTGACTAGTCTAAGGTTTCAATACTGAGAGGTTTAAGACCTATCTTTTCAATTCAAAACCTAGGGCACAACTCAAGGGTGCAACCTCAATGGGTTTGACCGAAATTCAAAATTTAAACACAAATTCAAACCAGAATAAAGCAATTAGAAAAAGCATGCAGACCAATTCCACTTAAAGATATAGTGAATATTCACCGTAATTCAAGATAATTTGGATAAAGCATAGAGAATGGCATTTGATTTACTTGCAGCTTTTTCACTTTCAGGAAACCTTAATTGTGACCTCGTTGAACTCTAGAATTCTGTTCTCGATCTCATAGATGCTTCAAATTCATTTGTGATCTTCAATTATGTGAAAAATCCAATCTCTTATGTGTATTTAGGTCAAGATTTGGTAGCCTTGAATTTCTTTTTTTCCATTACTACTCCCTCATGCAAAGTCAAAATGGCTATCATGTTCACATATTCAATTTTGAGTATTATTCGTTGATCTCCTTGTGAGATGGAACCTTGAAGAACTCAGACTGAGTCAAAATGGTTTGAATTCTCATTGCCCTCGTTCGGTTATCCTTCAGCCAATGAAATTCTCTTGGATAGATGCTAACTCATCTATTCTATGGGCTCCACCATCCTTTCATTCCAAGTGATGGGAAAATCAATGTGGCGACATCCCGCTGACCCCGCTACTTTTTATAAAGCATTATTTAAATCCCATAGGGTGAGCGGGGAAAAATTGAGATTAAATCTCAACATTTCCTCATTACCATTGATTTGAAACCTTAAGATTTTGGGCATGTAAGTGGATATCGATCCCCACACCTTGTAGCTAAACATGTGTCGACAACCCACTGACCCCGCTACTTTTTGGAAACCATTATTTTAATCTAGCGAGGCTGGCAGGAAATACTCAATATCTCATCCTCTGATTTGACGATTGGAAAATCTGAACATGCATAAAGGTTATTTTTAAAGAAGGGACCCAAATAGGTCAATGAGACCGAGACCCTTGAGATTAATGACTTGGGACTTAGGTCATTTTAACATAAAATATTTTTCCTGACCATAGGGAGTATTAAAGTGATGGAGAAGCATTTGGTGACCGAAAGACCTAGACCAAAGGGTCGGTGAAAATATGTTTGTGTTTGATCAAGTTGTAACTTAAGGGACTCATAACCAGGTGTAACAAGTCAATGAAGAATTAGAATTCCCCAGGTTTTACTACCATAAAATTTAAAATGAGGGATTTTGGTCAAAAACCCTAAACCCTACCCTGGGGCATGGAAGTAATAAATCATGACAAGGAAAGAAATAGAGAAAAAAATTAGAATTTGAGAAGCTCTCCACAACAATCTCCCCCTTTGGCATTGATGGAAACATGCATGTCAAAAAAAATTTCCAATATGTGGTAACTAGATACTCCCTCCACCAACCTCTATCTCTCCCCCTTTGATGTTAATGGAAAAGGATGGGGTCTAGTATATATGTATATATGCATTAAAATATAGCCATAAAGATATGAACAAAAAAATGAATCAACCTAAAGAAGAACCTTTGAGACTCTCCTGGATGACCTTCCATGACACTTTACTTCTTCCCATAATCCTTTTGCACTTACAAGAATCTTCTGAAATAGCTCAAGCTTAGGTAAGGACTCTATACCAATATAACTAGAAAGATATGAACACAAAAATGAATCAACCTGAAGAATAAGAACCTTTGAGACTCTGCAGAATGACCTTCCATGACACTTTACCTTCTTCAAATAATCCTTTTGCACTTACAAGTCTTGTGAAATAGCTCAAGCTTAGTTAAGGACTCTATACAATCTACTAAAGTATTGGGACTAAGATTAAGTTTTGATAATTCACCAATACTATCAAGAGCACTAGAAATAATAACATGTCTGAGTTTAACCATGTCTCTGAGTGCCACAAACTTCTTAATAACTTATGTTCTTTGTTCTTGCAAGGAAAATAATTTATCCTAAAGCTGCATAATGTAGGACCACCTCCAATTATCTTTGTCTTTGATCAATTTGTATGTATCAACTTGAGTTCTTATCCTAGTCTCACTATTCCTTATCTCATCTCTTATGTTAAGAGTACTGCCAAACCAATTTAGGAAAAAATAAAGTAGTTCTTGTGCCTCTTCCTCATAAACTTGTACACTCTCCAATTCCTTCATTACTCCACTATGTGCACTTGCACATTTTTCTTTGATATCTTCTAGATTTTCTTCAACAAACCTGATACCAACATGCACTTGAAGACTAAAGATGTAGACCTTCAAAGAATTAATCATGTTTCTTAGATTCTCCAGAACATAAATAGATGAATCAAAATTAGCACCCGGAATAACCTTTTGTAATTTTTCCAAAGCTCCTTGAATGTTTATTATTTCATGCTCATGTTGATATCTCTCAAACTCACTTCCCTCTACAACTTGGAGGTACCTTGTACATTAGGACTCTTAGGCATTTCCAAAAGAATTTTTGCATAATAATCAATTTCAACCTCTGACTCTTCATAATATAACTTGAATATCCACACCAATCTTGTTTCAACTACTTCCATGTGACAGAATTCTATAGACACTAGAAAATTGATACTTGCAAAGTACCTTTCAGCAACACTTACTGGAATCCTTGACCTTGTGTTCATCCTCATCTAAAATTTCCAAAAGAATGCAGCAAGAGCAGTCTCTTGCGCATTCAAATTGCCAAGATTTATCATAAATTTCTTGATTTGATGGGAAATAGGCTCTGTATTTGACCATTCTATTCTTCCTATTACTGGTAATTCTTTCAAAAAGTAAAATAGTAGGCAAACAACTAAATTTCCATACTGGAATGTATTCTTCTTACTATTCTTGATTTCCCTTAAATTATTCGAGAGATCTATTTGAAGTAATTCACATAATTCATAATCCATACCTCTTTTAACCATATCAACAGTAATATATACAACAGTAGCATACACTATGTGGTCATTGCTAGGGATACAAACTTTATGACCAATGACCATTGTGGCATACCTAATAGCTAGATCTAGAATAGATCTCAAATCAATCTCTTTCCCTTTAAGATTCACACCATTAACCTCAATTAAATTCTTGCTCATTTACAACCTTTCATTTGGAAACTAGTCCAAAGGAACATAAACTAGTTACATCTCTGATTGCTTCTCTGGTAATCAAATGTGCATCATCAATCCATAAAGATTCATTATGAATTCTACTCAAAACTATTCAAATATGCTTCATGTCAAACTCAAACAAAAGGGATTTCTTCCACAAATCCAACTTCTTCTCAATTAACACTTTTTAGGCTTCATGGTTCTCTTCCAATTCATTCTTCTATAGAATTCTCAACTGGACTGGTGACATTTCCTCTGTCTTACTATAAACATATGCATGCATATCTTTTGCAGGAAATACTCTAGGAGGGATGCAAGAGAATGCACCAATAGAATCTTTTGAAATATTCTACAAATATTTCCTCAAATTAACTTCCACTCAATCTTCACTATTCACAACCTTTGAATTATCCATAGCAATAAATATGAAATATTGTGCAACTAGGAATACCTTTGTAAATGCCAACAAGAAATGGATAGGTATCCAACTTTTAGAGCACACTTCAGATCCACCTGATCTCTCCTTCAAACTCTGAAACTTTGAATTGCTCACTAAGCTTCCTTTGCACACTTCTCTAAAAATACATATTCTTCTTGAAATGTCTTATTTTATTTCTTTCATTTTTAATGCTTTAGCAATAAATACTTCAAATTGCCAGTAGATTTCCTCAAAAATTGTGTGCACCTCCATTCTTTCAAATTCTACAAATTTCATTCTTCACACATGTGACTAATAAATTCCTTAAATCCATTACCACATTAAATATACTTTTTTCATGATGTGAAACAAGAATCGATGAGGGGGTTTATTAAATTTTCTAATAATTTCTCCCCCTTAGTTATTGCTAGACTCAAAAATTGACAAGTGTATCTGCAACAGAGGTCAACATAGATTAGACTGATGATTCTTATTCAACTTTCTTGAATTCTCCTTCCTTTCTCTAGATCCTTTTCATCACTTTTCTTGTTGCTTCCAAATCAATGATTTATTCATGCTTCTTTTCTAGATAATTATTTTTTCTTCTTATGTAGTTATTAACAGGTTGTTTCAGATCTCTTCACTTACCTCAAACAACATTCTTCCTTCCATTTTTTATTTTATTTAATCTATTCTCACATAGACTAGCTTTCTGTCCAACCTTCTTGCACTTAAAACATTTTTTGAAGAATGAAAAAGTATCATTCATTTCACTTTTACAGTCCTTTTCCTTATTACCAAATTTCTTGTAGGAATGACAAACAACATTTAAAGATAAATACCTTTTAACAACAGGTTGTTTGATGGGAATTCTTCTAGAATTTCTTCTTAGATTCTCGACTTTTCCATCTTTGCATTGATTCTTCTTATTAGTAGATTGCTTCACTTTAGAACTTTTACCTTCTTCAAACCCTAAACTAATTTTATCCATAGCCAATCTCTGAGAGGTAATCAAATCATCAAGCATTATAGAGCTTACCATAAATTTATCTTAAAAAATTATTTCCTTTTCCAAATCAAATCTCAAGATTTCTACTTCTTGCTTAAGCTTTGTGCATTCATCCATCTTCCTCTAAATTTCAATTTCCTGACATTCTTCAGTTCTTTTCTTTTCATCCAGTTGCTGCAGTAGGCTAGAAACAATTTCATTTGTCTTAACCAACAGATCACATGGTTCAACACATTTACTTTTCATTTTTTCAACATACTCATTTGCTTTCATCAACTTGTCCTTCAGATCTTCTATTTATTTGGAACAACCAACAAAGATCACTTATAGAGGAAAAAAATTCTTATACTCAAATTTTGAGACCTTCCTCCAACTGTTAGGCTCCTTCCAAGGAACCAAGATCTAATACCAATTGTTGAACATCTAGAATACTGAGAGGGGGGATGAATCAATATTCCATAAAATGATTCACATAAAATCCATTTAACCATTGTCACAATTCTAACTGAATCAACAAGAGGGAATATAGAAACAAATCAATGAAACCACACACATGAACACCAAGATTTTTACGTGGAAAACCAAAAAAGAGAAAACCATGGTGAGGGTTAACTCACAATATATTATATCTAGATACAAATATTACAGGGCTCACTACTTGAATTCAAATGATGGCTAACCTGCTAAGATACACAAATTGTGGCTCACTACCAAAATATTTGAACTGATAGAATACACCTTCAATGTGTAGGAGATAATGCTCAGCCTCCAATGAAGCTCATAATATGAAGTACCACCTCACATAGTAGTTGGACAACAAATTTTCTCTAGTCCTCAACTGATAAAACATTTAGGATCAGATCGTATTTCACCTTTCTTCCACACTCACACTTCTAGACACTCTTCACACTTTCTCTTCTTTCCAAAGCATATTATATGTACAAGTATGTCTTATTCATCAATTAGGTTGGCCTAACTATATGAAGAAAAAATAATCAACACACCCTTCTTAGCACCATATATGATTAAACATTTTATCCATGTAGTGCATTATACTAAGTCAACCAATATTAGAACTTAATTCACAAAATCTCCAAACCAACATAAAATCCTCAAAGAAAAAACCTTCTAGATCTTAGACCAAATTAATTTCTCATAATACAACCATCATAGAGACCACCATTAAAACTAGAGCATTAGAATGTTCTTAAGAAAATGGGTGGTCTCCCACACTAATATGCCAAGCAAGGAACAACAGTAAAATACAAAGTTGAACTCTGTTAGAGATAAATTTATGTTCACAACCCAAAAATTCTCAAGATCTAGGATATAGAGTTTTGAATGAGACATGATAACATGTTTAAGAGATTAGAGTCATATCTATTCTTGTAGTGAATTCTAGACTCAAATATCAATGCACTTTCTCATCACAAAATAACATTACTGATAGAGAAAAACTTCTGGTAAACCAAGTAATCTTCCCATATAGTTGTCACTATGTTGACATCAATGACAACACAAGAAAAACCAACAAAAACCATCCAAACTTCATGCTCATGTTGCAAGGCTCCATATTTTCAACAAAATTGTGTTGGAATCTCTATTGCATTGAGATAGTTTTCTCTCTATAACAACTCTCTTCTATCTTCTTTGTAATTATTGTGTAGTAATCCCTCATTGGATGGTGTGTCGTGTCTTGGTAGTGAGCCTTTTTGGAAGTGATCCTCTCAATTCGGTTTTTGGAGTTCTTTATATTGTGAGCTAGCCCTCACCATGGTTTTTCCTTCATTGGGTTTTCCATGTAAATATAGTGTTCTTGTGTGTATAGTTTTGCTACTTCTAGTTTATATTTATTCTTTTAATTATTAATCACACCAGTAGTGCAAAGGTTATGTGAATGCTTGTAAATCTATTTTTTTATTGTTTTGAATGTTAAAATTTCTACAACTAATTAACCCCCATCTCAATTATCTTGTTCAACAAGTTTTTGGCTACATTGTTGGAAGAGGTGAGGGTTGCACCTTCAATACATGATCATGGCTTGTGGGTAACCAAGGTTTTTCTTTCTTTTGAATCAAAGTTACCTGTTGAGAAAGAAAACTATGTTGTGGCACTAGAGACTTTTCGACATTGGACAAAAGGGTCTAAGGACTTTGAAAACAAAAATTGCGTTCAATTTTTCTTGAGTTCTTATAAATCTTTTGGTGTATTGGATCTTATTTATTCTCATGTAGTTGGTCCTTTAAATGTTCCTTCAATTGGTAAATCCACATATTATGTTTCATTTATTGATGATTAAAGTAGAAGGACATGTGTATATTTTTGAAAGAGTAAATATGAAGTTTTCAATCAATTTAAGGAATTCAAAGCAATGGTTGAGTTGTAGACTGGAAAGAAAATAAAATGTTTAAGGACTAATAATGGTAGATAAATTTTCTCTAATAATTTTGATAAATTCTATAAATATTTTAGCATTCATTGACAAAATACAACTTTATATTCTCCAAAACATAATGGAGTTGTAGAAAGAATGAACATGACACTAATGGAGAAGGCTATGAGTATGTTCAATGGTGCTAGTCTAGAAAAAAGGTTTTGTTCTAAAGTTGTTTCCACTACTTGTTACTTGATTAACAATTCTTCTACATTAGCTCTTTTTGATAAGACTCAAGTATACATGCATGGTTAGGTCACAAGCATTCATTAATAGATCTTTGATTTTTTGGTTGTGAGGCATATGCACATGTGCCAAAGGAGAAGTAAACAAAGTTAGAGAACAAAGTTGTGAAATTTATCTTCATCGGATATAGTTATGGTGTGAAAGGATACAAGCTTTGAGATCCTATTGTGCCAAATGTAATAAATAGTAGAATTGTTATCTTAAGAGAAACTTACCCTTGTTTTGTTACATTGCAGCTAGAATAAAATAAACAAGAAAATATGATTCAATTTCCTTCTACACCTGAGAAAGTTTAATCAAGGCCCATGGATAGACAAGAAGTTGAGAAGAGCTCATCTAGCATTTAATTTTCAAAAGAGGAGGAAGAAATTCTAACTAAACTTGTTCATAGGTCTACAAGGAATATACAACCATGTGAAAATTATTCACCTAATAATTGGAGATGTATTTTTTCTTTGAATACTAAGATGGATGAACTCAAATCAGTAGAAGAGGGATTAGGTGTGAATGATGTAGAATCCTAGAAGATTGATATGGATGAAGAAATGACATCTTTGAAAATAATGATACATGGGATCTTATACCATTACTTGAAGGACAAAAACTTGTTGGTTAAAAATGGGTGTTCAAGAAAAATATTGGTTCAAATGGAGGTATTTAGAAGTAAAAAACAAGGTTAGTTGTGAAAGGTTACTCTCAAGTTGAGGTTGTTGACTATGGTTAGATTTTTTCTCCTATTGGAAAAATGACATCCATTATAGTTTTTCTTTCTATTGTTGTTTCTTATGATTCATATGTTGAGAAAATGGGTGTGAAAACTTATTTCCTTTATAGTGACTTGGAGGAGGATATTTATCTGACACACCTAGAGTACTACGTGGTGAAAGGTAAAAGTAAATTGGTTTGCGAAATGAAGAAATATTTGTATGACCTAAACTAGAGTCCTAGGACGTGTTACCAAAAAATAGATACATATGTTTTGAGTTTGGGATTTGATCATTCTAAATTAGATTATTATATTTATCATAAAACTAATGGTGATCATTTCCTATTTATTGCATTATATGTTGATGGTATGTTATTTATTGATAAAGGGAAAGGTATGATTTCAAAACTAAAATCTCAACTTGCTGCTAAACTTGAAATGAAAGATCTTGGTGCAACTAGCCACATTCTTAGGATGAAAATTAGAAGGGATGGAGAGAACAAAAAGCTATGGCTTTGGCATAATAAGTATGTCAATTCAATTTTACAGAGGTTTAACATGCAATATTGTAGACCATTGTGTGTTCCTTCTTCAGTTGGAAAAAAGTAATATTTCAAGTATGAAGGTGTTTTCATTGATGTTAAGAGGAAGTCAATAGGATGGTGTTGTCATTTATTTCAACTATGTGTTAAGATAGTATGTTACATGATGAAGATGTCAAGATACTGAGAAAATTGTGAAAAAGAGGAAAATAGGTTGTTGCAAGTTGTGTATGTGTAGTTGAGATATCGAGGAAGTGTTGAGAGTACATGGAGCTATCTTTATGTTGCATTGACTAAATTTGTGTTACAATGAAGTAATGTGCTAAGATGATGTCTTTGGTAATTAGTTTCCAAGTGATTTTGAAAAAAAAATGATAAATAAAGAAACAATGTTGTGCAAGTGTTCAGAACGTGCTTCATGATATGCTCCATGTTTCTTTTGTGTTGATACTATGCCTGTGCAGATATGATCTGTTGTTCAAGATTGTTAGTAGTTGCTATGTTCATAATTTAGTTTTCTAGATTTCTGTGTAGAGAGATATTTTCACTAGTGCGTGAACTAGTTTTTTAGCATTATTTTCTATGGTCTAGGATTAATGTATTTTCTTTGTGTTTCTCTACACTTTGGCTTTAGGTTGTGCAGATTTGGGAAGTTTCTTATAATGTTTGTATCTTTTAGAATTCAAGGCCTCACTTTATTTGGTATAGTACAATGTGTGTTTCATGCATCAATGTGCAAATAGGGTTAAATGGATGTTCTGGGTTAAAGTATTTTTATGGTGCAAGATTGGATGAAGTCTTTGTTGGATCTCAAGGGGTTTTAGGATAATTCTAGATCCTTTTCAAGTGATTTTTTTTGTTCAAAAAGTTCAAATTGATTTAAGGAAGCATGCACTTAATGTTTTATGGTGTTTAGCATGGGTATTGGCCAACCTTGTGTTAGAACTATATGCAATGTTTATGAAAGCATGTTGAGGTGTGTTAGAATTAATTAGGATCCTAAGCAAGGATTTATATGAGTCACCTTCATTCCTATCTACCGTGACAATTTTTAGGTGCCAACCTAATTTGAAATTTAAATGTAATAGAGAGTTACAAACCTTGGAGAAGGTTTTCAAGGTTGAGGTTAATATAAATAAGAGTAATATTGTTATAAGATGTAAGAGAGAGGAAACATATATCCGAGATAGATGGGAGTCATGAATGTGATGTGAATTACAGAAGTATAGATGTGAATTTGAGCAAAGCAGTGCAAACTTCAAAGTGTTGGATTCTTGAATGTAGTGAGCTAAAGATGTCTGTAATCTTTCATGCAAGGCTACAAAAATGTTAAAGAAATTGTGGTGGATTCTCTATTGCATTGAGTAGTTGTTTCTACGTAACATTTCTCTTCTATCTTATTTGTTTCTTTTTGTGGTGGTGATCCTTTGTATCAGTTTTACAATTACTTATATTGTGAGCTAATCCTCACTATGGTTTTCCCTCATTGGATTTCTATGTAAATCGAGTGTTCTCTTGTGTATGGTGTTTTCTATCTACATTTCATGAATAATAACTTTAATAGAATAAGGGTGTAATGAATGTATGTGGATTTATTTACTAGTGAGGGTTTTGATGTTTTAGTTTGCTACAATTGATTCAACCCCCTTCTCAGTTATCTTATTCATTCAACAATTGGTATCAAAGCAAGGATCCTTGGAGAAGATCTTAACCTCTTGAGGTAGATCTAGGATGACAAAATAGATAGATTTCCCTAGACTTGATGGAACAAACTATGCATTCTAGAAGACAAAGATGGAAGGATATTTCACATCTCATGTATTTTAGATTGAAAAGGCGATAAAGACTCAATATTTTGCACCTTAGAATGGTCCATGAATAAGTAATGAGATCAAGGAAAACAAGTTAAATTCTAAGTCAAGATTTATACTGATGAACAATCTTTCAAATTCTAAATTGGTTAAAGTTATGAATCTTAAGATTGCTAAAAAATTTTGGGATAAGCTAGAGGGAATTTATGACATAGATGAAAAGGTTAAACAAGAAAAGTTATAGAATATGAAGGGACAATTTGAGACCCTATTAATTTATGAAGATGAAACAATTACAGCCTACATGCAAAGAGTTGATGAGCTATTAAGTACTATGAGAGGTCTTGATGCACAAGTCAAAGAACTTAGGGTGGTAAAGAAAGTTATCAAAACTCTTCTTGATTCATATAGTGAAGAGGTATCTATTATTGAGGAAGTTTCAAATTTTAATAGCTATTCTAGAGATCAATTGATTGGTACACACACTTCATTTGAAATGAGAAAACATGGTTTGAAAAATGGTACAAAAGTGGAGACTATTTTCAAGGATAGAAAGTAAAAAAAGGTTGAACATTTAGATGGAGAAGATCTTGATGATGGGGAAGCTAACTTTGTAATAAGGATAAAAAAACGGCACTAGTAAGTACAAAGGTAAACTAACTTTCAAATTTTTTAGTTGTGAAAAAGTAGGTCATTATTCTTCAAGATGTCTAAATGGAGTCGTGAACAATAAGAGTAAGGGGAATAAAGGAAAGATGATTAATAGAAGTTACTATGTCAAAGAATATGTTGGTATTTCTGATGATGAATCTGATTATGGAGATGTTGATGAAAATGAATGATTTTTCTTGGATTTAAAAGATGAATCTACTTCGAATAACTCTAAAATTTGTGTAAAGGAAAGTGTTTCAAAGAAACTTGAAGGTACTTTGGTTTATTATTTTCATGCTAAACAGGATAAGAACTACTAGGTTGTTGATAGTGGCTGCTCTAATCCCATTACTGAAGATAAAAGTAAGCTTTTTAAACTTGAAAATTATGATGGAGGATTAGTTAAATTTAGAAGTTATTCAAGAGCTAAAAATTATGGAATAGGTCCAATCAGTTTTGATGGAAAGCATAATACTAAAGATGTTCACTATGTTAAAGGTTTAAGGCATAATATTTTGAGTGATGGAAAAATGTGTAGAAAAGGATATAATCTTGTGTTTATGGTTGAAATATGTGGGATCAAAAAAGGGTTCAAATCTATGATTGCTACTAGAAAGAGGATAGATGGAAACATCTATCAACTTAAAGGTGTTGATGGTCATTTCTTTATGTCTTAGATTAATGACAGTTGGTTATGACACAGAGGATGTGACATGAATTTTGATAATTTGGTGAGAACTGCCTCACTCATGCAGTGAGAGATCCACCGAGAATCACAAAAGCCTATCAATGTTGTTTCAAGGATTGTCAGTTTGGAAAAGCAAAGTAAGGAGTAGTTTCAAAGGAAAGGAACAATTTGCTACTAGACTACTAGAATTAATACATATAGATCTTTTGGTCCTACAAGGGTGAGAAGTCTTCAAGGTGATAGGTATTTATTCTTTGGTTGATGATTACTCTAGAATGACATGGGTTACTTTTCTTAGACAAAAATCTAATGTACTAGATAGATTCAAAGAATTTAAAGCTATGGTTGAAAAATGAAATAGATCTGAAAAATATAACATTTGAGGGATGATAGAGGTGGAGAATTCACCTCCAATGAGTTTAATATGTTCTATGAAGTTCATAGAATAAAGAGGCACTTGTCTACCCCTATAACTCCTTAGTATAATGGAGTGGTTGAATGGAAAAATTCGATTGTTCAAGAAGCTACTAGAACTATGATGAAAGTAGCAAATATATCAGAAGTCTACTAGAGAGAAGTGACTCATACTATTGTTTACATACTTAATAGAGTTCAATCCAAAGCTATCAACATAAGGAATCCCTATGAGTTATGGTATGGAAGGATTCCTAATGTGAAATACTTTAGAGTACTTGGAAGACAATGATATATCAAGAGAGATGAAGAAAACTTAGGAAAGTTTGATGCAAGGTCTAAAGAAGGTATCTTCCTTGGATAGTCTACTAAAATAAAAGCTTATAGATGTTACAAAAATATTGAGAAATGTTGTTGAAAGTGTAAATTTTAATGTTGATGAAAATTTGTAGAATTCAATTAGAGTAGATGGATATTTGTCAAATGAACCTGATTACAGAGAAGAAGAAGAAAAATTTGAAGAAAAAGAAGTGTAGAATGAAGAGGAAGAAGCTCTAGGAAGTACCCCTAAAACCCCTAAGTATGTGCAAAATAATCATTTTGAGGAATAGATCATTAGAGAAGAGAGGAAAGGAGTATTAACAAGAAGTAGAGTTGCTAAAGATGATGCAAATCTATGTTTACTTTCTAAAGTTTAACCTAAAATAGTGAGTGAGGCATGCAAAGATGAACATTGGATGAAGGCAATGGAAGAAGAAATTATGCAGATTGAGAAAAATAAAACTTGGGAAATTGTTCCTCGACCAAAAAATAAAAACATAATTGGAACTAAGTGGTCTTTTAGAAAAAAAATCAATGAGAATGGAGAAGTGGTAAGAAACAATGCAAAACTTGTGTGTAAGGGTTACTCACAAGTGGATGGAATAGAATTTGAGGAAACATTTTCTCTACTGGCTAGGATGGAAGCTATCAGAATATTTTTTGGCATTTGCAACTTACAAGGATATGGTTTATTAGATAGATATGAAGTCCACTTTTTTGAATTTTGAAGTGGAAGAAGAGGTTTACATGGAACAACCAGAAGGATTTTAGTTATCAAATCAACCAAATATGGTTTAAAATTTGAAGAAGGAATTGTATGGATTGAAGCAAACTCCTAGAGCTTGGTATGCAAGATTGGGAAAATATTTGATATAGCAAGGATTCTGTAAAGACACCATAGATAATAAGCTTTACTTCAAAATTAAGAAAGAAAAAATCTTGATAGTGGTTGTGTATGTGGATGATATTATATTTAGAGGAAATGAAGATATATATGTAAGAAATTTGTCGAAGAAATGCATAAAGAGTTTGAGATGTCAATGTTTGGGGGGATGAATTTCTTCCTTGGGACACAAATCAATCAAATAGATAAAGGTGTTTTCAATTCACAGTCAAAGTATGTCAAAGAAATGTTGAATAAGTTTTGAATGGAAGACTCCAAACCGGTATGTACTCCTATGGTGACTAGTTGAAAATTGAGAAAAGATGATGATTCACCGAAGGCAGATTAGAGAAAACAAAGATTTAAGATTGGTAAGATACTATATCTAACTACTAGTACACTGGATATCATGCATGCATTTTTTCTAATGGCTAGATCTCAAGAAGATTCTAAAGAAACACATGTTACATCAATGAAGAGGATATTCAAATATTTAAGAGAAATTCTAGAGTATGGCTTAGAGTATCCTAAGGATATTGATTTCATATTAAGTTACTACACAAATGTAGATTGGGCTAGTTTTTTTTATGAAAAGAAAAGTACAAGTGGTGTTTCCTTCTCTCTTAGATGTAGATTGGTACCATGGTTAAGTAAGAAACAAGATTCGGTTTCTTTATCCACTACAAAGGCTGTGTATATTTCAACATCTTATTGCACACATGTTTTATGGATGAGACAAATATTAAAGAATAATAAAATAGTGTATGATGATCCTATATCTATCTTTTGTGATAATACAAGTGCAATTAACATTTCAAAGAATCAATTAGGTATCACTTTTTGAGAGAGAAGGTTATGGATAATGAGGTGAAGATTGAATATGTACCTACAAAGGATCAGATTGTTAACATATTTACCAAGGCTCTTCCCAAGGATACTTTTGAGTATCTTTAGGAGAATTTGGGGGTTATTCAATTCCCATCCTTCCTTGAACTAGATGCATATGGAGATGCACCAGTCCAATGGATCTATGGATTCATCTCTTTTCTAGACTGATGTTTATGGCTGCCTCTTAGGGGGAGTAGGTAGTGTCATGTAGTGTCATTAGTAAAGTAAGGAATGTTGTCATTTTTGTAGAGTTGTTGATTTGATTGGGTGTACTCGTAAGGGGGAGTATTCAGAGCAAGTATCTTGGTTTAGTGTCAAAGGGGGGGAACAATGCAAAAAAAATTATCCTTTTCCATTGATGTTAAAGGGAGGGAAACAGTCATGTGAAAAGGTTTATCTAGTCAGGGGGACAAAAGAAAAGAAAATTAGAAGAAATTGTATTCAGAGTTGTTATGTTGTCTTTGATGGATTTTCACGCCTTATGTTGCCATTAATGACAAAGTGGGAGATTGTTACAAGTATGAAGGTGTTTCCATTGATGTTAATAGGAATTCAACAAGTTGGTGTTGTCATTAATGTCAACTATATGCTAAGGAAGTGTATGCAAGATGAAAATGTCAAGGATATTGACAAAAATGTGAAAAAGAGGAAAACAGGTTGTTGCTGGTTGTGCATGTATAGTTGAGGTATTGAGGAAGTGTTGTGAGTACATGGAGCTATATTTATATTGTAGTGTCTAGATTTGTGTTGGAATGAAGTAATGTGCTAAGATGTTATCTCTGGTACTTGGTTTCCAAGTTCTTTTGAGAAATTTTTATAAATAGAGAAAATAATGTTATGCAAGTGTTTAGAATGTGCTCCATGTTTCTTATATGTTGATGCTATTCATGTGCATACCTAATATGTTGTTCAATATTTTTATTATTTGTTATTTTCAAAATTTGGGTTTTTGGATTGTTGTGTAGAGTGAGATATTTTCACCAGTGTGTGAACCAATTTTTTAGTGTTATTTTCCATGGTCTAGGAGAAATTTATTTGCTTTGCATTTCTTTGTAGTTTGGCTTTAGGTTGTGCAGATTTTGGAAGTTTCTTATAATGTTTGTAACTTTTAGAATTCAAGGTTTCACTTGATTTGGTATAGTATAGTGTGTGTTTCATGTGTCCATGTACGAATAGGGTTAGCCGAATGTTCTGGGTTGAAATATTTATATGATGCAATCTTGGATGTAGTCTTTGTTGGATCTCAAGTGTTCAGAGGATTATTGTAGATCATGATCAAGTGAATTTTGTTGTCTAAAATTTTCATATTGATTTAAGGAAGTGTGTAGTTAATATTTTATAGTGTTTAGCAAGGGTATTGATAGACCTTGTGTTAGCACTACATGTGAAGTTTATGAAATTGTGTTGAGGTGTGTTAGGATTAATTTGGGTCCTAACTAAGGATTTATATGGTCTCCTTCATTCCTATCCACTGTGAGAATGTTTAGGTGGAAACCTAATTTGAAATTTTAAATCTAATGAATAGTTGTTGACCATGGAGAAGGTTTTCAAGGTTGAGATTGATATAAATAAGAGTAATATTTTTGTAATATGTAAGAGAGAGGAAAGATAGATGCAAGATAGATGATAGTGATTAATGTGATGTGAATTACAAAAGTATAGATGCAAATTTGAGTAGAGTAGTTAGAACTTGAAAGTGTAGGATCCTGAATGCATCGAGCTGAAGGTGTTTACAATCTTTCATGCAAGGCTACAAAAGTGTTGGAGAATTTGCGGTGGATTCCTTGTTGCATTGATAATTTTTCCTCTATGAATTTTTTTTCTATCTTCTTTGTTTCTTTTTGTGGTAGTGAGCCCTAGATTTGATACTTTTTAGACAATGTGTCCTATTCTAGTAGTGAGCCCTTGTACCGGTTTTGCAATTACTTATATTGTGAGCTAATCCTCATCATTGTTTTTCCATCATTGGGTTTGCCACATAAATATGGTGTTCTCTTGTGTATGGTGTTTCAATTATCTTCATTTCATGATTAATCACTTTAACAAAATAAGGATTTAATGAATGCACGAAGATCTATTACTATTTAGGGTTTTGATGTTTTCTATTTAAAATTGTCCAACATCCCCATTAGAGATGGAAGAGATGAGTAGATTACCTTACCAAAGTCTAGTTGGAAGTTTGATGAATGCTATGGTTAATACTAGATTGGAGACATTGTGCAAGCAGTGGGAGTTCTTTCCAAATATATGTATAATCTTGATAGAGTTCATTGAGATGTAATTAAAAGAGCCTTCAAATATTTTTTTGGTACCTTAGAGTATTCCTTTTGTTATAATAGTAATTTTAATGAACAAAGTATTTCCCTTTATATTCATGGCTAGAAGTTATATTAATAGTCGATGATCCATTAGTGCTTATGTGTTTACTTTGTTTTGTGATGTAATTAGTTGGATGAGTAAGCAAAAAGTTGTGCTTGTTTTGTCCACTACTAAAGCTGAGTATATCATAGCTACTCGTGCTTGTAAAGAAGCCATTTGGATTAAGATATTGTGTTTAGATATTCAAATAAAAAAGGTGCAATGATAGTTTATTGAGATAGTTATAGTGTGATCCATCTAGCTAAAAACCTAAAATTTCATGACAGGACCAAGAACATTGATGTACAATATAAATTTGTTAGAGATATTGTTGAAGATTGTAGGGTCAATCTAGTTAGGGTAGTGAATTTTATGAATGTTGTTGATTCTTAAATTAATCCTATGTGCACAAATAAGTTAAGATGGTGTTCA